>PVKB01000533.1:0-383259 GCA_004027205.1 Ctenodactylus gundi | reverse complement strand
AAGTAGAGGCAGTTCAGACTGAGGCCATAAGATGAGAGGCAAAGATGCTATACAAGAAGGTAGTTATGATTAACATTTCAGATGAAAAGCAACAACTCAGATAAGGGTGAGAAAGAGGATGCAGACTTAATTACCAAGACTCAAGGAAAGGTGATGATAATGACACTGGTGTACTACTTGATCACTACATATCACGAGCATGTTCAGCCTGCTGGAGAGCTTTTGTCCTTCCTCCCCCACCTTGTATGGGGGAAAGCTACATTCCACAGTCCTCTCCTCTTCTAGACACAAGGTCAAAGACCGAGCAGGGACTGAACTTGTGTTCCTTCTGCCTCAGTCTCCCAGAGTGCTATGCTAGTATTATAGGCCTGTATCACCCGCCTGGCTTGTCCTTGTTTTTTTTTGAGTAAAGAGGAACTGTCTTAGCCACACTTTAAAATATATATAGATTTTCCCCCTGCCATTTTTATCTATCTATCTATCTATCTATCTATCTATCTATCTATCTATCTATCTGCCTGCAATACATAATGTTTATAATGAACTTGAGTCTTTTGTGCACATATATATCACATCAATATTACGTTTCCTTCCCCTCATTTTTGGCCTTCCCCCATCCTCCCCGTCTACCTGTAACTCCATTATCAGACCCATCTGGTTCTACAGAATGCCAATGTTCTGGGTTTCCCAAATCAGAGAAACCATGAGATATTTAGCATATTTTATCTTCTGCGTCTGACTCACTTCACCACTCAAATCATCACTTATTAGTTCAGTTTCCCAACCCTAGAATGGGATAGTGTCTGTGCCTCCTCTCTGGGCCCAGCAGAGCTCTTTATTGGGGTGATTTTCCCAAAAGTTCTTTTTTTCTGTATCTTATTATATCTTTGTTGAAATTCTTTAATGTGGATTTACCCACCAGTCTACGTAAGAAGAGAACTGTAACAGTGAAATTTGTAAGGCGAGAAAATGTGAGAAAGAAAAAGAGAAGTTAAATTTCAAATTTTTAAACCGAGTACTAAAAGGTAAATATTTGTACATTTAAAAGACATTCAGGTTGTCATTGCCTCAATCACTTTTCTTAGGATAAACTTACATCTAAGACCAAATGAGTGAATCATATCAAATAGTTACATTAAATGAACTTAAATCTATATTACATTAGTTATTTCGCACTTAAAGCAACAGAGTGGCATGCTTAGTTCAGTTTTTAAACTTTTGTAAATTATTCATATTTAGTATATAGTTTATACATACAATATATTTATGCAATAATAAAACTTCTTTTTAAAAACTTCTTTATGGGTGTAGGTCAGCTGTTAAAGTACTTGCCTAGCAAGCACAAGGCAAGCTGGATGTGGTGGCACATACCTGTAATTATTAGCAAGAGGACTGCTTTGAGTCCAAGGCCAGCTAGGATACACAGTGAGTTTAAGACCAATATGGACTACGGAGTGAAATTCTCAATAAATAAACAAATAAATAATTTAAATAATAAAATAAAAATTTTAATGGTGGGCTACAAGTTGGACATGTCTGTAGGTTAAATTTTTTTCCTTTTATTTTATTTTGAGACAGGGTCTTGCTCTGTAGCCCAGGCTGATCCTGAACTCACTATGGAGCCCAGGCTGGCCTTGGACTCACAGCCACCCTCCTGCTTCAGAGTGCTGGGATTACAGGCATGCACCACCACGACTAGTTTACATGGTGCTGGGGAATTGAACTAAGGGTTTCGCACTTGGTAGGCGAGTGCTTTGACCACTGTGCCATTCCTCCAGTCCCACTAATCCAGACTGGTCCTGAACTCACTATGTAGCCCAGGCTGGCTTTGGACACACTGTATCCTCCTGCCTCAGCAGCCTCTCAAAGGCTGAGATTACAGGCCTGTGCCACCATGCCCAGCGCCTAGAACTCGGGGCTTTAGGCTTGCTATGCAAGCACTCTAATCACTGTGCTTGTTATTCCTCCAGTCTGGCCCTTCTAATCTTTTTTGAGACAGAATCTCACTCTGTTACCCTATCTGGCCCCGGACTAAACAGCGATCTTCCTGCTCCTACCTCTGCCTCTTGAGTGCTGAGGTTACAGGCAGGCAGGCACCCCTATGCACAGCGTAGGTGGTGCTGGGGAACTGAACTCAAAGCACTGAGCTTGCTAGGCAAGCACTTTAACTGCTGTGCCACTGCTCCAGCTCTACTCAGCTCTTCTATTAAATGAGGTGATGCCCAACACAACACGGTGAGAACACAGTGTACATGTTCTAAGTTCATTTACTACCTTAACTCATTTTAAAAAGATACAGGGAATAGAAGTCAAATATTAAAGTGAAAAACTGAAAATTTAGGACATCAAGATTTCACTTTTTAATTTTTAGACAGGTTTTCAATCAACTCCAGGCTAGTCCCAAGCTCACTGTGTAGCCCAGGCTGACCTTGAGTCACAGCAATCTTCTGCCTCAGCTTCTCAAGGCTGGGATTACAGGCATGCATCATCATGCCCAGCTAATTCTTATGTGATGCTGGGGAATGAACCCAGGACCTTGTAAATGCTAGGCAAGCTCTTTAACCACTGACTTATACTATACCCTAACTCAATTTCAGTTCATTTCTGAATAAAGACCTGTGGTCAAGCCAGGTGTGGTAGAACATGCCTATAATCTTCCCACATGTGAGGCTGGGTCAGAAGGATTGGTGTGAGACTGAGGCCAACCTGGGCTACATAGTGAGTACACGACAAATGTGAATTACATAATGAGACTGTCTCCACAAAGTTTAAAGGGACTGAAGTAATGGCACAGTGGTTAAAGCGCTTGCTTTGTACACCCAAGACCGTGAATTCAATTCCCCAGCACCATATAAAGCTCGGCATGATGGTCCCTGCCTGTATCCCAGCACTCTGGAGGCTGAGGCAGATGGATCATCCTGAATCCAGGGCCTGCCTGGGCTATACCAATGAGTTCAGGATCGGCCTGGACTACAGAGTGAGACTCTGTCTTAAAAAAAAAAAAAAAAGTAAAAAGAAACTGTGGTCAAAGAAAATGAGCTCTAAAGAAAATCTATCAATAATGCGATAACTTGTTTTGTGCTAGACATGATAAAACATCCTTGCTTGCACCAGGCTTACAACTAGTTGGAGAGCTGAGCCCTATGATTCAAGCCTGTAATCCCAGTCTCTAGGAAGCTGAGGCAGGAAGATTATAAGTTTGAGCCCACGCTAGAGAACTAAATGAGACCATGTCTAAAAACTGGAAAATAAAAATGGCTGGGGATATAGTTCAGTACAAAGGCCCTGAGTTCAATTCTAAGTATCACAAAAACACAACAAATAAACCCCACTATTCATTAGGGAAAGGGAGGGACTTCATAAGTATGATAAATCCAACAGTCAGTCATTCCTTAGTATCTTAAGGGACCCCTGAGGTTAACAAAATCCATGAATGCTCAATTCCCTTATATAAAATTTAATACCTATGCACATTTTCCCATATACTTTAAATCACTTCTAGAAAACGTGTAATACTTACTATGATGGAAACAACTGCAGTACTCTGATTAGAAAGCACAAGGCCCTAGGTTTGATTCCTCAGCACCACATAAGCTGGCTATGTGGCACATGTCTGAAATCCCAGCACTTTGGAAGGCTGAGGGAGGAGGACTGTCTTGAGTTCAGAGCAGAAGACGAGTGGGGAAAGAAAATAATCGTGTAAGTCTAGATTCTCCCAACTACGTTGTAGGAGAGAAGAGGAACCAGCAAAGTAGACACAGAAGGACCATGCAGACACACAGGCAGAAAGCCAAAAGAGAAGGCTGAGACAGAAGAATCAGAAGCCTAATGTGGGTAATTTAAGTGACTTATTGCTGAGATCCTGTCTCAAAATAAAATTATCAGAGATGTAGTTTAACGGGAAAGTCCTAGGTTCTACCTCCAGCACTCAAGAATAACGATTAAAGAATCTTTCTGCAGCACAGGAGACTGAAGCTGGGACCTCCAGTGCACAAGGCAAGCATTCTACCACTGAGCTAAATACTCAGCCCCAAAGACATTTTTTTTTTTTTTTTGAGACAGGGTTTCACTTTGTAACCCAGGCTTGTCCTGAGCCCATCATGAAGTCCAGGCTAGCCTTAGACTCATGGCAATCTTCTTGCCTCATCCTCCCAAATGCTGGGATTACAGGCATGTGCCACCATGTGTGACTTTATGTGGTGCTGTAGAATCAAACTTGGCCTGTGCTTGCTAGACAAGAGCTTTAACCACTACACCTCCTCCAACCAACTGCTCACCCCCACACCCCTTCACTCCTCGAGACAGAGTCCTGCTCTGCAGTCCAGGCTGGTCTTGAACTCAGAGTAATCCTACCTCAGCCTCGCACTCTGACACTCTGATTGTGGCGATAAGTGATATTCAGGAGGCTGAGGCAGGCAAATTGTCCTGAGTACAAGGCCAGCCTGGGCTATACCACTGAGTTCAGGACCAGCCTGGGCTACAGAGCAAGACCCTGTCTCCAAAACAAACAAACAAACAAATACACAATATATATATAGTTTCCTGCAACATGATTTGAAATACCGCCCCAAACAAAACCTCAAAGCAAACTTCATTACTATCAAATGAGAATATTCATCACCTAGGTGAAAGGGAAAGGCATATATAGTGTAATTTACCTGACTCCATTATTTAAAAAGCACACAACACAATATATGTGAATATTATTCATTCAACAAGTATTTATTGAGTGCCTACTGTACATCAGTTATCATTTTGTAGTACATCATTCTATAAGTGAAGTTACATGATACTTAAAAATAGTCTTCAGAATGTTAGAAAGGGGCTAGAGGAATAGCACAGTGGGTAGCCCTGAGATCAATTCCGCAACACCACATAGAACTGGGAGGTGGTACACGCCTGGAATCCCAGCACTTGGGAGGATGAGGAAGGAGGACTGTTACAAATCCAAGGGCAGCCTGGGCTACAAAGTGAAACCCTGTTTCAAAAATAAATAAATAATAAGGGTAGATTTGGTAGCCTACACTATAATCCTAGCAATCTAGAAGGGTGAGGCAAAAGACTGAGCCCAGCCTGAACAGTTTAGTGACTTAGCAAAACACTGTCTCAAAATAAACAGATCTGGGGGATATTAACTCAATATTGAAGGCCCTGGGTTCAATTCCCCACCCCACCAAAGGAAAGTATAGAGAGGAGGAAAAAAAAAAAAAAAACAAAACAACAACAACAACAACAACAAAAAAAAAACAAGACATCTGAGGAACAGAAAATACAGCAAAAGCCAAAAAAAGGACGGTCAGTATGGACACAGTAATGTGGCCGGCCAGGAGGAGGAGTAATAAAAAAATAAGGGCCGGGGTTGGAGAAACAGCATGTTGGTCAGAGTACTGGTCTAGCAAGTTCAAGGCCTGGAGTAGATCCCTCAGTACAACAGAAGCTGGGTATGATGGCACACTCCTATTATCCCAGCACTGGGAAAGAGGAGGCAGGATGGCTGCTCTAAATTCAGTAGTACCAACCTGGACTACAGAGTAAGACAGTTATCTCCAAACAAAACAAGAAACAGAAGAACAAAGTGAGGTATGGAGTGGTGTGGGTAGTCAAGAGATCTTGTAATTTTAAGACTTTATAGGTAATTACAGAGTTAGCTTTAGTTACCAAATTTTTAACCTTCTGTTATCTTACAGTGCTGACACGTGTATTGTCTTTGTATATTTTAAGTTTAAACTGGGCACACTACTGTAATAAAAACATTAATTGAAGTTGACTGAGACCAAACATCCTTAACATTGTATTCTGTTTTTGCTGAGACAGGGTCTCGCTCTGGAGCCCAAGGTGGTCCTCAACTTACTATAGAAGTGCAGTCTGGTCTTGGACTCACAGCAATCCTCCTGTCTCTGCCTCCTCAGTGCTGGGATTCTATTCTATATATTCAATGTCAAACCAATTATTTTCCTGGTATGATTACTATTCCTAACAAATTCTAGATTACAAGTGGAAAAAAGTTTGCAGAAATAGTAAGTGAAGAAGAAGTTAGAAGATTACTCAAATTATGTTTTGGAGTATTTTACTCTTCATGGGAATTATATTTATGGCTTAGTCTGCCTGGAAAAAGAAACATACAGATCACCTATGTATTTGTTTTGGGCATGGTACTGGGGATTAAACTTAAGGCTTTGGCAATGACCTACATCTGCATTCACTCATCATTTTTGTGGCACCCGGGATAGAGCCCAGGACATTAACATTGAGCAATATCCTCTACCCTTTTTATTTGTGGACTTATGTATTCTTTTGCTTCTTTTTATTTTTTTGAGACAGGGTTTCCCTTTGTAGTCCAGGCTGGTACTGAACTCACTGATGTAGCCCAGGCTCACCTTCGACTCCTGGCAATCCACTTACCTCAGCCTCCTAAGTGCTGTGATTATAGGCATGTACCAACATGCCCAGCTTTATGTGGTGCTGGGGAATTGAACTTAGGGACTTGCACTTGTGAGGCAAGCACCTTAACTGCTGTGCCATTCCTCTAGCCCTAATTTATGTAGTTTTGAGACAGTTTCTCCCTGTACTCCAGACTGGTCTTGAACTCAGTATATAGTCCAGGCTGGCCTTAAAGTCATGGCAATCCACCTGCCTCAACAAATTCAGGCATGAGCCACCAGGTCCAGCTTATGCCATGCTGGGGAAATGAACCCAGGGCGTTACTGCTACGGCACTTGCTCCCATTTTTTGCTTTTTATTTTAAGACAGGATCTCACTAAGTTGCCCAGGGTAGTCTTGAGCTTGCATACCTCTTGCCCCAGCCTCACAGACCACTGTAATTAGAGGTGTGTACCACCATGCCTGGCCATAGGTAAAAGTACTCATGAAATTGCAAATGGTAGGATTCTGCTAGTTGGTTATGCCTCTGGTAGTACACGTACTTTTGATAAATCTGCTGGCATTAAATTAAATAATGCTTAGAATGCAAGAACTGAAGGTGTCATCTCTTTACTATCTAAGACAAACAACACATAGAAAACCATGGACATATGCAGAACAAAAGCATAAAACACGGGTTACAGATTAAGGGAAGAAAGAGCGGAATGAAAAAAGGTTAGCAGTTTTCATTACCTTTTCCAAGTCTAACTCCTCTAACAAAATGCTGGCGTTTTTATTTGCTTCTGCGGCCTGCCTATCTTTGGCTTGTACTATGGACTCCATACAAAGATGGCACTTCTTCAGCATCTCCTGCAACAAACAATTAAAAGACATTATGTGTGTTTCCTAGAAACATGAAGATCTTTTTCTCTAAGAAATAATGGTCAGTGGCAGGAAAAAAATAAGAGTGCAAGTAATAACAAAATTTAATAAGCATGTTTAAAAATATTCACAAGAGCTTCTGTTACTCAAAATGACACACACTCAACTGGTGCTTTAGTAACTTAAAATTATTTACTCCTTTTATTTGAATGTAAGAGATCAAACAGCAAGCAAGATCACAATGATGTCTGTTTTTTGGTGAATGGACTAAAGGGTCACTAACCAACAATGACAATGGATTTAAGAACTTCTAAAGTACTTATTTGACAAGAAATGTCTTTATGTATTTGTTTCATTGCTATAATTTATAGACAAGAATCACTCAAAACAGGAACTGTGGATAAAAAGGAACTGCAGATACTGGGCCATAGTTTATTAGTCATTGTTTTCTGAAAATGTATTTTAGAACAGTAAAGAGATATTTGTTTTCTGAACATTATTAAAAAATAACATTAACTGAATCAAAGACACAGAATTCTGGCCAAGAAGTGTTTCATTATTTGTAGGAGTCTCTTAAATGTGTATCTCATCCACAAAGAGTACTAAATGGAACTGCCATCTTTACATGCTATTGCCCACCGTAAGGGTGAAGTAACACTTAGTATGAACTGAAACACCCAGCTTATACAGTGAGTGAATTTGAATATATTACCTTATCAGTGATGGTTGCTATGTATCTCATACATTCAGAATCTGATGGAAACTGATTGACTTCTTTCACTAAGTAGCGTACTACCTTCACATGCCCCTAAAAAGTAAACAGCAATGTCAGATGGAAAACAAACTCTTAACGGGATTCAGTAAATATATTCAGTCCATCTAAATAAACTGACATCAATGCCATACAGTAAAGAATTACGTATTTGTCCTACAAATAAACATTTTCATGTCACCTTTTTAGACAGTATAGAATGTGATCTAAAATACCTCACATTAAAGAAAAAACAATCAGTACATGGAAGAAAAAAATTCACTAAAACTATTACAAAGAAAAGATGTAAAGGTATTTCTAGTGGAAAAAGAAAATGACCTCGTTCTCTTTTATTTGCTAACTAAATATGATCATCTTGTTTCAATTTATAAAGTATTGAAAAAGCAAAAACAAGTGTGTTTTAATTCTTTCAGATAAAAACCGAATATATAGCACTATACTACATATTGTGAAAGAAACAAGATCCACTTTCCTCAAGAATGAATTTGGACTGACAATGGCAGTAGCAGCTCAATATCAAAGTTTAAGATTTTTTTTTTTTTTGAAACAGGGTCTCACTCTGTATCCCAGGCTAACCTTGAACTCAGAGCAATCCTGACTACCTACTGCTCTGATTGCAGGCTTGAGCCACTACACCTGGTTTTATGTGGTGCTGGAGAATGGCACTCATGATCACTGTGCAATTCCTCCAGGCTCTTAAAGTTTAAAATCCTTAAGAGTGCTGCTATACTTCCCTTCTTTCTACAATATGGCTCTCTGATATAACAAAAAATTTAGCCAATCTGAACAAAAATAGTGGTCAATCTTTTTTTTTTTGTTTGTTTTTGTTTGGGGGGGGGGGGCAGTCTCACTCTATAGTCCTGAATTCACTGCATAGCCCAGGCTGGCCTTGAACACACAATTGTCTTCTTGCCTCAGTCTCCCCAGTGTTGAAATTACAGGAGTATGCCACCACACCCAGCTTGCCTGGTGCTGGGAAATGGAACTAACAGCGTCAATCTTCTGTAGATCTCACTCTCTTTCCTTTTATCTTTTTAAAATAAACTTTAATTTAAATGAACAGCAGTCCTCTAATAACCAGTTTAAATGCCAATTGCATTATTCCCTAATGATCTAGATCTCTGACACTTATACAATCTTTATTTTTCTGGGACAATTTCCACAATTAGTTGCATGAGTTTAGGCATGAATGTTCCTCTTTAGGTTACATTAAAAAGTGTAACTGTTATAGCCTGTGTTGACCTATCCCGGACTTTACAGTTGCAAATAGTGGGCACACAAAAAATAAATAGGTAAGAATGCAGCCAGGTCTGGTGGTACAGACCCATAATTCAAGTCTGGGAGAATTAGGCTGCAGGATTGCTAATTTAAAATCAGCTCATCTCAATATTAAAAACTAAAAATTGGAATGGAATAATAGTATAGCAGTTAAAGTGCTTGCCTAGCAAGTGCTAGGCCCTGAGTTGATTTTCCAGCACCACATAAGCCAGGCAGGGTGGTACATGCCTGTAATCTCAGCACTTGGGAGGCTGAGTCAGGAGGATTGCTGTAAGCTCAAGGCTAGCCTGGGTTACATAGTGAATTCAGGACCAGTCCAGATTACAGAGTGAGACCCTGCCTTAAGAAACACAAAACAACAAAAAATGGGCTGGAGATGTAAGTCAGTGTGGAGGTCCTGGGTTGGATCCCCAAGACTAGGAGCATATATGTGTAAGCACACACGCATGGGCACACAGACACACACAGAGTATAACATAAACACTCATAAGTTAAGATGTCTACTAGAAAGATATGCATGCCAGATATTGAAGAGCGAGCCAAAAAGACACCAATTACTAACAACCATGGAGCATTAACACATACATGATAAAGACAACAACAGCCGGTAGAGTGTCTACAATCTCTAAAATAGGCTTCTGATATGTTTTACAGGTGGCCCAGGCAAGCCAAGCATGTCAAGCCTCCAGGCCACAGGCTGAACATGCACATTCCAGTAATTAGAGGGCTCAATATGAGCTGAACACAAGACAAACTGTGTGTGTGTGTGTTCGTGTATCTCACTACAATGGCCAAGATGGATTGATACAATTTGTGATCCTTGTGTCTCAGCTTTCCACAGCGCTCAACAGAAACTGTTTTAGGTAGGAGAAAAGATTACCTAAGAATAAGTAACAAAAAAAATGAGGAAGTGCACGGGCATACTATTTTTTAATTCTTTTATTAGCATGTCTCTGCAATACATAACGGTAACCATCAGCTCTAGAAAGTGCTGTGTTTACATATCCCACCTTTCCCAGCCTTTCCCCTCCCTCTACATGCCCTTTCCCTCTCCACAAAGTCTATCTTAATTTCTTCCACCTCTCTTACTTTTTTAATGATTTGATTTCCTCTTATTAGAGAAACCAGAACATGGGCATTCTAGATGAGAACAAAGGTGACTTGAGACACGAAGACAAGAAAAAGACCAGTGAAGGAGAAGATGATGTCACAACAGGGATTAATAATGGGAGAAAAATGTTAAAGACACTAAGTCATAAAGACAAAGGCCTGTAATCCCAACACTCTAGGAAGCTGAGGTCGGAGGACGGCAAGTCCAAACTCAGCCTAAGCAATTCAGCGAGACTTTGTCTCAAAGTGAAAAATCAAAACAGGTGGGGGATGGAGCGCAGTGTAAAGACTCTGAGCTCCATCCCCAGCACTACAAGGCAAAACAAGAACAAAGCCAAACTAACACAGATTTCAAAATATCCCAGAGACTCTGTCAGCAACTAGACACATACAGTTTATGAAACTGCACTAGTAATGAGTGGTATGAAGCCACTGAAAACGATTAAGTTTATCTGCTGAAGGAAAACCAGTAGGGGCTATATAGTCTGCAATACCTACAGAAAAGGTGGAGTAAGGAACAAGAGCCAAACAAGACTCAGTTTGGTGAAGCACGACTACAATCTAGGTAAGGTGGAGGATTATAAATTCTCCAGCCTGGCCTGGGCACTTCAGCAGTTTAAGGAAACCCTGTTTCAAAATTTTACGTTCTCCTTGCTTTTTCTTTCTTTCTTTATGAAATAGGGTCGTGCTCTGAAGTCTACGCTGCTCTTGAACTCTGCAGTTCAGGCTGGCCTCAGACTCATGGCAATCCTCCTTCCTTAGCCTTTTGTGCAGGGATTACAGGTAAACATTAATATGCCTAGTTTATGTGGTACTGGGGAATTGAATCCATGGCCCTTGGCTTGCTAGGAAAGTGTTTTAACCACTGACCTATGCCTCCAGCCCCCCAGAATTATAAAAAATGAAATCTAAAAGGGTTTTGGGTATAGCTCAGTGCAAAGGCCCTGGATTCAATTTCCATTAAGGCGGGGGGTAGGGGAAGGAAGCGAGTCCAAGGACAGTAGAAGAAAAAGAAAATGCTTTAGTGCAGTTTATATATTAAAATTTTCAACATTCTAGAATATGTAGAGGGCTCACTTCTATTTCACCAAATGATGAATGTTATCTGAAATAATAATGTGGTTTTCCAGATCATAAACTAAAACTGCATTAAAAGGTAAAGTTATATTATTAACCAAATCATTTAATAAAATTACTTACACACAGCAGTGTGCTGTATACTACAGAAAGAAAAAGTCCCCTCTGCCATCCCAAAAGTCATATTTATCCTTCTCAATACAGAATATTGGATTTTCAGGAATTTAATTTCAGCATTGGTAACATGGCTGCGGTTTTCTTTAGTATTTAATTACGATTAAAATAAACTTATATTTTTCTCTGTAGCAGTAACACAAGAAAACACACCAATCTTTAAGTGGCTTCTTTTAATGCTAATGTTTTCTCTCATACTGGAGATCAAGACCAGGACTTTTACACTGAGCTCCATTCCCAGTCTAATTTTTATTTCTGATTTTGAGATAAGACCTTTCTAAGTTGTTAAGTCACCCAGGCTTGTGATCCTCCTATCTCACCCTTCCAGAATGCTAGCTAAGTGGCTGAAGTTCTTGCCCATCATACACAAGGTCTTCAGATCAACTGCCCAGCACTAGATTAAACTGGATGTTGGCGCATGTTTCTAATCCCAGCACTCTGGAAGCTTAAGCACGCAAACTATTATGAGTTCAAGACCTGAGCTACAGACGGAGATCCTGTTCTAAAACAAACAATCCAACCAATCAACCTAGAGTGCTGGCATCACAGGTCTGGGTCACTGTGCCTGGCCCGTTTTGTTACTCTTAATTAGGTTTACATTTTGTGGGGGCATTGCTCAGCGGTTAAAGCACTTGCCTAGCAAGCGCTAAGTACCTGAGTTCAATTCCCCAGCACCACATAAAGTCAGGTGTGGTGGTGCATATCTATAATTCCAGCACTCAGAAGGCTGAGGCAGGAGGATTGCCATGAGTCCAAGGCCAGGCTGGGCTCCATAGTGAGTTCAGGACTAACTTGGACCACAGAGTGAGACCCTGTCTTAAAAAAATTAGGTTTATATCTTGTGAAAGACTAAGATGGCAACAACTAGATTTAGGAGTATTACTTAGAATAGCTTTTTTAAAAAGTTTACTTGAATAGCACAGCAGTTAGAGCACTTGTCTAGCAAGCCAAGACCCCATGTTTGATGCCCCAGTAACACACAAGCTAGGTATGGTGGCACACACTTGTAATTCCAGCACTGGGTAGGCTGAGGCAGGAGAAATGCTGGGAGTTTGAGGCCAGCATGGACTACCTAATGAGTTCAGGCCTAGCCTAGACTATAGAACAAGAGTGTCTCAAAACAAACAAATAAAGTTTACTTAGCTTTGATGTTCAATGTGGATACTACTACTAGCTTTTCTGCCATACCTTTATCTATTCTATGTCGTTAGCAAAGGAATAATTTGCTAACTCATAAACTCACCAAACTGTGTAAATGGAACACACCCACATAAATCAGGATGAAGACTTGTACCTTTCTAAATGCTGCCATAAGAGGAGTTATTTTGCGGTTATCTGCTGCATCTACATCGGCACCTGCTTGCACCAGTAACTGAACCACATCAAGGTGTCCACCATTTGCTGCGAGCCACAATGGAGTGTTCCCCTTCTTGTTACGTACATCAATATGAGCTCCCCTATAAATGAATCATATACACAGCACTGTTTTAAATGATAGAGACCAAAATCAACTATTAACATGAAAACGTTTCATAAGGAAAAAATTTCAGAATTATATCACAAAGCATTTCCACATGAATTAAATATACATGTATTTCATACTCATTTAAAAAATGTTCATATTTCAGTTTCAAATTTTAAAAGTAAATTTTGTTTACTGGAAAATAAATTTATCCCGTTGATGTAATAACTAATGTATTTCATATGAGGGAAATCCATATGTAGTCAGAGACCTCAACATGAATGACATGGCAGAAAGATAAGCAATGGTCAGATAGGAAAGGGGTTCAGTGAACCTCTGAAAAAGGGGAGAACACAGACGCTCACTGATTTCCCAAACCCTATGGTTTTAATTTGGAATTCATGTTTCTACAAAAAAAGTTAAATTTTACGTCATGTAAAATTTTTTTTACTGCAATAAAATTACTGTTTAAAAATCCAAATTAGAAAGGAAAAAATGTATATATAGTAACTAATATATTAAACAGTTTTCTAGACAAATGACAACAGCTGAATGTTCAAATCGGGTACTATAGCACTTAAACGTGTATACACAGTAAAAAAATATTTTTAGGTAAGGTTACACTAAAACCAACTAGGTAATGTAAAATAGCTTTGAAGGACTGGAAAATGACAGGAAGGTTTAAAAAGAAAAACAGTTGTTTATAGAAGAAACCACACAGTATGTATCAGTAGTACAACTACTCAGAGAGATTGACAATAATCTGTAATACGTTCAGATTATAAAGGATATAAAAGTTTTATACCTGCCAATGAGAAGCTCACAGAATTTATAATGCCCTTTATCTGCTGCTATCGTTAAAGCTGTATCTCTTGAGGAGGGAACTGGAGGGGCATTAACATCAGCACCTTTATCCAAGAGAACTCGGCCCACCTCTGCATAACCACCTGAGGCAGCTTCCATCAGTGGTGTGAGGCCAGTCTATATGTTTATTAAAAAATAACAAAAAAACAGAAACAACTAAAATTATAAAGAAACAATATGAAGGAGCAATATGGTAGTTTTTAGAAAGATTTACAACTGAATTTCAGACTAACATTAGTTTGAAATATAGCAGACTGTATTTGATCTATTTAAAAAAAGGATAATTATAGCTAAAATTCATGGCAGTATGAGAAGGGTTTGGAAAAGTGTCAGCCTGGATGGTACATGATTGTATTTTTAGCACTCTGGGAGACTGAGGCAGGAGGATCTTAAGTTTGAGTCCAGCCTTGGCAACTTAGCAAGATCCTGTCTCAAAATACAAAAGGGCTGGGCTGAGGGATGTAGCTCATAGTAAAGGCCCTAGGTTTTAGCCCCAGTACCACCACATACAAACAGACAAGTTAAGCATTCGGCACGTAAGATAATGCTGCACTTGCTTCTCTTTCACTGTAGTCCCAGCTGCACTCTGCCATGTGTTTCTAACACTGCTGTCCATCTATAAATGGATGGTGACCTTCTGAAACTATAAGCTAAAAATAAGTCTTTCCTCAAATTGTGGGTGTTGGGTATCTAACAAAAAAGTAACAAAGAACAGTTTGGTGTGAAGTTCCTGGACTTGATCCTCAGTAGTACCAAGAAAAAAAAATGTGCATGTGCTTCTGTGTGCATGCGCGTGTGCACACACCCCCCCCCCCCACCCCGCCTCTGGTAGGGTATTTTCAGTTAATGTTTCACTGATTTAGCCAGATGTGATGGCATACACCCTGATAATTCCAGCATTTGGGAGGCTAAGGCAAGACGGTTATAATCAAACAAAAATCCCACAAATTATAATAAACAGTAAAACAATAAATTCATAGGCAAATTTCAGATTTTTTCTTACCTTAGCTCTGTGCTCAACATTTGCTTTTCTATCAAGCAGAAGACTAACCACTTCAGTTCTTCCTTGGAAGCAAGCTAAAGTAAGGGCAGTGTTCCGATTGGTTTCTATCTGAGCATTTATGTCCGAGCCCATGTCCAACAAGAGCTTAACTGCAGCAGTATGACCATTCATAGCTGCTAACATCAGTGGAGAAATGCCCAGCTTGCTACCAGTTCTGCGAGTAAAGATATAGAAACAGGTGTCTTACAAATATCTGTAACACCCTTACCAAACAAAGGAGCTGTAAAAAAAGCAAAAGAACTCACCTTGAGTTAATTTCAGCTCCTGCATTTAGTAGGATTTTGATGATGTTCACATAGCCACCAGAAGCAGCCAAGCTTAGAGGGGTGTAGTCGGAGACATTCCGGTGCTCCTTGTTTGCCCCTCGAGCTAACAGCAGCTCCACCACCTGAGGAGAAAAAAAGGAAAGAACACGTCTTCTATGGCGAGAGAATTCTCAAGGCGTGTATTTTTAATTTTAACTTTTTTGGTCTATTGTTCAACAAAAGAGAGAGAGAGACAGAGAGAGAGACACACACAGACACACACACACACAGAGAGAGAGAGAGAGAGAGAGAGAGAGAGAGAGAGAGAAGCTCTTTGTCCTTTGCAGAAAACTACCCTCAGGTGATAGCAAGGGGTCTCAGAGGCCAACATAGACAGAACTCAAGTAAAACTTATCTGGACATCAGCCGAGGGCTGGAGGAATAGCTCAGCAGTTAAGGTGCTTGCCTAGCAAGTTCAATGTTCTGAGTTTGATTCCGAGCACATACCTGTAATCCCAGCAATTGAAAGGCTGAGGAAGAACTGCCTTATGTTCAAGGCCTGCATGGACTGCAGAGCCAGACTGTCTCAAAAAATACGAACAAACAACTGAGATGGTAACACGATTTCTCAGATGATTTGGATCTCTAATGTTATTATACACTACACTGCAAATTAGTATTTTTGCTGTTGTTGTTCCCTCACACAATGGTAAAATGCAAGTAATACGGGACAGAATTCTCATTTTTTTCAAATATAATTACTTATTTTTAGGGGACTGGGCATAAAGTCCAGGACCTTCACACTGAGCAATATCCCCAGCCTATTTTTATTTTTCTTTTAAGACAGGGTTTCTGCAAGTCACTAAGGTGCCCAGGTTGGGCTCAAACTTGCCATACTCTTGCCTCAGCCTCCCAGAATGCAGGGATACAGGCCTGCACCACCAGATCCAGCTCAACTCATCTTGCATGTTTAAAATATTTTATAAAGCTGGTTTGGTGGCACATGGCTATAATCCCAGAGCATTCTGGGAGGCTGAGGTACAAGGATGGCCAAGTTCTAGCCCAGACCCTGGACAAGCCAGTGACTCAGCGAGACTGTCTCAATGTTAACCAAAAATGTGCAAGAGATGCAGCCTAATGCCAAGGCCCTGGGTTCCACCTCCCGCACTGTGAAAACAGAACAAACAGGCAAGCAGAGAGAGAGAGAGAGAGAGAGAGAGAGAGAGAGAGAGAGAGAGAGAGAGAGAGAGAGAGAAATTTACATGTGTATTAAATAGGATAGTATAATTCCCTCCTAGTTACAGAACTTTTCAATATATACGAAATTACCCAACCAATTCCTAATGTGCTGGTAGCAGTTAGACTCACATCAACAGTGAATGAGTTCTAGTTGTTCTATAATCTTAACAACATTTGCTACTACCAATCTTAAATTTCAGCCATATTCTTCTAGTGGGTGAATGGTAGTATTTCAATGGCTGTTATTTTTCCCTGATAACTAAAAATATTTAATACATGCTTATTGGCCATTCACAGATCTTTCACCCACCGTGCCACTGAATGTACAAACAGTCCTTTAACACAGGTCCCATTATTTTCCATCTCAATTTTACAGACGAGGCATAGGAAAGTTGGACTGCATCTTACCCTTGCTTTTAATAATAATAGCATTTTTGGGGGTATTTATTTATTTTCCCTTAGTAGCTAAATGAACAGTGCTCTCTCATATATTTCAGCTAAAACTTTACTTGCCTGAATAAAAGTACGCCTGATTTTAGGTAAGATTTTCTTTTACCTCCCTCATTCCCTCCTTCCTTTTGAGACAGGGTCTCAATCTGCAGCCCAGGCTGATCTTGAACTCACTATGGAGCCACACTAGCCTTGGACTCATGGCAATCTAGGTAAGATTTGCTGTCCATTATTTTTTTGCTTTCAGAGTTAGCAAGATTAGGCTGCTTATATCACATGGTTATAAACCACATAAAAAGTGGCATTAACTAATTTTATTTTGGAAAATCCCTTAAGTATTAAAATAAACATTCTAATAAATGGCAAGTTTTTGAAGTTTTCTCAGTTCCATAATGTTAAGACAGTTAACTTTTTAGTTAGTCCTCAGAGACTGCTCTCCTTTCAGTAATAAACATTCAATAAAAAATGAGTTTGTTTCAGGTATTGGTGACTTAACGCAGGGCTTTTTTAAAGTTCTTTTTGAGACAGGGTCGCACTCTATAGTCAAGTCTGTAGACTAGGCTGGTTCTTAACTTACTATGTAGCCCAAGCTGGACTTGAACTCCTGACAATCCTCCTGGCTCAGCCTCCCTAGTGCTGGGACTCTTGTGCCACCACCATGCCAAGCTTAACTTGTGCTGTTGGGGAATCAATCCCAGGTCTTTGTGTTTGTTAGGCAAGTGCTTTAACTGTTATGCTATTCCTCTAGCTCTCTGTCCCTTTCATTCTGAAATATCGTCTTGCTCAGCTTTCCCAGCTGGGCTCAAACTTGTAATCTTCTTGTCTTAGTCTCCCAGAATGCTGGAATATAGGTAGGTCTGTACTCCAAGTCTTGGCTGTTTGCAATTTTATTTACAGGAAACTGGTTTTCAAAGTTTAAATATTTCAAAGTATCTACTAATGTATACAATGGTTATATACTCATTTTAATAACATGCATTTTAATGATACATAACCCATAAGAACTATAATATCTTATTAGCTTTATTCTTATTTATTCTTTGCCTTTTTTTTTCTTTTCTTTTTTTTGGTCCTCACACAGGGTCTTACTCTATTGCCCAGGCTGGTCCTGAAGTCACTGGTGTAGTCCAGGCTGGCCTTGGACTCAACAATCCTCCTGCCTCAGCCCCCTGACTCCTGTGATTACAGGCGTGTGCCACTACACCCAGCTTTATATGATGCTGGGGAATTGAACTGAGGGCCTTGCGCTCAACTGCTGTGTCATTCCTCCTCCAGCCCTTTATTCTTATTTTAAAATGAAGAAAATCAACCTATTTCTTTGATTTGACATTGAAGGACTATTAATACAGGAAACATACTATTCATAACTATTTAAAGTTATATAATGACTGAAAATTTTCAGTTAAGGTAAAAATTTTACTTTCATTACATTTCAAAGACAAATTTCTAAACGTATTTTATTATAAGCTTTTCAGTGCAAGGTTGTTTAATTATAAAAATTTTTCCCATACATTTTATTTAGTCTTGGACTACTAGGAATCTCTATTTGTCCTGACATGGTAGAATCAAAATTTGTCACATTAACAAGTTTAATTTTGACTATCTTAACATTTGGTGTTAAAATTCTTTCAAAATACCTGCTGTGTCTAGTATGGATCTTATCTTGGCCTTGAACTTGAAAACCTCCTCCCTTAGTGTCCTGAATGCTGGGGTTATAAGCATGAGCCCCACTATATCTAACCAATTCGATTTTAATATAATCTGGTATAATATAAATGGCAAAGGTGCAGTGGCTAGTATAAAATGTTCAAATAGAAGGCAAGGGTCTAGAGTTAGCTAACAGAACATCTTTTTCTTTTTGGATTAAGTATTTCAGGAAAGACAATTATATCAATGCAGGGTGAAGTAGCCACAATAGTGAAAGATTTGGTAAAGGTATTCTCTGGGTAACAAATGAAAAAACAGGACTAATTTCACCTACAGAACCGATGACTAGAGAAAATACAGACTCAAAATACCTGAAGAAAGATCAGATAAATAATTCATTTTTTCAAAGACAGTTTCCCCATCAAGTAGGAACACTTAGCAACTTGAAAACAAGAAAAGTTGGAGAGGAGGGAAAAACAGAAAGAAAAGGAAGACTTCTCAACCAAGGCAAACTGATCTGGGTGATACAGGCCGTTTTCTAAATCTTAAGTTTCCATTAACCCCAGAGTACGAAGCTGTGTGCGTCTATAGATAGAGCACCACTGGTTTATTATGTCTGATATCATCCGCATGTGTGAATAACTTTGGGAAAAAAAAAAAACTCACTAGGTTATTAAGCTAATTATTAAATTCCAGAAGTCACACAAGTGAGTGTAAGGCTATGATTTCTTGTGCCCATGGTATAGTTTAGATCTAAAATTCCCCCAAAAAGTCTCATTTGTAAGGCCTGGTTAGATGGTGTGGATCACTGGGGGAATAACTTCAAAAGGCTTACTTTCGTCTCCAGGTACTCCCTTCTTTCTCTGACTTCTGGCTGCTCCGCAGTGAACAGCTATTTTCTGCTAGGCTCTTCTCTATCATGAGGTTTCTGCCTTGGAGTCAGCATACTACAGACTGAACTCAATCTGTGAGCCAATAAAAACACATGTCTCTTCCTTTATGTTGTGATCTTGGGTCCTCTGTCCCATATTTAATACTGCTGACTTGATCAGATGAGGGAACAGAGGCTCTGCTCATTAGGAGTTTACCAATCTGATTTTGAATGCCTTAGTTTTTCATTTAGCCTAAATGCAATATATAGGGATTTCTTGGGTAGGTACTAATTTTGGAAAAGCAGGATTCTGAACATTGTATGATACTTCCAGAAAGGTAGCTTATGCTAGCACTTTATTTATTTGTAATAATAAAGAGGGAAAAATTACACGAAAAAGAAATGTTACCTCTTGTCTGCCCCCGGAACAAGCCAAGGACAGTGGTGTGTCCTTGGTTCTTTCTGACTGGGCTTCAATGTCTGCACCATTGTCCAGCAATATTTCTACAACCCCAACATGACCAGCAGTAGCAGCCAAGATGAGTGGAGTAAAACCTGGAGAAAAATAACAATCATCTCACTGTGTGCTAAACAAAGAAAGATCATTTTCCCATATAGCTAAAAGTAGTATTTCTACATTTTTTCCACATATATCTCAAAATGTAAAGTAAACATAAGTAAGCCGTACCTTTCTTATCTCGATGCTCAATGCTAGCTCCTCTCTCCAACAGTGTCTGTACCAGTTCCTCATGGCCACCAGCACAGGCAAGTGTTAGTGCTGTATCATGGTTACTCTCAGTCTGTAAAATTAATTTTCTGATTAGCTTATTTGACAACTTAGAAATGCTAATAGTAAACACACAAATACAGCCTAATACATCAAGTATTTTAATAGTAAGGTTTATCTGGCTTTTTCCCAATTAATGGCAAACTACTGAGTTTATGGTAAGGCTATAAGTAATACTTGAGCATTATGGGAAATTTTATTTTTTTGGAGACAGGGTCTCACTGTAGCTCAGGCTGGCCTCAAACTCACAACAACCCAAGTGTTGCGATTACAGGTATTTACCATACCCAGCCAAATTTCAGGTGGTACTGTCAATTAAACCCAGGACCTTATGTATGCTAGGCAAGAGCATTATCGCAAAGTTATTCCCTCAACCCCAATACAGGAAAAAAAAAAGTGTAATTTTCTACCATGTGCTATTTTTAACTATATTACTAAAATAAACTATGGGGGCTTACTTTTGCTTCTGACCATTAATGAAGTAACAGATTTACTTTTCTACCTCAACTAAGAAAGACAAGCTATTTGAAATGATAGTGTTTAGATAGGTGCTACAGGACAGTGATCCCTGAGGACAAAAATAATTAACCCAAGTTATTATCAGGAGTTTCCAGGCTATCCTGTAGGCAGCAGATGCCCAGAGC
The DNA here is from genome assembly GCA_004027205.1 of Ctenodactylus gundi. NCBI lineage: Eukaryota > Metazoa > Chordata > Mammalia > Rodentia > Ctenodactylidae > Ctenodactylus > Ctenodactylus gundi. The sequence continues at coordinate 362,334 of PVKB01000533.1, read as the reverse complement.
ATGGCAGTTTCTCCTAGGCAAGGAGACAGTTTAGAGAGATCACAGTATCTAGAATTTATGGCGCAGATTACTTAAGAGAGCACTACAGAGAAAGGGCATAATCTAGACATCTGCAGAAAGTTCTCCTCAAGTCATCAGTTGAGTTTTATTTATTTATTTTTTTTTTTGAGACAAGGTATTGTTCTGTAATTCAGGCTGGTCCTGAACTGACTATATAGCCCAAGCTGGCCTCAAACTCACAGCAATCATCCTGCCACAGCCTCCTGAGTGTTGGGATTACAGGTGTGTTCCATCATGACCAATTTATATGATGCTGGGGAATTGAGCCTAGAGCCTGCATTTGCTAGGCAAGCATTTTATCCACAGATCTACAGGCCCAGCCCTTCAGTTAAGTGGTGATCAGCACATCTGTATGGGGACTACATTGGAGACCAGAGAAAGGCCATAAGTAAAGAATCCTGTTGAACACATAGATCTGGAACACATGGCCAGAAATAACTGGCACCTACCAACAAAAAAAGAAACACACAGGACATCAAGTAGAATTCTCAGCAGTTAAGCCAAATGAGTCTGGATCAACCTAACGAAGCTGAAATGCAAGCCTTGACGTGAAATATTATTTTTAAGCAACTTAGCTGTGTTTGAGAATAAAGGTCCAAAAGACAAGGGAACCAATCAAAACCAGAAAATACACTTCATATTCTAAAAGAAAAAGACTCTTATATTTACTACTCTACACTTGTGCCATCTATAACTACTAGCAAAATGTGACCAATAGTGATTCAAATATGACTAGTGACTGATGGACTAAATTTAAACTAATCTTAATTGTGGCTGAAAGCATAGGTCAGTGGGTAAAATGCTTTCCTTGTATACACAGGCCATGGGTACAATTCTTCAGCACTACACAAAAATTAGCCAGGCATAGTGGTGCACACCTGTAATCCCAGCACTTGGTAAATGGAAGCAGAAAGACTGTTCCAAGTATGAGGCTAGCCTGGGCTACATAGTGAGTTCAGGACCAGCCTGGAATACAGAGTAAAGCTCTGTCTCAAAAATCAATCAATATTACTTGAGTAACTGGCAGCTATAATGGTAAACTACTGGCAAACTTTTTAGGGTGTCTGACTGAAAAGATCTGAGTAAATGCTTGTCTCTCTTTCTGAATTTTTCTTTCTTTTTTTTTAATTTTTGGTACTAGGGTATTGAGCCCAGTCCATTTTTTATTTTGAAACTGGATCCAAATTGCTGAGGTTGGGCTTGGGCTTACAATCTGCCTGCCTCAGTCTCAAAGAGTGCTAAGATTATATGCATGCTCTGCCAGGCTCCATAAATACAGTTTTTCAAGTGGTTATCTACTCAAATATGAAGTATTTCTGATGTAAATCCTAACTGAGATATACATTAATAGGGTGAAAAACCTGAGACAAAGAAAGTTTCAGGGATGAAGAATTTTTGCTATCAAAATCAAGAAAGCTGGGCCCTCTGCAAGGCTGAGGCTGGAGGATCACTAGTTTGGGTGAGATCCTGTTTCAAAATCAAAGATAAAAAATGGGCTGGTGATGCAACTAAGGGTGAAGGCTCTGGGCTAAATTCCCAGCACCACACAAATAAATAAATAAATCAATCAGAAAGCCTCAGGAAAACCAGGATGATCACTCTTAACCACAGCATATTATGTATAGCAACTTTTTAAAGACAATGAAGCATGGAATAAAAATGAAAAACTGCACTACATTTTCTGTATTGGTTATAGCTGAAACAATATTATACATCCAATAGGCTGAATAAATGTGCCTCCCTCACCCCTGCAACAGGATCTTGTTATGTTGCCCAGGCTGGTCTTGAAGCTCTGAATTCAAATGATCTGCCAGCCTCACTTTCCCAGATAGCTGGGTCTGTAGAATTATATCCCCATGCCTGTCAATGCTGTCCATCTTCCCACCACCACCCCATCTCAGTGGTACTAGATTTTGAATGCAGGGTCTTTGCACTGAACCTCATCCCCAGTCGCTTCTTTTTTTGTTTTAATATGGCTGCTAACTAATTACATATCCCTATCAGACAGTGTAGCTGCAATTAGTAAACTGTATTATGCATCTGCTACTCTAAGAGGACTAAAAATTCTTGAAAGTAATGAACATGTCTTGGTTGTTTGCACTGTCCCACCTGTCATCATGCTTTACTCAGGAATGAATACCTGACAAGTACAATGAATGAAGAGAAGTGTAGAAAGTCACAGATTCAAAGACTATTACTAATAGGCCAAGGACATATGAAATTATTTTTATATACATGTTTGTTATACTTATGAGTTAAATTTAAAAAGGCATATTCTCTACCTTCATACCTAAAAACCGGATTTCAATACAAAAAATTAAAAACCAGACATAAGTCAAGAAATAAGAAGAAGCCTACTAGTCAGTGATGCAGAGGGGAGACCGCAAGAGCTGCTCTGCAGAAGAGGCTGGCAGAGAGCAGAGCCACTGACTGCAGAGATCAGGAATGGCCACAAGGGAGAGAGGCACCAACTACAACAACGGAGAAGGACATGAACGCAGGTGAGTGGCAGCTCTGGTTGTGCAACAACGATCCATCTTCATTTCAGGTTTACAAAAAAGAAATTATTCTGTCTGACTTCACAGAAAAGGAGGGAAAGGTCAGAGAAATAACTTTCAAATCGCCAAACAATCTGGTAATTGGCAGAGATGGGCTCTAAGAAATTGCAAGGATTTTCTTGATAATAAGATACTTCTCTCTCTACTCCATTTCTACTGTATCATAAAGTGGCCTAATGCACAGCAGTCTGAGGTGAACACTGTCAAGTGCATTTGTCTGTACACACTACATTAGGGTATTTGCAGTCACAAACAAGTAAACTTTTTGATAAGGTTTATGAGGTTTAAGATATTTTTCCAGGGACTAAAGGCAATTTATAAAAACAGTGCAAATCTCAAATACAGAAACAAGACAGATACACAAAATTTGAAAAAGATAAACAAAAAATTTTAGTGAATTAGTCAGATATAAATTTCCCTCACACTACAGAACATAACTCAGTTGATAATCCTTTTTTGTGGTACTAAAGATTAAGCCCAATACTTTGACATTGAGCTATTATACCGTTAGTCATTTTTATGTTTTTGTAGTGCAAGTGACTGAACCCAGCCAGGGCTTTATGCATGTGAGGCAAGTACCATACCACTGAGCTATATTGCCAGCCTATTTTTATCTTTGACTTTGAGACAGAGTCTCATTAAATTGCTCAGGCTAGCTCAAACCTGTAGTCCTCCTACCTCAGCCTCCCAAAGTGCTGAGATTGCAGGCCTGTGCCACAAGGCCTGGCAAAGTGGTATTTCTTAAGAAACTTTTATTGTTACAATACTCTACTACAAACCCAACGGTTGACTAAGTTTTCACAGGCGTTGCTCACTAACTTTCTGATTATCATCAAGGGCAAATTTAAGTTTGCTGCATGAGAACAACGAGAGGAAAATATTTAAAATGCCCGAGAAAGGAAAGCTGAACAAATTCCCAAGGAACTGAAATTAAAAACTGACAGGCTCTACTGTATACCTGTAGTAAGGGGAAATTAAAGCAGCTAATATTTTATGGCAGACTTTATTTCTTTTTTTTTGAAACAGGATCTCACTCTAGAGCAAGGCTGTCCTGAAATCACTATATAGCACCACTTGGCCTCAAAGACAAAGCTTCTATTTAAGCTAAGGATTTTTGGCTTTTTTGGTGAGTTATATTCCATATAAAATATTCTGTAAGTTAACAACATGACTATTTAATTTTGGAATAGTTTTGAGTAAAATAAAAACAAATCCCAAGACAGATGGCAATATTAAAGAAAACTCAACTTTTAATAAGTTGGTACACAGGTGAAAACACATATGCAAGCTTTCTATAAAGTAAGAAGTATATCCCTTAATCATTCATAAAGTGTTAAATTACTTCAGAAACTGTCAGAAAACATGGGGTGAGGGGACACTGGGGGTGAAAGCCAGAGCCTTTTTACGAAGCTACAATTTCATCTTTTTAAAAATCTTCAGTCTCTCTGGGCTCAAATTCCTAATCCTTCTGCTACAGTCACTTCAAGTACGGAAATCACAGGTCCGTATCAGTACGTCCAGCTAAAGCTAAACTTGTCTTTAAAAATGTTCACAATCTTCCCCCAAAGAGCTTATTCCTTAATCTTGTCAGGATATATGTAAGTTCAAAATGTAGGGTGGCACTTTACGGTACCTAATAAAAGAGATAATCAGTAAAACAAATCCAATGAAACCATGCTAGAGCAAGTTTCAAATTTCAACACTCTAGGGCAAGTTTCAAATTTCAACACTCTGGAGGCTGAGGCAAGAGGATCACAAACTCAAGCCTTGATTAGGCAATTTAGTGAGACCCTGCCTCAAAATCAATAAAAAAATGGGCCATCAATGTAACTAAGCAGAAAAACCAAAAACTCAAAACAGTTCATAGCAACAAGTAGAATGCATGTATTTTATTTTTTAATTTAATTTTTTTTTTCCTAGGACAGGGTCTTGCTCGGTAGTCCAGGCTGGTCTAAACTCAATATGGAGCCCAGGCTGGCCTTGAACTCATGGTAATCCTCTTGCTTCAGCTTGCCAGGGCCTGGGATTATAGGCACGTGTCACCATGCCTAGTTTATGTGGTGCTGGGAAATCGAACTCAGCGCCCATTGAACTATTCCTCCAAATTCCACGCATGTATTTTAAAGATTATTTTAATGGTTGTGTATTATATATTTCTGTCAATTTCTTTCAGTTTAATTTCTCTTATTAAGCAATTGTGAAAAGACTGTTCTCTGTATTGCAAAATCAACATGAATAGACTAAAATGTCCAAATGACATTTAGATCATTAAATGTCAAAATAATCTCACATACTTGACAATTTAATTCTTGATATATGGAAAGTAATAATATCTACCCTATTTAAAAATAACGAAGACAGGCCTTGTGGCGCAGGCCTATTATCTCAGCACTCTGGGAGGCACAGGCAGAAGGATAAGTTCCAGACCAGCCTGGGCAATTTAGTAAGACTCTTGTTTCCAAGCCAAATTAAAAATGGGTGGAGGATGTAGGTTAGCCTTAAGGCACTGGGCTCAATCCCCAGTACTACCGCTTGGCCCCCTCCAAAAGATAATAATGAATATATTAATCACAACTGGAAAAATGAAAATTTCTGTATGAAAGTACTTATATTTCCCATATTTAAACAAGTTCAAGAAAAGCTTTAAGAAGTCAGGTACAGTGAGCACTCATAATCCTACCTGCTTGAAAGGCTAATCTAGGCAACTCTCAAAAAATAGAAAGGGCTGGTGATGTAGTTTAGTTGGCAGGCCATTTGCCTAGCACGAGCAAGCCCCTGGGTTCAATCTCTAACACTGCAAAAAAGAAAACAAACAAACAAACAAAAAAAAAAACACCCCCCCCCCCCCCCCCCCCCCCCCCAAAAAAAACCCCAAGCCAATGAAAAGGGAACAAAAACAAAACCCAAAAATATTTGAAAATTTGGTTGAGCTTAACAAGTAGTTCAGAAGCACATATGGAACAAGCTTTTTTATCCCATGAACAAAGCCCCTAGTGTTAGTAGTCACACAACTACACTCAGATTTCACATAAAACCAAAAACATTCAAGATTCAGTGCTACTCACCTCTAATCTTCAAATCACATTTACTATTTCAAATAAAATCTATTCCCCCCACCCCCCGACTCTACGATACTGGGGATTAAACACAAGGTTTCACTCTGAGCTACCTCCCAGTGCCTCTATTGTGGTTTGGACCTGGAATGTCCCCCAAAGTCTCACTGGATGTTATGGATTATCTAAGAGACCATGTACTGTTAAGAGATTGGGGCTTGGTCTGGCGGGATGGGTATGATCTTGTGATGGATTATCTAGGTGTGTGGTAGAAGACAGGCATGTGGATTAGGGGCTTAAACCTGCCAAGGGGAACACCCAAGGCTGGACTTGGAATGGGCGATTCAATGGCACTGGACCTGGAAGGGTATATGCTAGTTCTGCCCTTCCTCTCTCATCTGGCTTCCTGTTTACCACCCCCTAAGGAGCAGCTTCCAGCCCTGCCTCCTTCTCTGCCACCATTGCTAGCTGCCATGAATTGCCTGTGACTTTCTTCAACTGTGAGTTGAAATATCTTTCCTAAACTGTGGATGTTGAGTATTGAGTCACAGCAATGAAGAAATGACTACTATAGTCACTAAACTGCTAATTTACCCAGGTGCGGTTTAAACTTGCAATCTTCCTGCTTTAGCCTTCCAAAGTGCTAGAATTACAGGGCTGTGCCACCAGGCCTGGCAAAACCTATTTACTTAACCTGAACTAGGACTGAATTCAGCCTCGTTAAAGGTAAGCACATTCTGCTAAAACTATACTCAGTCTCAAAATCTATGGCTCTTAAAAACCTCTATGTGGTTCCTAATTTCCATATGTGAAATACTCAGGAATAAGTTTGGTTTGATAACTCAAAATTAAAAAAAAAAAGATTAGAGCCACACTATGGAAAGTCATGATGAAATAGATTTTATTTTTTTTTTTTAGGCAGGGTCTCACTTTGTAGTCTAGGTTGGTCCTGAACTCACTTTTGAGCCCTGGCTGCCCCAGGACTCACAGCAATCCTCCTGCCTCAGCCTCCCAAGTGCTGGGATAACAGGTATGCTCTGCCATGCCTAGCTTTGTGTGGTCCTAGGGAATCAAATCAAGGGCCTTATTCTTGGTAGGCAAGCTCTTTAGCTGCAGTACTATTACTCCAGCCCCGATAAAATAGATTTTGGGACAACATATTATAGAATATAGGTTTCGAAATTGCTGTGTTATTCCTCAGTGCCTCCCCCCATTCCTTGTTGAAAATATTATTTCCTGCCTAAAATGTTTATCTAAAGGAGTTTAAACTATGGTTATATTTTCAAGAATCATCAGCATTTTATAACACTGTCACACAAATGACACTTTAAAATTTTTAAACCTTCCAAGTGCTGAGATTATAGGCATGAGCCACCACGCCTGGTTTATGTGGTGCTGGGGAATCGAACTTAGTGCTTGACTCAAGCACTTTAACAACTGAGCCAGTCCTCCAGCTCAAGACAAATCTTGATACTAAGTTTTTTCACTATATTATTTACATATTAGTGTACAATCCTACACATAATCCACAATATATCTGTTAGGGAGCTGGGGAGCACAGCTCAGTGGTTAAGAGCACTTGCCTAGAACATAATGCTCAGGGTTCAACCCCCCAACACCATACTAAAATTAGGTGGGTGTAGTGGAACATGCTTGTAATTCCAGCAGTTGGAAGCTGAGGCAGGAAAATTGTCAGAAGTTCAAGGCCAGTGTAAACTATATAGAGTTAAGGATCAGCCTCGACTATGGTGTGAGATCCTGTCTCAAAAAAAAGTTAACCCACTTATTATGTCAAAGATATATTTATATCAAATATATAAAAGCTCAAATATTTTTTACTTAAGATCATTAAGTTTTCATCTAGACATGGTGGTATACATAGATACTTCCAGGCCTCTGGAAGGCTGAGGGAGAACTCCAAGTTCAAGGCCAGCTTTGGGAACTAACTGTGACCCTGTCTCAAAATAATAAATTTTGAGACAATAATTTGTTTGATATAAAGCTAGTAAAATTAAAAAAATATAACATCACACCAAAAAGTAAAGGAGAAAAAGATTGATTACTTTATTATTTTGTAGTCTTCCCAATGGAGGAACTTTCTAAGACCTACGTAACACACATGATAAACTTGTAACTTCTTTTTAGGTTAACCGAACAGATGAAAAACCTTTTTTATCTGACAGAGACCAGACAAAAGATATTTTGAAGGGGCCAGAGCCACATCTTTCTAAATAAGTATGTGTATCACACTTAAAATACAAGTTTCTGGGGCTGGAGGAATGGCACAGGGGTTAAAAGCACCTGCCCAGCACGCACAAGGCCCTGAGTTCAATTTGCCAGTACCACACAAACTGGGGATGGTGGTACAACACTGGGTGTCTGAGGCAGAAAGATTGCCGTGAGTTCAAGGCTAGCCAGGGCTATACAGTGAGTTCAAGACCAGCCTGCAGTATAGAGCAAAACCTTGTCTCAAAAAAAGTTCCAAAAAATTTTTACAAAAATTATATGTAACTTCTCAGAAAGTAACTTATAATACAGTGATGGTGGGCTGAGCAGTATAGCCATGAAACATTATTTCAGCATTAATATAATCGTTTCGAATTTGGTAAAATGAGAGTCATACTTGGACACACTTTTCTTGTGCCTATTTTGTTTGAAAACATTTTAAAAATAAGTACTCAGTTTTGCTTGTGGATCAAGTCTTGGTCTGACAAAAATTTAAAAAGTACCTCAGACTAAGCAGCAGTTAAATAAAAAGGAAAAAGCAAATTCAACATGAAATTAAATCCAATTCTACAATAACATTAATATTAAATAAATATTTATAAATGAGACCCAACATCTGAATCGCTCTTATCTTTTTCACAAAAGGTGACAGGTGAGCAGCAGTTAAGACTGGTGTCTTTGAAGTCAAACACTCAACACTCAGGGTCTTGTTTCCAGGCCCACTACCTCTACGCTAAGTGAAGTGACAGTAAGCAAAATACTTAATCTCTCTTTAGGGTAATAAGAATAGCTGCCTCATGTAAGTATGGTCTGAAAATGAGATAATTTTTTAAAAAGAAAGTATACATAAGACATTTGGCAAACAAAAATTTTTTCCACAGTATTAACAAGAAATATCTTAAAAGAAAGGAGGCTTTATGTTGAACAGGTTAGGATAATGTGCCCTGAACATGTGTATGCATATGCAACCCGAAATGAAGAATGATAAAGAGCTGACCATACACAATAGGTATTACAGTACATATTCCTTCACTCCAGGTATTAATCAAAATGCAAAAATTACATAAACCTGCAAATATTTTCAGTCCTGAAGGCCATATTCCTTTTCTTCAGGATAAAACACATGTTGTTCTCTCCTATGCCATCTTGTCCGAAGATTATGTGGTAACCTAGTTTATTTTTTGAGACAGAATCTTGCTTGTAGTCCAGGCTGGTCCTGAACTCACTACGCCATCCAGGCTGGCCTCAAATACAAGGCAATCATCCTTTCTCAGTCTCCTGAGTTCTAAGGTTACAAGCATGCGTCACCAGGCCTGGCTTACTGGTGCCTAGGAATTGAACCCAGGGTCGTGGTCTTGCTAGGCAAACGCTCTAACCGCTGTTATTCTCCCAGCCCAGTCACCTAGTTTTTTTTTTTAAGCAATGTTTACTTAATAGCTCTCAAACTTTGTAAAGCTTAACTTATACAGTATCTTTGGTTTTTGCCCCCACATATTATTTTTCAGGTAAAGCAAAGAAATACGTAAGAAATGCTTCTAAGCCTCCCTGGATTCCCTGATAGCTTAATTGGATAGCCACAGCCTAACTACATACCAGAATTTTGAAAAATGTTGCAAATGTAGCTAAATATGTACCATATGCAAAAGTAACAAGTCTATAAATGTCATACCATATTTCTTTTACATCACATGCAATCCAACATGCATTTAAAAGTGCATCTTCTAATTTAATATTAGGGGGAAAAATCACAAGAATCGGGGTAATCTTAAATTATTTCTTTTTACATTACATTCGTCTTCCCAACTACAATAAAAATATTGATGACCTAGAAAAACAGATCATCACATAAGTATCAGTTAACAGTCTGCATTAGGCATTTTATTAAGATGCGGAAAGCTCCCTTTCCTCAATGTGGAGAGCTTACCTGCGCATCAATATCAATGGCAGGGTAGACAGGCAGCATAGCTGAGGGAGAGATGATGGGACTGGGAGTCGGAGTCTGGGGCTGGGAGATGGAGGCTGCGATACTGTGCGGAGGAGTGTTTGACATTGCAGACGCTCTTCCACTGACTGCTGTTAAACAAAATAACTGCACTTAATAAGGATGAAACACTGTTAGGTAACAGTAAGAAATATTTATTAGAAAATATTAAAGACTTTTATAACAAAATGTCTACAGAGAGACTACCATAGCATTAATAACTCATTTTCCTGGTTATTTCTGACTGGTTGATATTCCAAAATTATAATGTGTATTGAGAGTAATCCACTTTGTAAATTATCCATCTGAAAGACAAATATTCCACTTGTGTGAGAATAGTCATAAAACCTTACTTCAAAACAACCCTGAAAACAAACAACTGTCCATTTTATCTTAATTAGAAATGGAAAAATGGTATGATAGTCAAGACCAGAGAGAAAAACTTGTGGTTTTATTCACTAATTTCATAAGTTACATACTAGAATTAGTGAAAGTAATATAGTTGCTCAGAGGGAAGAACCCTACTGTCCAATTATTTAAAACACCTCTGACAGTTTTCCTAGGTATGGACAGAACAGTAACACTCTGCATTGTAGCCCTCAGTATGACAGTTTTTCAAATATGAAAATCTGATCTTCACATAGAAGTCTATTTTCTCACAATAATTATTCTGGGGACGGTAAAGTGACCAACAACCAAGCTAGCAATCACAATGACTTATGAAGACAAAATTTAGAGATTGGGGTAGAAATAAATGTATGGACACAATCAATTTTTAAATATAGACCATTGTTTTTGTAAAATAGAATATTACGGTGATATTTTCATAATCAAATTTAGCTAACAGCTTTTAGGTCAACACTTGAGACAGAAGAGTACCAATGAGGGTGGTACATAACACAATGGAGATTCAGTCAAAGGGTTTATTATTCCCTCACTGACTCAATCTCAGAGTTAATGCATGAATATCATTCTTTTTCACACCTTATTAAGAATTCTGATATTATTACACTATGGCCACGGTCAATGAGAGAGTAGGAAAAGTTTCTAAAGAAGTAAACAACTACATCAGACAGAAAATAATCACGACCCATAACTGGATTTGAAACCAGGCAAAAGAGATTATGATCCTGCCAAGAATAAAACTGAAATGCATCATATAATATAAACAGGATTTTCCATTAAGAAATCGACTTTACATGAAATGCTTAGTTCAGGAACAAACATTCACTATACATCATAGAAACACACATTCTATAATCATACATTTTTAAGTCCACCTAAAAGCCAATGTAAAAAAGGAAGAAGCCAAACCAAGTATTGAAACCTTACAGATCTAGATCAAGAGAAAAGGGCATGTACTAACATATTAAAGTAAGCATCTAATGACCTTGATACTGTTACTCCATACTGTTGACTTTGTAATACTAAGAAAAAGATCAGGTAATTTAAATGTAAATATTCTAGATATAAGTTCTAAAATCAATTAAATTCTAAAGCTCTCACATTTCATATCTCCTTTGATTGGACTGTGACAAATGAAAATGCTAAATACAAACAGTATATTAAAGAGGATGAACACCAGTATGTCCAAATCACTGATTTTTATTCCATTATACTATATAGGTTTAAAAAAAATCTAAGCCTTGTTAACTGACGAAACTATAAATCACATTTCAACTATTTAATTTAAAAAATCTACTAAAACCACAAAGCTGTCTTACTTTTTGGTCAAACTAGTTCTTTTCACCGCCTCTAAAAGGAGACAAAAGCATTCATGTAATTTCCTTTTGGGTATCCATACAAACTAAAACTGAGTAACTGCCTATCACACTGGTCTCTTTATAGATTAAAGCAGCACATGAAAATAAGTAAGTACCTGAAGAAACTCTGGTACAGATATTTACATGTAGGGCTTCATTTTAGAGCTAGGTTTAGAAGGTAAAATATATGCTCAGAAAAGTTTAACACCTTCAGATGAAAAGGGGGCTTAATACCATGGCAAAGGCAAAGTATTAAAGTTAAGTCAAATGGGACTTAATTTCGCTTTGGCAAATATGGAGAATGGAGAAGACTGAAGATTTAGTCAGCTAAGTATTGGAGGAAACAAGATCAAATATTGTGAGAGCAGTCTGATAAGTGAGGACCAAGAAAAAAAAGAGGAGCAAAGGAAGACTTAGAGTCTAAGAGGTTGTAATATACTAGAAACTCAAAGAAAGTAGAAACAAAATGATCCTTCTTCAAATAAATGGAAGAACACTACCACAGAAGTTTAAAGGAGGCTGCAAAAAAAGAGTACATGAGAATATGTTTGTATGTGTGTAAACACGAGTAATATTGGGGATGAGCTGCAGGTAGACAGCTGGATTTCAAAATTTTGTTCCTTCTGGAAATTTCTCCTCTTTTCAACATAAATGAGTATAATAAAATGTGCATAATATGAAGTAGTTATCAAAATCATTTGTATAAAAAGCTATATGTAGTTAAAAATTTTACGTGAAACACACAGATGGGTATCTTTAGGGATATATAAATCAACAAAAAAGCTATCTGTAAACTCTAGTAGCTCTCAGCATAAAAATTGTAAAACCAGTAATCATTATTAACTACTATGCCCAAGTACATGAGGTAAAATCTAACAGAATATATAAAATTTTAATCACTCTGGTTTAAAATACACAGTCTTCATTTAAGCAGGTAAGTAACACAGCTGTACACATTCTTTGGTACTTTGACAAAAGCCTATTACTATGTTCTAAATTACCGGCCCTGGACATAGTGTCAAACTTAGAGTAAGTCAACTATACTCGAATTCTCAGATATCAGAAGATCTTCATAACTACTGATATAACCAGGAAGAAGGGATTAACAGTCATTTTCAAATTGACAGAAAATACACTCATCAATTTTAAGGCTTGTAACAGTTTTTACTATTAATTCTTGTTGGTATTTTTCTAATGTAATTATTTCAGAGATAACATCAGCAGAGATTTTCATTCTGCATATTAGTACCAAGATGGTATCAAAAAGGAACTGAGACAACTAACCCAATTTTAAAATATAAAATGTCTTGTTAGCTACTTAGCTTTTTAAGTTAAATAAACACTGCAATTTACTTTCTTTTAGCCATTTAAAGAAATCAGACATTCTGTATAATCTCGTTATAATATGTAATGCTAATGAACTAATAGCTTTAAAATTAGAAAAAATAACCATTGAAGCATAGACCAATGAGTAAAAGAGAAAGAAATCAGAAGAAAACAGCACTCAACCTTTTACTCCCTTTGTTCTTTTTCTTTCCTTTCCAAATTTCCTTTTTTTATTTTCTAAGGAATTCTACTACTTTCTTATGGAAGGAACTTACACAAACACACAAAAAGCACCATAAACCAGACGTTTTAAAGCAACTTTCTAGAAGTAAGTAGTTCTTGCCAATGAAACTAATCATTAACGGAATAAAATTTCTCTGGCTGCACATTTAAAAATGTATCATTTATAAACTGTCAGGGAACCACATCTTTCCATAACACAGAAAGAGAATATACATTAACATTCACAGGGTATGAAATCACTGGCATACAGTATAATCCAATACTATTTGGTTTGTTCTTAATAAATATCCATCAGGTTTGAAGTCTGGTACATTACGGTGTAACGAATTTTTGTTCACAAGTAAGGTTCCTGATATGTCCTACTAGTTTTGTACTGCAGCTTCTACTAAATTTCCAGTTTATTGGTGTGAATACAGAAGGAAAAAAAAAGGTCAAAATTCATTGTCAGTTTTCTGAACTTAAAGGGAGAAAATAAAAACAGAAGTAAAATTCAAACAGTAACCCCACTACTGAAAAAAATCCTAGATTCCCAGCCTATTCAGCTAAGGCAGAAAGTTTCAGTCATTTGTACGGAAAAAAACTAAACTTTAATTTGACCTGTTTCCGCTTGAGAACTTCTGAGATGGAACTAGTATTTCTAAAGATACAGAGAGGTCAAAAGTCCAAAAACAGTTCTCAAGTTGGGGAATGGCAAAAAGTTCTGGTAAACGCTTACTAGCCTTAAGCAAATCATATTTGATACCTGCTCATAACAATATAAACCCACCTGCCATGATGTCATCCAGCGTGTCATTGAGGGTCTGAGCAGGGCTGGCTACCATTAACCCTTGTTGTGTTTCTGTCAGAATTCCTTGCCCCAGCCCTGCCAACTGTGCTTGGCCCAGCACTGGCTGTCCAACTATCACTCCTTGCAGTTCTGTAAGATTTGCGATGGACCCTGGAGGCAAGGGACCTGCTGCCAGAGGCAAAGCTTGAGGCATCGCCAGAGGCTGGATTGGTGAAAAACCCATCTGAGCAACCGTCTGCTGGGGCTCATCTTTAAGCAAAACAGGATCCACTTGCTGTAATCGTGCATAGTCTCCCTCGGAAAGGTGTTCTCCAACCCCAACAGGAGTCAGTAGTCCCAGGTGCTGGCAAGACTGTTGCTGCTGCTGCTGAAGCTGAATTCTTTGAGCTTTAACTTCCAGATACTGCTTTTTAAGCTGCTGCTGAGTTTTCAGTTGTAATTCTCGTTCTACTTTTTGTAGCTCCTCCAAAATCTTTTGTTTCTTCTGAATTTGTTCCTCCCTTGTTTTGTTCAGCTCCTCGATCTTCTCCTTGGTAAGCTGGTCAGCATGAGCCAGTTCCAGAGATTGCAGCTGTGCATTCTTTTCTATGGCTTCTTTTATCCTCTGTTCCAGTTCTGTTAACTTTCCCTGAGCCTCTTCTACAATGCTCTCTGGAGACTGATTGGTGATGTAACCCTGTACATCCTGGCTGTTTGCTGGCAAATGGCTGCTGGACTTTTGTTTAGAAGCAGCTGTGTGAAAAAGAAACCCCCTCAGAAGTGCACATGAATGGCATCCTCACTACAGAGTTACTGTTGGGAGGGTTAGTGCCAACAGTTATGCACCAAGTTATCATACCCACAGAAGGTGAGAATGCATCTTTAAAGAGTTAAAACAAATCCACCTTCCTTATATCATAAATATCAAATGAGGTATTTTATGTGTATATAGTAAACTCTGAAAATTAATACTACATGGCTAATATTAAACAACAGAAGGATGCACGTTTGAGATATCTAAGTGGAAAAATTAAAGAAAAAATCTAAGGCTATGTGTAGGTATTTTTATATGGTTATAAAGATGTAAAAGCTCATCTTAAGAACAAAACAATAATGCTAAGTTAAGGTGCAAAGAACACTTAAGACCTCTAAGGTTTTTTCACATTTAATTGTCTAGGCCTTGTAAACATACACACATACACACAAACGGTGCCCAAACCACTGAGATGTACCACGAAATTAAGATCCAACTAAAATATGTCTTTGTTGGGGCCTGCCATCTTCAAGACTGGTAAAGGCAAGATATAAATTCATATATCACACATCTACCTGGCCAGGAGAAAAATGGGATTCAGTTTCCCTGGAAGAAAAGATGCTGGACTACATCATACACTCTATCTTCTGACAGCCAGGTAAAGATTGCTCTGGCTACAGTTCAGTAATCACTTGAAAAAGGCTCTAGGTTGCTAAAGAGCTGGTGGAAATACTTAGCATTCTTGTACGTAAAAGAATACAGGTGGCCAAAACCAAAAACTAAAAACTACATTGGTTCTTCAGGCAAAACTTTGAAAAAAGTGACTCAAACTGGAAGGTGTAATGTTCAGGGACATAGCTTAGGAACATGCATGACTGTAAAATCCACAAGTCAAATATGGCCCTTGGAATTCTACAGAAATAAGTAAACCTGAAGTAATTCTGAATTATTAGTAGAGAAAAAGTATTCGAGATATAAAATTTCTATTAAACCAGTTAGCGACTTTAAAGTAAATTTCAGTATTTGTTCCAATTTACTCATCCTTATGCCTTACATCACTACAGAGTTAAATTAAAAAATCACCCAACTATACCCAGATTAACATTTTACATGAACAAAAATTACTAGTTAGTAGAGAAATCATGGATAATCAGAGTTCCATCAAAAAATGAGCACCTGTGTTTCTCCTAATACTTATAAGTCTAGCACAGATTAGTGCTAGATTATGCTTTCTCTCTAATAACATGCTTATTTCATTGGTAAAAAATGATTTACTCGTGTAAACTTTTTAAAAATAGCTAGTTCTTGTAATTCTGGACCACATGTGAGAAACAGTCTTTAGAAGTATAACTGACCTTTATTCCGGATGGGAAGAGTAGTGGCAATATTGGCAGGTGGTTTGTCCGGCTCCTGAGGTGGGACAACCATGGGCAGTGCTTGAACTGGTACACGAGGTGCCTAAGACAAAGGACCCTAATTATTTCATCTTTTCCAACACAGCTCATTAAATAATAGGCTAGTAAGTTGCAGACACTAATTTAAAGTATTTTAAGCATGCCCTTACCAACAGATTTACTTAAAATATGCTAGCACCCAATCACTATTCTTGACACAGTATTTTTCCCCTTAGGGGGAGGGACCACTGAGTATTGAACTCAAACTCATGCACTGTTACCAGTGAGCTATACTCAGCCTCGCTGACAAACTTAACAAGCACTTAATTCAAGTTATTTCTCAATGGGCTCTTAAGTTTGTTATTTTGATATAAAGTAAAGTTATAAGGTTACAGTCTAACTATAACATTCTAGATATTCATTAACCATATCAACATATAAAGCTATAGAGATTTACATATTATAAGCAAAAGTAGAGGGCTGGAGATATAGCACAGTGGTTAGAGCACTTGCCTAGCAAGCACAAGGGTATGAGTTCAACTCCCCAGCACCACATAAACTTGGCATGGTGGTGCATGCCTGTAATTCCAGCACTCAGGAGGCTAAGGCAGGAGGACTGCTGTGAATCTGATGCCAGGCTGAGATACATGATGAATTCAGGACCGGACTGGACTACAGAGGAAGATCCTATGTCAGGGGGGGAAAAAAAAAAGTTTTGAGTCTTACCCTATTTAAATCGTGGGATGGGGGTGTTAACTGAGTGACATCTGGTGGAGGGGCTGAAAGCAAGTTATTAGGATAGTCCAAAAGATAGCAAACAACACTTGTATGGCCACCTTTGGCTGCTTCTATCAACATAGTTGAGCCATCCTAAAAGAATGAATGGAAGGGGAGAAAAGAAATTAGATTATAAAAACCATCTGGGAAGAGAAAAGTCAATACCTCCCCAATATATTAAAATCCTAGACTAAGTACACAATACTTCCCTCTAATAAAACATCTGAGTTACCTACTTTTAAACGGTGGGTAGGGTCTGCCCCATGAGCCAAAAGTAGTTCCACCACTGCCAGATGACCCCCTGCACAAGCCAGGGACAGTACAGTATGGTCATTATTGGCTGTAGTTCTATTTACATTGGCTCCTAAAACAAGTAAGAAATGGAACATCATGTTAATGAAGTGTTTTGTCTTAAAATTTTGGTAAACTTTATATTATATCTATTACCCAGCTTTATTGATTATGTACATTCCCAATTTCATTTCATATGAAAACACATCAGTTCTACTGTCCTATCTCAAATTATTCTGAAGTAAATTCCAGACAAATATACCTTCATCCATAAATATTTTAATATGTACCAGTAAAAATGAAAGTATACAGTACTCTTAATGTAATCACTGAATTAATGAAGTAAAATACAAGTTTTATTTACATTTTAAATTCTTCAGCTAAAAAGATTGAAAGTCAATAAAAATAAGCCACATTACCCTCTGCCACATAACTATGTAAGAATTTCATAGGGATATCAATAGTATCACCATTTTTTCATTAGAAATTTGGCAAATGAAAACAGGACACTTTCAAATATGAATCTATAACCGATGTGGATAACTATATGCTCAAACTAAATGTTTAAAATAATCTGATGGGTCAATTTATTTCAGTTCATATTTTTTAACCTATTAACAATTATAAATGTGACTCTGGTATTTTTGTCAAAAAAGATAAACATTGCCTTTAAAATTGTAAATAATATTTACATTTCACCAATGTGAATTCAAAAGTAAAATACTTAATTTTTTATGTGTAAGAATGTGAGGAGCTGGGCCACTGGTACAGGCCTATAATCCTGGCACTTAAGGAGGTAGAGTCAGAAGAATCACAAATTTAAGATCAGTCTGAAACATTATGGTAATTTAGCAAGACTCTGTCTCAAATAAACAATAAGAAGAGGACTAGGATGTAGTTCAGAGCAAAAGCCCTGTGTTCAATCCTCAGTACCTAGGGAAAAAAATGTGAACTCTTCCTGAAAAACTAATCCCAGCACTTGGGAGGCTGAAGCAGGAGGATTACCATGAATTGGAGGCCAGCCTGAATCACTTACTGACCATGAATAAAAATCCTCATATTTTGCTGCACTTCATTTCCAAACATTTTCTTTACCATATTTATTGACTGACTGACTGAGACAGGGTGCTGCTCTGTAGTTCCAAGTTGTTCTGAACTCACTATGTAGTCCAGTCAAGGCACTACCAGTAGTCCTCCTGCCTCAGTCAACCCCCGACCCCTGTGATGAGATTATAGGCATGCAGCACTATGTGCAGCTAACATCCCCACTCCCAATACAAGTGTCCTTGAACTCTTGAACTCATGGCAAACTTCCTGCAGGTATACGCCACTATGTCGAGCTTACTCAGCTAATTTTTATGTGGTACTGGAGAATCAAACACAGCGCATGCTAGGAAAATGCTTTAACCACAGAGCTACAACCCCTGGCCCCTCTGTACTGTATTTATAACCATAACCCTGTATCTTATAATAAATAACATATAGGAAAGTGATTTCCACAAATTTTCCAATAGCAGAAACATTAAAATCTATAATAATATGATTCAGGGTTTGAACACAGAGACTCCCTTTTTATTTTGAGATAGTCTGGCTAAGTTGTTGTATGGCCCAGCTGGGCTCAAACTTGTGGTCCTACTTCAGCCTCTAAGAGTGGTTAGATTACAGGCATGTGCCCCCATGCCCAGCTCAATAACATGAACTTTACAATTCAGGATCTAAACCTTCGAAGTTTGACAGAGAAACTCTGCATAAGGGTGGTACCTGTTATATTCTGCATTAATTTGGAGCTGATCTATGTACTGCAGAGTGTGTACCAACTACCCACACCGGAATGTTAGCGTCATGATTCCTGTCTGTCAACCTACAAAAATGCTCTCTACCTTTCAGTCCTTAAATGCCTTGGCATAGGATAGGCATGTTTGGGAAAAGGCAAGTGCTTTATAAACTTACCTTTACTAATTAAGAACTGAACAGTACAAACATGACCAGCTCTTGCAGCTTTCATTAAAGGAGTTCTTCCACCTTCAGATTCATGTTCCTGTTTCAAAAAAAATACAATACAGACTTGATATTCAATTCCCAGTAAAAAAACTATTCTTGTCATGAAAAATCAACAGCAAAACATCTGAACTTATGAACGTAAATAAATTAAATATCAATCTTTGAGTCAAAGTATTTTTTAATAAAAATCGCAACATGTTTTATGGAGAGATGGGTGTGGAAGCAAGTACCTATATTCCCAGTGCTTGGAAACTGAGGCAGAAGGATTATGAGTTCAGGCCAGCCTGTAATATACAGCAGCAAGATCCTTTCTCAAAAAACCTCCCAACTCCCCCCAAATAAAAAAAAACCACTTCAAATCACAACCAACTAACCAGTTAATCAAAAACCCCAAAATACTCTATGAGAATAATTTAAGAACTGAAGAAGTAGCTGGACATGATGGCATGTGGTTATAATCCTAGCTTCTTGGGAGGCTGAGGCAGGAGGATCTTGAATTCAACATATAAGAGACACCAGCCCCCCCCCCAAATTAAAAAGAAATGTAGTTATTTTTATGCGATAGTGATATCTTCATCAAAATCTATCTGGTAGGGCTTGAGGAATAGCACATAAATACAGGCTTGCCTAGCAAGTGCAATGCCCTGAGTTCAATTCCTCAGCATCATATAAAAGTGGTGGTGCACTGTAATCCCAGCACTTGTGGGGCTAAGGCAGGAGGACTGCTGTGAGTTTAGGACCAGACTAGACTACAGAGCAAGACCCTGTCTTACAAAATAATCTTATCTAGTAATTTCTCTTCTGTATACAAAAATAATTTTGTAACCTGAACAGCATATGGGATGTTAGCACAGTTCTCACTTAAAAAGAAATAATTAGCACAATCCTTACCCACTCTATATAGTTATTCCTTTTATTAGGTTTTTTTTTTTGGGGGGGGGGGGGACAGGCTGCCCTTGGACTCATGGCAATCATCCTGCCTCAGCCTCCCAAGTGCTGGGATTATAGGCAGGCGCCACCACACCTGGCTTATGTGGTGCTGGAGAAGCGAATTCAGGTAGTTAGCGCTTGACATACCACTGAGCCATTCCTCCAGCCCCCTTTCATTAGTTTTTTTTAATGTTATTTCACCACCAATTATAAGACATTAGAAGAATTTAATAGAGAATATATTATGATTCCTGGATAATTAAGAACTCTATTGGAGAAATTTTCAGATTTTAAAATACAGGTATTTGAGAAAATGCATATTTTATACAGCATTTTGTGCTTTTTTCAACATTCACATTTGATGAAAAATTGATTTTCCTCCTTAGCCATTCCATTGTTCTTATTACCATTAAGTACTAAAGATTACACTAATGTACATTTCATAACAGCTGCAGTAAACACTGAAGATATATTTCCTGATCTGAAGATAGTCAAAGTCTAACATGAAAGACATGTAAGTGCTTCAAGGGTTGTAGTAACAAAAAGCTAAAAAAGAACACAACAATAGTCTAACTCAATCATTTCATAAATGATAAAAATTTAAATAAATTATGCTTTTTGAAACTAGTTCCTAGAGAAGCTTATTTCTACTTGCATGTAAATTTTTTCATAAACTTTGAATTGTTATTTCTTTTCTTTTTTTCCTTTTCTTTTTTTCAGTACTGGGGACTGGATTCAGGGCCTTCACACTGAGCTACATTCCTAGCCCCCTTAGTTCTTCTATCTTGGGATAGGGTACTAATAAGTTTCAAAGTTGCCCAGATGAACTCTAACTTAGGATCTTCCTGCCTTACTCTTCCAGAGTGCAGGGATTACATACAGGCATGCAGCACTCCATCAAGCAATTTGAACTTCTACAGGAAAGTACATTCATTCATATATTAGTCTAAGCAACTCAGTCCCATTCCTACTCCACCACAGGCAAAGGAAAGATTAACTATTTTCCCCATACACATGTGCATTGTATTTTCCTACCCCTCAGGCTACACTTACACAGTTTTTCCCCCCAAAACTGGAATATCCATTTTGCTACAACATTGCCATTATCTGTATTTCTTAATCTTACACAACCCAAAATATAGTATATCAGATGAGATTTATCTCTTCTGAGTGTCTTTATTCTCTGGTCTCTCTGTGACATCTCTTTGTCACTGACATTACAACAGACTTGGTATCTATATTTTATGCTTGCTTACATTTTAGGCACAATTCATTTCCTATATTATGTTAGAAATGCCTTTAAGCTACATTTGTCTTTTTATGACAGATCAGAAATGTCTAATGAAAAATTAATTTGCATTAGCATTTCAATTTGTTTTTAACTTTTCAGTAGGGGATGAGATATAGTAGATTAAACAGTCCTAACAACTCAGGAAAATAATATTGAACAGTGTAGAAAAAAATAAAAGGACGTGAGATAAAGAATGCCAAAAATACCAGCATACAAGTGGAAGTAAAGCCAGACGTGGTGGTGCACAACTGTAATCCTAGTACTCTGGGAGGCTGAGGCAGGAGAATCACAGGTTCAAACCCCACCTGGGCAACTGAGCAAGACCCTGTCTCAAAATAAAATAAACAAGGGCTAGGGATGTAGCTCAGAGGGAAGGCCTTGGGTTCAATCCCCAGTAATCCTACCCCACCAAAATAAAATAAAGTAGGAATAAATATCAGTTGTATAGAATTTATTAGTTTTGAATTAATTTTGTCTTTCCTTTAAACATTATAATATAAAATGTAACAAGCTCACCAGATCTGCTCCTGCCTGAAGTAGGACGTCGGCTACATCAGTGTGGCCATTTTCACAGGCATAGGTCAGTGCTGTATCTCCCGTTGCTGTTGTTGCGTGGACATTGGCTCCTGCAGCAGCAGTAACACGCACACTTAATAATGAGACATGCATGGATAGAGAACTTTCTTCAACGTAATCCATATCTCCTCCCATTACACAAAATAACCTTATCCACTTCTAAAAATAAAGAACATCATCAGCATCTTTAAGAGCAAAACAGAAAAAATAAAACTGAAATCTAATTGGCAGATATTATTTAAAATACAGACAAGAGTATTTTACTTTTTTCTTTCAGCACATACTGAATGTATCATAATATCATAAAATGTTTCCATTACTATAATTTTACTTCAATAAACCATGTATAATATATCTTCCAAATGTAAAAATGCCTACCTGCAGCTAGTAAGTATTTAACTAACTCCAAATGACCTTCTTGAGCTGCTTCCATTAAAGGGGTAGAACACCCTAGCTCTATATCAGCTCCTGCCTTAATAAGAAAGTCTGCCACTTCCAGGAATCCTCCACAACAAGCCAGAGTCAAGGCAGTTTCTTGCGTTTCTTCTGTCTGCGCATTGATATTTGCACCTAAAGATTTTAATTATAAGAAGTTAACTTATTCCAGACACAAGAGCTATATCCCCCTCATTACAAGGATTCAAAACTGAAGATAGACACTGATGATACTAGTAGCAAACATTTCATAAGCTCTTATAGCAATATTCAACAAACTATAAATTATTTAAGTATTATTAGTTCCTAAAGAAAGTGAGGTTAAATTAACTTACCCAAGGTCACACAACCCTAAGATCATGACTATCAATATCACCACAGCTAACATTTAACCGGCACTATATGAAAAGCAGTGTCTTAAGAGCCTGCGATATCCACATATACACTTACCCTCCTTTCCCCACCACCTTAACAGATGAGAAAACTGAAGCACAGAGAGTTAAAACTTGCATAAAGTAACAAATCGGCAAGCACTGGAGTTGTAATTCAAACCCATTAAGTCTGCTCAAAAACATGCACTTTCAAAATTCCAGTTAAATTAGCTTTAAATAAAAGTCTTTTTTAAAAAAATTGCCATTCTTCTTACTTTTTTCCCCAGATTTTAAACTATATTATTAAAAGTAAAATAGCTGGGCCTAGCTATCCTAGCACTTAGAGGATCCCAACTTTCAAGTCCATCCTGGGCAACTTAGTGAGACACTGATTCAAAATCAAAAATAAAAGTAGTCTGGGAATGTACCTCTGGTTGAGGACCTTGGCTGGATCCCTGGTACTACAAAAAGAAAAAAATACGTAACAAAAGAAAAATCTAAGCAAGGGTCAAATACAGATACTGAAGATTACTGCTAAAAACTTAGATTTTTTTTTTATTTTTTTGAGACAGGGTCTCACTCTGTAGTTCAGGCTGGCCTCTAACACATAGCAGTCCTCCTGCCTCTCAGCCTCCTGAGTGCTGAGATTATAGACATGGGCCACCCTGCCCAGCTTTTGTGGTACTGGTGAGTGGAATTCAGTACCATGAGTTTGTTAGGCAAGCACTCTGACCATCGTGCTATTCTTCCAGCCCTGACAAAGATTTAATACAGTAAACGGTTGTATTTTTCTCAAAAAAAGTCCCCTATGTATGAAGATGCATTGAGTTCCTTTGCTGTTTTGTACTCTCTTTTGGACAGGGTCTCATACTACAGAACAAGTTGGTCCTGAACTCATTCTTCACTACACAGGCCAGGACGGGCTTGAATTCACAGCAGTCCTCCTGCCTTAAGCCTCCACAGGTACGCATGACCATACTCAATTTACATGGTACTGAAGAATCGAATTCAGGGCCTAGTGCTTGCCAGCAAGAACTCTAACCACTGTGTTATTTGTCCAACTACATGTTTACTCTTTATGATGTGTACTCTTTCACTCTCATCAAATCACTTCTTATGACAGGGTTCTACTGTTTACATAATACTCATTATATTAGAGATTTATTATGCATTCTGCCCTCAAAGAATTCTTTCAATATATTAACTTGATAAATGCTGATACTTACTAATCCACAAGACTATACCAACACAAATTCTGTTTTGTAATCCACATACTGTATGACTTTGGACACTTTGTATCACAGAAGCCTACCTGAGTTTTGTTCACATAGTATGGGAACCGTTTTTAGAGCAAATACTTCATGATAAGTTTGGATAACAACATCTCACTGCAAATCTACTAGAGTTGAAACATTTATGGGTTAGTGCCTTGGCTGATAAAATTACCTTGGCCTAAAAGCAACGCCACCATTTCTTCATGTCCTTCACGAGCTGCTTCCATCAAAGGCGTGTAACCTTCATCATTGACCTCTTCTAGGCTAGCTCCTCTCTCAATAAGTAAAGCTGCAAGTTCCACATGCCCACCACATGCAGCCAAAGTCAATGGTGACTCAAACGAATCAGCAGGCATGTTCACTTGGGCACCACTGTCAAGAAGTAGCCTAGCTACTTCAACATGGCCATCCTAATTATAACAAATTAAATCAGCACCATTAAAAAAGGTTTAAAAATTTGAAGATGTCTCAATTATACAATAAAATTTAACGACTTCTATTAAGGGTAAAATTACATTTAACAGATTAGTAAATCATATTTATTATGCAATCCCTCTGTTCTTTCATAATAGAAATAGAAAATGAAGGCGAGGACATTTAAAAAAAAGTGGAAAAATCATGCCTTAACCAAGAAGCTTTCTAACCATTAGGAAGAAAATAAGTAAGTAGATAAACAAGAAATTACTCTGAGGCTACAAATAATACAACGTCATGTGGATACAAATTGAAATGCTAAAACACAAAGTTCATAGAGGAAAGTAAGACTTTCATAAGAATCAAAGAATGTGGGTGGAAATAGGAGAGTAGACACATGATGTATTATGGGATGTGTCCATGGCACTTGAGTTCATGCTTCCATGTCAAAGAGAATTATGTTAAAAGTAAAGAAACGAGGTGCACAAAATGCTATACTTCATTGTAAACCTTAAATTTTGCACTTATACATACCAATAAAATGGGGGGCTGGGAGTAAAGAAATGTCATTTCTGTCTTTTGTCTCCTTTACTGGTCTTTCCAACAGGTCCCAGTCAACATTTAGAATTTGTTTTATCTCTTTACCTTAAATGACTTTTTAAAATATGTGTACATCTTTTTAACATGTCCTGGCCATTTTGTTTCTGTACTTTAATACAACTCAACATATTACCACCATAGTTCCTTGCTATTTCTTTCGTTCTGAATTTCTTCCCTTCAAAATCAACTCCATTTCTGTTGAAGCCCATTTTTTAAAAATCCCATTTTTGTTCAAGCAAGCTTTCCTTGTATGAGCTCTACTAATATCGTCCCATTACTCATAACATTTACTTCCAGCATCTGTTGTTTAGTATCACTCTGAACTCCATTTCAATTTCTTAATCCACATAGGCTTTTCTCTGCTGACTAAGGGTGTTACTGATTACATTTCTTTATCACAGGGCAATACTGAAACTGCTAATATTATGGATGTCTTATATACATTATTTCATTTTATCTTCTTAATAACCCAGAGAAAGATACTATCCTATTTATAGGGGTAGAGAACATCCGGCCTGCAGGACATATGATCAGGCCCAGCCAAGGAATCTGTCATCACAATCAAATTAATTAAATACCTTACAAAAATAGCAGTCTAATTTTTTTTTTTAAGGTAGGGTCTCGCTCTGTGGTCTAGGCTGGACCTAGCTCACTAAGTAGCCCAGGCTGGCCTTGGACTTAAGGCAATACTCCTCCCTTAGCTTCCCAAGTATGGGGATTACAGACCATTCACCACCATGCCTGGCTTATGCAGACTAACTTTTAAGTTGATAATTTTGTGTGGCCTGAGAATTGTGTCATTAATAAATGGCCACTGGCAGAAAAAAGGTTACTCAGTCTTAATAAGGAATTCAAAAGCTTCAAAGAACATGTATTTGTTCAAAAGAATAACTTCATAAAGCAAACACCAGGATGACAGAAAACAGTCATAAATAATGGCTACCTAATACTTTTAAAAATTGGTAAATAAAACTTAATATTCTTTCACTAATCATTCTTGGTTAGGAAGATGAGACAAGAAACTTTAAATTCAGATGAGGTGTTTTTCTACCATGTTATCTACATAAATCTGTCTGGTTTTAGTCAGAGCATCTCATTGCTATAAATCACAAGCTAAAAAACAAAGTTTCAGAGTAGTATTATAATCCATCCCAGGTACAAACTCTAAAAGATTTTTTTCTAAAACAGGAATCCAGGCTGGAGAAATGGCTCCGTGGTTAAAGCATTTGCCTAGCAAGCGCTAGGTCAAGTACTAAGAACCTGAGCTGAGTTGCTCAGCACCACATAAGCAGGAGTGGTGGTACACACCTGTAATCCCAGCACTCAGGAGGCTGAGACAACAAGACTGCTATGAGTCCAAGGGCGGAGGAGCCTCCATACTGAGTTCAGGACTAGTCTATGTTACAGAGCAAGACCCTGTCTGTCTGAATGAATGAATAAGGAATCCGTGGATGGCAAAGACCCTGGTAGAGTGAGAATTATGTAATATAAAGTATACTCTGCTTCACACTTTTTTTTTTAAATTTATTGGTTTGAGGTTCTGTTATTTAGTATTATATTAATACTCTGCATTATATTTTCCTCTTTAGTGTCACTGACCAACCTTTTTCATGCCAAGTATAATAAAACCACTAGAGAATTCGTTGAGACTAAGAAAATACAGGAAACACCACAAAGCTGCAGAAAAACTGCTGATAATTCAAGATGAAATCCTGCCTTTGACATACGATTTGAGAAAGAGAATTTATACACTCAAGGATGCTAGCTCTGTGTCTAGTGACCTTATAAACAGATCGCATGCTCGACATGCTCCACCAATCTTACCATGCAAGCCTCCATTAGAGCGGTGTGCATTTCATCTGTTTTATGCTCTTGATCTGCGCCTGCTTCCAAAAGAAATCGCACCATCTCTAGGTGTCCTAAACCAAAAGCACTTAGGATTACTTAGATATACTTCACTTCAAAAACGGCCTCAAATTACATATTTATATTTAACTTACAATGTTAAACTCATAAAAGCATAATACTAAATCAGATGCCATCACTCCCAATTTTGAAATACAAATCATGTAAGAGATCATGCTGTTCTATCCCTTTAGTATATTGCCCTCGAAGCTGATGCTAATAAAATGACAGCTGCAGCAGAACAATACAATTTTCCAACACCAAAATATCCTGTCTATAATATTCTATGAGCTTGGGCATGCTACAGTTATTTTATTAATGCTATGAAATAAATGAGTTTTCATGAACTAGTCGTCTAGTATGATAATCATTCAAGCTACTTTGAATAAGAAATATGCTTTAAAATCAAATAATAAACTCACAAAATTTTAGAACTGATCTATTTACACAGTGGGAATTGACTATGTAAGTCATTTCTTATGATATTATTTATGTTTATCATTTATTTACATAAAAACATATATAGTACATGGTGGGGCAGAGGTAGAGGAAGCTCCTCACAGCATTGTAAACAGCCAAGTCCCAGAAAGAAGGAAGGAAGTAGCATATACCCCTCTAGGTTTAAGCCCCAAATCCAACACACACCTGTAATTTATAATCTGCCACATGCCTGCATTCCACCACACACCTATAATCAACTACACTCCTAAAATCCACCTCTCCAGATCAGGGACCCATCTCCTAGTAGCACCTGGTTCCATAGATAATCCATAACATCCAAATACATGAGACTTTGAGGATATTCTAGACCCAAACCATTACTGTGTGGGTGTGTGTAAATAGACATACAGTTTCCACTAAACCACATTTTAGTTCAGATACCTCATGAACGGTTAAAAAGCAGAAGACCAATGGTGTTTTAAAAAAGACTTCAGATACTACGCAAGAAATAAGAGTCTCTCTTTCTGCTTTATCTGGTGTGGGCTAAAATCAAGGTGCAATCAGCTGCAACTGGGGGAGACAGACAGTGAAGTCACAGGTAAATAGTGAAGACTTCAGGAACTGCAGCATCTCCCTCATCTTGTTTTTGCTACCTAATTATTTCTCTTTCCTCTCTGTCACTCTTGATTTCCGAATACCAACGCTCAGCCTCAGCCTGAGTTCTATTCCTTCTTTATCTCTTTATCAAACTGTGACCTAGGAAACCTCTCCAGAAACATGAAGGAAAAGAACCCATGAATACCTGGAAGCAGCAGAAATGTCCTCTTACTAGCTCAGGTCTATCCCGCTTCTAATGAAAGCACCCATCTCAGATACGACTCTTAGAAAACAAGATAGGGCTACAAGGAAATGGTAGGCTAAGAGCAGTCCCATCTCAAAGCTTTCTGGTTAAGTGGGACTCAACAGTGAAACAGCCAGCTGGGGACAAAAGTCCTTGTGTAAAGAAAAGCCACTTAACCAGCCTGCCTCAACGCTTAACTCTTTCCTCTCCTTGCCAATGAAAATCAAACTCTGCCCAATTACAAAGAAGGCTGGAGAAGCAAGGGTTTTCAGCTGAGCTCAGACCTGACGATCCATTAACATCAGGCAGTCAAAGTACTTGAAATAAAGCATACTTTTCAAATTTAACTTAAGAGTTTGGTGGTCTAAGTATAGACACATTATTTTATCATGCTTTTAAAGAAAATCATGCCAAAAGACACCACATAAACTTGGCTACTCATAAAAGATAATGGAAGAACCAGATCCAAACCATTACTAGAACTAGACTGAGGCATCAAAGGGTAAGGTGCAAAATTTAAGGCACTCACACACTGAAAGTGAATCCGCCCTTAAAATTTCATACCTGGGCATGCAACAGCCTTTTCTTGTAAAGCTGGGGACGGGGGGGACGGGGAGAGAAGCCCTCAAGAATGTCAGTTCCTTTAGGTGACATATATTGACGGTGGTTTGAAACACTCAAATGAATGTCTACAAGGACAGACAACTGCATGGCATTTCTTCTCCGCCTCACTTTAAAGTATAAAATCTTATTTATACATATGGAGACTGAGAAATGTTTTGAGTATGTTGTTGTCTTAATCTAGAACATTAGCTAGGTGTAACAGCTACACAACTGTAATCTGTAATACTTGATAAGCTGAGGCAGGAGAATAGTAAATTTGAAGTCAGAATGGGCAGTGAGATAATGTCTTTAAAAAATGCATGTGTGTGTTATGTAGGCTTGGGGATATAGTTCAGTTGTAAGGCTGAATGGGACTCTAGAATATTAATTACTTGCTAATAAGGTATCTTTTCAATCGTCTGGACTGTCAAGAGGAGGGTATTTTCAGAATTACTAATATTCTGAAGTTCGCTGTCAAAGTATTATGAACCTCCAATACCCCAGGTAAAATGTTCCCACCCTATATGTTAGGGTTTGGATCTGGGTTTGGTCTCCCAAAAGCCTCATGAATTTGGATGGAGAGGTATACCTATGAAACCACGTGCTGTAGGGAAGTGGGGCCTGTCTGGAAGGCACAGGTACTTGGGGCTCAACCTGGAGGGATTGTGTCAACTTGATGAGACTGAGGGTCACTCAGAACAGAGCTTTCAGGTGTGTTGTTGATCATGAGGCCACCCTGAGTGTAGGGAGTCCAACTGGCAGCTCGAACTAAGTAAAAGAAAGAAGAAACGTTATGGCTTCTGCCTTACTCTCCACACATCACTTCCTCCTCCTTCACTTGGCTTTAGTCTGTAATGCCTGGAGCAGCTCTCCAACCTCTGCCATGTGCTTCCAATGTTGTTGACTGTTCATGTATGGCCTGTGTGAGAACCTCTGAAATTGTGAGCTAAAATAAATCTTTCCTCCCTTAAGTTTTGAATGTCAGGTATTCTGTCATAGCAATGAGAAAGTAACTAAGACAATTGGTATTCTATACCAGAAAAAATGTTCCCAACCTACAAAACCATTATAAAAGTACAGTTCATATTATAATAATGGTTTCAGATAAAACAACTAGATTAACAGTTGTTTTTCACTGATTAACACCTAATGCTAAGTGTTCATTTTTAAAGTTTACATAAACTGACATTCTTTAAGCACATTTAAAATATTTAAATATATTTAAGTACATGTTTAACAGTTTACACATCACTATGTTTCATTATTAATTTAAAATCCAGATTATATGAAATAACTGTAATTTCATGTGTTTAAGAACTTTATTTATAAAAAAAAGTCTACACAATACCTTTGTAACAAGCTAACGTAAGGGCACTCTCTTTAAATTCATTAGAATGCGTATTAATGCCAGCCCCATTTTCTAGCAGCAATCTAGCTACTTCCACATGTCCAGCACTTCCAGCTTCCATAAGAGGAGTATGACCATTTTCATTATGGTCCTCAATACTAGCACCGGATTCCAAGAGCACCTTTACAACATCTACATAGCCTCCAGCACAAGCATATGTAAGTGCTGTATTGCCTGTTTAAATAAGGAAAAAACAAAGAAAGAAATAAAGAAATTAATATGAGACACTAAAACAAAACCCAGCATCTAATTTCCACTGAGAAAACAAGACTCTACCCATAATAAATATTAAATAACAGACACATGTATAAAATGTCTTCGCTTACTGCATATTATTTTCTCTGAAATCAACTATCCAGTTTTCTATTTAAAACCAGAATAAAATACATATGAAAAATCAGATATACTCATCAAGATTCTATGTGTTAAAGAACTAAGCAATTCTGCCCTTAAACTCCTTTTTCAAAAGAGACAAAAGCTATTAAATCAGAAAAAGATTAAGTACTATTTTAAAATAGGTATAATTGAGAATTACATACCTAAATTTATTCATATTATACTTTATGCCATTCCTTTTACACGTTTTCACAATTTTAACACCAATAATCTGATCAAAATGAAAATGATTTAAAATATATTCTTTGTTGATAAAAATATCCCGTAAGATAAAAGGTACTGAGTAAAAGATTTCATAGAGACTAAATTTTATTTCAAATGTGTAATAATTTGTTTTACTTGGTTACTGTTATTGTGGTGCAAGAGATCCTTTCCACAGAACTACACCCCCAGTTCATTTTTAAAATCTGATTCTGAGACATGGTTTTTACTAAGTTACTAAATTGCCCAGCCTCGGCTTAGACTTGTGATCCTCTCGCCTCAGCCTCCCTGAGTGCTGAGATCACAGGCTTGTGCCACTAGACACGGCTTATATATTTTCACATAATTTTAGAACTTTCACACATATATATGTAGATCCAAGTAAAAAAAAAAAATCAGCCGAGGCCAAAGTTATACTCTCATGTACACATTTCTGTAATACTTTTTCCCCATCAGTCACAATTTACTAACAGTTCCATGAGCCCCAATTTAATTTAGTAAGGAATGATAAAACCAATCTCTTGTTCCACCTCCTTATATTTTTCTCATCTCCCTCTCATTCTTTCCTGAAAAGCAGGAAATTTGTACGTATATCCCTTACCTCTTACTTCTAACAGGGTTACTATCTCATCTAAATGAACCTTAACAGGTCAATACATTGCCCTCAAAAAATAGAAGAAATTTCATTCAAAATATATTCTATATATACTAATTAATGTAACTTCCATGTAAAATAGTTATTATTAAAAATGGTACTATTTAGCAAAAATAAAAAATGAACATGTATAACCTGTTGAAGACTGTGCATTGACATCAGCTTTATGAGCTAGCAGCAACTTCACAATTTTGACATGTCCTCCATTAGCAGCAGCCATTAAAGGTGTAATGTCACCTTTGATTCCCCTGTCTTCCACATTTGCATGCATTGCCAACAAAACCTTATGAAAGAAGAAATTTAAAGAGTATTAGAACATTATGACTTAAGAGCTGAAGGGGCTTGCTTTGTTTTCTTGAAAGGTCAGACTTAGGAAAAAAAGGCTTATTCTGATAATACAAACCTGTGCAAGCTCATAGTATCCAGCAGAACAAGCTAAGCAAAGAAGGCTCTCCCCTTCCTCAGTGTGCTCATTCACACTTCGCCCTTCTATGAGTAACTTCCGCACAGCATTTACATCTCCTTCGGAACAGGCTTCTGCCAAGCTGCGGCTGTTGGAGGAAGAATAGTGTAATTCCAGGATATAAGAATATAAAAAAAATGCACAGGTATTGGTTTCTGATATCAATGTTAATAGGACTAAACATGAATGATTATTTCAATAACTGTAACACTTCGTAACAAAAAAGAGCTAACGCTGAGTTCACTCAGTTTACAATCTACACATAGGTACTGCTCAAAATGATTTAATACTCTAAAATATTCTCAGTTTTGCAACTGAAGGATAAAGTATAATTTACTGTAAGTGGAAAATAACACGGAAATTAACAAAAATTTAAGACAGAATTTTACAAAAACCACATCAAATATACATTATAATTGTACTTCTTAGGCACTAGAAAATCTTTATGAAATTCAATAGAAAGGTATTGAACAGGCAAAAAAATATTTATTTTTAAAAGACCTATTTGAGTCTATCAAGTAAGATGGGACCTATGTTATTATAAATGAGTAACTGCTAAGGTACCTTTCTGGGGGCAAGTAATTACTTACAAACCTCTTTTGATAGGACTGGAGACTCATCCCAGTACCTATGCATGATGGGCAAATGTTCTCCCACTGAGCTGTATCTCTAAGCTCTTATACATAGTTTAAGGGAAATTTCTTTAAAAAAAAAAAATCCAGGCAAGGAAAAAGCTGGATTCAAGTAGATTAGAAAAGAGAAATAACTGAAAATTAGACACACAGAAAAGTTTATGGCCCTTTAAGCCTCCCAGAACAAAGACTTTCATTTCCTTCAGTGTTGGGCATAGAACCTATGGCTTTCTCGATATGTTACATCTCCAGCTCATGTTTTTGGTTTTGACAGGTCTTGCTAACTAACTAAATTGTCCAGACTGGGCTGGGATTTGTAATTCTCCTGCCTCAGCCCTCCAGAGTGGAGGAAATACAGGGCTGTGCCACCAAGCCTAGTTTAGACATTCCTTTTAATTTTGAAGAAAATTCACCCTAACATCGATTCTTGTATCATCCTTTCAAACATGGCTTTGTTAGTGTAGTTACTAAAGATACTCATGCACTGAGTAATCTCTTTTCTACCCCTGCTCTTTCTACAATCTGCTGCAAAAACATTTTCAGACCAGATTATGGTAAAGCTTCCTAACCAGCTTGTTCTGACTTCGCCCTTGATCTTGTTTAGAGTTTTTCCAAAAAGGTAGCTAAAGAGATCTTATTTAAAGAAAAGTAGATAATATCATTCTGCTCAGAGTTCGCTAATCTTACAGTAAAAGACACAATCCTTACAAGATCTGCCCTGTGGCAGGACACTACAATGCTCCTCCCTTTCACCACTCCATTCACCAATCCTCTTTCTTTTCTTTCTTTTCACTTTGTCTCAGTGGCCTTCTTGGTATTTAACAAATATGATAAATAAGCTCCAATTTCAAGATACTTGTAATTGCTGTGACTCTGTCGAAAGCTTCTATCCCAGACACAAGCATCTTTGAACAAAGACTTCTCTGCCTCTCCTATTAAAAGTGCAACATGACCTTCAACCCAAACACTCTACTAGCACTTACTACATTTATTTTGTACATCGATGGTTCTTATCACCATGTCATTTACTTGTTAACTGTATTGTCCCCTTGCCAAAATGAAAGTATCAAGTCATAGTTAATAAATTTCCCTCTTAAAGGTCTCTTAATTTTCCATCTTAGAGTACACTACTGCTACCCACCCTAGGATGCAATTTCTAAACAAGTTTATGACAAGTCCTTCTCACAATTTCCTACTTAACATACTTTTTCTTTCCTTCAAGGTATTATCTCTTATTTCTTCACAAATACACCCACTTCTACCATTTGGACGTTTTATTCAATTTATTTATGTGTATGGTAGCTTTAAAATAATCTTACTGGATCTACTCTAAAAGCAGCTGCACTTCAGCATTTTTAGCCAAGATCATACTAAACCATGTATTTAATCAGTACGAAATATGGCACACAGCTCTCACTGTCCTTAACTGTATCACATTTCTTAAGCTTTGTTGAATGAGATTGACTGCCATGAACATGCTTCATTATTTCAATACAAAATAATCTATGGCTCTTTATCTTTTCTATCCTATTCCTGCTTGAACCACTTTTTATATACTCTTTATGGTGTTTCTGATTTTCCATACCGTCTCAGCAGGCACTGCACTAAAAAAAAATCTGGAAATTATCAATAATATTTCAGGCTAGTAAAACTGAGTATTAATTAAAGAACAGAACCCATCATTAGCTAATGAAAGTCAATCTAGGAGGTAACAAAGAAAATAAAAATTTAGATGAAGACTATTAAGACATAAGAGCAAATTTGACACTTTTAGATAAATCTCTTTTACACTTTTTTGAGACAAGGTCTTGCTTTGTAATCCAGTTCAGGATGGTCCCGAATTTATTACGGAGCCAAGGCTGGCCTCAAACTATGGCAATTCTCTTGCCTCAGCCTCTTAAGTGCTGGGACTTCAGGTATGTGGCATGATCTAACTTATATGGAGTTGGGGAATTGAACCCAGGGCCATGCACTGACTAGGCAAGCACTCTACCTGCTGAGCTAGGCTTCCAGATCTCTTCTAAACTCTTTTTTTAAATGTTAGGCAATTTTTACTTAATTTTTTATTTCCCCCCTAGTTTATTGATATGTATAAGCATAAAATTTAAGGTTTACAATGAAGTTGAGCATTTTGTGCACATACGTATCTTGCCAAGGTGACAAGGTCTTCTAAACTCTTAAAAGAAGTTTCACAACAACACTATTAGGGAGAAGAAAAGCCTTTTCTTAAAGTCATTTCTTAAATTCTATTTATCATTTTCACTCTAACCACTCATCAGCACATGCATAAGGACGCTCTGGCCAGTAACTGTTTGCATATGACAATATTCCCATAACATTATGCTACCTCATGATTTTGTTGCTGAAGTTTGGCAAGTGCACTCTGATGTGCACATTAACAATACAATCACCTACGGATATATTTGTCAGATCATAAATGCTATTAGGTGAATGCCTGCAAA
Organism: Ctenodactylus gundi; assembly: GCA_004027205.1. Classification (NCBI taxonomy): domain Eukaryota; kingdom Metazoa; phylum Chordata; class Mammalia; order Rodentia; family Ctenodactylidae; genus Ctenodactylus; species Ctenodactylus gundi. The sequence continues at coordinate 327,243 of PVKB01000533.1, read as the reverse complement.
CCCAATACTGAGAGGTTGAGGCAGAAGAATCACGGGCTTCATGCCAATCTGGGTATTTAGTGAGATAATGTTTCAAAATTAAAAATTAAAGGGCTGCGATATTAGATCAATGGTTGTCACATAAACATACATTAATTCATTCAAAAATTCACTGTTAAGCAAAGGAGAGCTGTAAATATTTGCATTTTCTTATTGCTAAGTAAGTAAAACTGCCTCATTTTAGAATGAAAAAAAGTCATCACTGATGATTGAAAAAATAACAATAATAATGACAATTTTCCAGTTCTTTCCTTGGAGTTTATATCTGTTTTTCTATATACGTACTCAAAATTGTTTTATTTATGAGATCATACGATTTTCTACTGTTACAGCATTATCATACAACCTTAAGAGTCACTACGGGCCTGCCATCTCTCCAGCACTCTGTACCAGGAATTAAGGTCATGGCAAAATAAAGTTCCCGGACTCACATTCACATTCTGGCACAAATGGAAACAAACGCCCTTTACAAGGGTCACAACCATGTGAATGAAGAACTGCAAAATGGTAGACTGAAAGAAAAATTTCTTTCGCAATGTATCGGCTAAGAAGTCAGGTATGTGGTAAGCTACAGTGTTGCTGGCCACTGCTGACCCAGTTGATCTTAACTTGTTCATCTCTCAGCCTTCCAAATATAAAATGGGAATAAAACCAAAATATATGACTTACAAGGTTTTTATGAGCACAAATAAAGATATGTGTTAAGTACAATGTCAGGCGTAAACTATATGCACAGTTATGTATTAATTTTTCTTTCCTAAGGAAAGTGGTTTTCATACTGATCATAGCCAGAGAGTACTTACTTGTCCGACTGCCCTGCACTTGCTGTGCTTTCAGCTCTCATACGAGTAAGTGCAGCAGCAGCTTCATCCAACGCACAACTAACAGACGACGTCAGCCTCCGGAGCACTTCAGGATCTGCGAAGGCTTTACCATCAGCCGTGGATAACTTGCCTATTCCTATTATATTATTTTCACACCAATATGGATATATACCCAAAAGGAGAAACAAAGCAAAATTCAAGTTACTTAAGTTATGTTAACAAATGACTTCCAAATGGTACACTGGGCATATATACTGTCTGTCTGAAGCTTTTGGGAAAAAAAAAAAAAAAAAAAACCTCTTTAATTTTTGAAAACCCTCATTCTATGTGATTCCTAAGTACATGATACTTACATCTTTTGGTGCCAGAAATGGTTCTTAGTTGACATAGTACAGGAGTTTTACTAGCACAGGCCAACCAGAAGTCCTTATTTACAGATGTCAGTCATCTTTTTGGAAGAACCTATGCTCAAAAGTTGCTAAATTGGTAAGGCATGAGTCATGAGCTATCTGCTCCTTTTTCCCTATATACAGAAAGACTGTTCAAAATTAAGTCAACATAGAGGAAAGCAGAAAGGCAGGAAGAAGGAGGAAGAGCACTAAAAAGTTTTTTTTTTTTTTTTTTCACTCACTGACTCCAGTAGTGCCAACATCTTTTTGGTAAATGCTCACTTTCGCTTAAGAATGTTTAGGTGGGCTATCACTTGTGACTAAAATAAAATAAAGCCTAATAAACCCTAATAAGACATGCTAGGTTCTATGTTAAAAAAATAAATATGAGCAAGGCTGTATACTCACAGTTACACCTAAAAATTAAAACAGCAAAAGAGGAAAAAACCCAAGAAAGATAGAAATTTTTACTTAACCATGTTATTCTGATCTGATGGGATTAACTCAGACTGTTCACCAGTACCAACTGTGGTGCTTTTAAAAAACATATGTGAGGGCTGGAAGAATAGCTCAGCAGTTAAAGTGTTTGCCTAAAAGTTCAAGGCTGAGTTCGATTCCCTGGCACCATATAAACTGGGCATGGTGACATATGCCTGCGGCAGCAGTACTTCAGAGGCTGAGGACAGACCTGAGTGTAAGGCCACCCAGGGGTACTACAGACCCTGTCTCAAAAGAAACCCATATATCCTAAACTCTCCTACTTCTGTACATTTAACTCATCAAGTAGAACAGCCCAGGTGGCTGCGTATTTTAAAAGTGATTCTGCTGCACAGTCAAAATTGAAGAGGCTTTCCATTTAATACTATAAAACGGCATTACAGAATCCTGCTACTCACTCCATGGTCAACTGAGTAGAAGCATTGTTATTCCTTGAGATTCTGTCAAAAAAAACCCCTCAGAATCTTGGTGGTATTTCCCTGTAATCCAGCATGGTAATAAAGTGAGACAGCAAAATCACAAAATCAAGCCTCAAAACAAAAATTTAAAAAGGGCTGGGTTAAAGTCCAGAGAGAAGGGCCTGGGTTCAACCCCAGTTATCACAAGACCAAAAGAAAAAAAAAGAAGAAAACAAGAAAATTTAAACAAACCTACGGAGTCTCAGGTCCCAAGATACAATGATCTAAGACCCACATTTTAAAGCAATTCTCCCCAAAATTCAGATGCATATTAAAGCTTAGGGAGACACTAGTATAGTCTTAAACTAAGAGACTAAAAGGATCACTAATTTGGTAACTATATTTACAAAAGTGAAAGGGGTACAATAATATCACCTAAGTTCATATTAAAGTTTAAGTCATATTATATTCTAATTTTGCTATTGTAATATTTATTCAGTATGTCATCTTTATTACAAAATATCAGGGCACAACTGAGATCAAGGTCACAGAAATCCAGACGAGTGAACCAGCTTCAGTTTTTCAGCCAACGCAAGTCAGCTATCTAACAAAGTATCCACATTAAATCTTTACAAACTTCTTTTTAAATACACATCATAATTTTAGCTAAAATAACCAGGAAGTAATCAAAAATATAGATGGTAACCTTTCAAATAAATGAGTAGTGATAAAAAATTAATCTAGTTATCCTGTATTCTAGTGAAATTTTTTTCCTGGTCTTATCTAGTTATTGATTAGCAATATTTAAAAAAACACACAGCATGATGACTGGATTATTCTAATTTCTGACATTTAATCAACTGAACAACAATACAGATTTTGAGAGGGCATATTTAATATCTAGATTTCTGATTTTAAAACAAGAGTATATAATTTTGAGTTCTGTTCCTTTTTCTTAGAATGTAACAAAAGACTAGAATAGGGAAAAAACCCTCATCTTTGATAAAACTGGAAATATTTAAAGCCTAATATGTGTTCAACCTGTGGTCCATGGGATTTTTTTCCCCTTTTAAAAAATGTTATATTGAAAAATAATTAAGCAGCTTGAGTACTGTGACCATTGAAAAGATCATGTCAATTTGAGGCTTTTAGGAACCACGCCTGGATTAGGGTTTAGGAAGCATGCCTAGATTAGGCAGTTGGGAACTAGCCTGGATTATGGGCATGAGTGATTTGTGGATGAGCAAATGAGGGAAGAGCACCCACCCGGATGTGGGAGGTCATACTGGGAACTTGAACTGTATATGTATAAAAAGAATAAAGATTTTTACAGCTTTTTCCTCTGGGGAGAGACTGGACTTGATGGGACTTGGCTTCCGGCTTGTGATGTCGTTAGGAACTGACTCCACCTCTGCCTCTGCCATAAACTTCCACTGCTGTCGGCTGTCCCTAAGTGGACTGCGACATTCTGAAACTGTGAGTGAACATAAAACCTTTCCTCCTCTAAATTTATGGTTATTGGGTATGGAGTCATAGCAATGAAAGAGTAACTAAGACAAGTACTAATATTTGAATATTAACAAAACTTCACAGCGAGATGTAATATGGACAGAACATATATTTAAACTTTTCAGTGTAGCTTTTTATGTCATTACCTTAATTATAAACAGAACTTGGTGAATGCAGACATTAGAAGGAAATATTAAATTTGAAAAGATAATCAAAGGTATTGAAAAAGAGATTAAAAAATTACAGAACTATAAGTTCTAAATTAAAGCTTTGGGGAAGAAGGAATCATGAATGTCTATTGTTACCAGTAAGAAAATAAACCTCAATCAGCCAGATCTCTGGATCTGAATTCTGGTTACTGAAAACATAACATATAGCCAGCCACAGTGACATATCTGTATAATCCCAGCAGTCTGGGAAGCTGAATTTAGTAAGACTCTGTCTCAAAGTATACATATAATAAGAAAAAGCTAGGGATGGAGCTCAATGTGAAGATCCTGGGTTCAACTTCCAATACCACAAAAAGAAAAAAAAGAGAGAGAGAGAGAGAAAAGAAGGCTAACAAGCACAGGTCCCTGAGTTTGATTCCCTAGCACCACATACACCTGGCAGAGGAAGCATGTCTGTAATGTTAGCACTTGAGAGGCGAAGACAGGAAGACTGCAGTGTGTTCAAGGCCAGCCTGGGCCACGTGGTTAATAACCAGCCCAGACTATGGGACAAGACAGAGGGACAATGACAAAATCCACGAAAAGGGACAAAATACTGGGTTTTTTTGGACAAAAAACAAGAGAAGGAAAAACTAATGATAGAAGACACTTTAAAAATTATATTTAAGGGCTGGAGGAATATCTTAGAGGTTAGAATGCTTGCCTATAGCTGCAGGGCCAAGTCCCTGCGTTTCATTCCCCAGCACCACATAAACTGGGCGTAGTGATGCAATGAGTACAGAAGAAACAAGACTGCCCAATAAGGATGGATGCTGAAGCTTGCTGATGGACACTGTACCACCCTAAATTCGTGTGTGGAATTTTTCATTAGAATATGAAATGTGGCAGAGGAGGGAGAGGAGATGTGAAAAAAGTAAGAAAGGGGGGAGAAGAAGTCAAGATGGCGGCTAAGTAACAGCACTGCACAAAGTCTCCTCATCAACTCACTTAAAAAGTCAAGAATATAGAAAAAGCGTGTTTGATGTAGCTAGGAAAGAGAGGCGCATCCTCAGAAATGGAAAGGCAACCAGCGGGAAGCCAGAAACTCTGAAGGATCATCAAAACCGGAGGGGGGCGGGGAAATCCCCACAGTCCAGCCGGAGGCAAAAGGCAGGCAGCTGCGGACAGAGGAATGCTCTCCGGGACCTGAACATCTGATTAAACGGAGCTGGAGAGGATGGAGCACACAACAACGGGAGAAGAGGCTGTGGGCGGGTCAGAAGCAGCCGACTCTGCACTGGCAGCTCCCACAGATCACAAACAAGGTCTGGAGGACAGACCTCAGCCCGAGGTAAGCAGGGACCCGGACTAGTGGGAATCATTGGCTGTGGGCAGCCTCAGAAGCACCAACCCACAGGTGTTTGTACTATAAACGCAGTGCGTGCTCCCCCTAGAAAAGATCCTGGAATCCCAGATCAGAAACGGGACTCAACAGCCTTCGCAGGCAGTGACGTCAGCAGGAGCCATTCACTCTTCCCACGCACCAGAGAGAGTCAGAGGTAGCAGCACCATGGGGAAACGTGGTAACATGTCTTATACAAAAAGATCTGATTCCCCAGGGGAGGGTGCAAGGGGTGCTGAAATTGCAGAACCCAAAGAAAAGGACAAAAATGATGGCAACCTCTGGGTCCAGATAGTCAGTGAATTAAAACAGGAATTAAAGGAGGAGTTAAACCGGGAAGCAAAGAAGGAAATAAATCAGACAGCACAAGAACTACAAGAACACTTAGCTAAGCACAAAGCAAGCCTTGAAAAGGAATTAGAGAAGACTAAGGAAGAATTGGGGAAGCGCAGGCACACATCTCCTACAAAAAGACCTGAAACCCCAGGAGATGAAGTTAGGGTAAATAAAGATGAATATGGCAAAAATGATGGCAACTTCTGGGCCCAGAAATTCAATGAATTAAAACGGGAATTAAAGCATGAAACCAGACAGCAGAAGAGCTACACCAATACATAGATAAGCAAAAAGCAAGCCTTCAAAAGCAACTAGAGGAGACCAGAGAAGAAATATACCAGAAGATAATGAAGACAAAAGAAGAAATTAGAGAAGAACACAGCAGAGATATAGAAAAATTGAATGCAGATATTCAGGAAATGAAAAACACACAGGTAATAATAAGCAGCCACTTTAAACAACTTCAGAATGGTATGTGAGACCTAGAAAATAAAGTGACTAAGCTGCAACATACAGGCCATGAAGAATACAAAGTAAATAAAGAAAGCGAGTCATTACAACGACTGATAGATGATTCAAGGAGAAATAACCTCAGAATTATGGGAATCGAGGAGAAGACTGAGAACAAAAGGATTGAAGGACACGTTTAATGAAATAATGGAAGAAAATTTCCCAAATCTAAGAAGAGAAATGAACATGGAACTTTTGCAGCCATATAGAACACCAAACAACTTTGATCAGAAGAGACCCTCATCACGACACATCATAATTAAAATTCTAGAAACCCAACACAAAGAGAAAATACTAAAAGCCGTAAGAGAAAAACAGGTGACCCACAAAGATAAACCCATCAGGATAACAGATTTTTCAGTCCAAACTCTAAAAGCATGGAAATCGTGGAGTAATATCATCCAAGCACTAAAAAAAACCATAGATGCTAGCCAAGACTGCCATATCCAGCAAAATTATCTTTTAATTTAAAGGGAGAACTTAAAACTTTCCATGACAGAGACAGCTTAAAGGAATTCGTAGCCACTGAGCCAGTATTGCAGAAAATACTTAAAAGAAACCTGGACAGTGAAAGGGAGACCAGCGACACCAATGACCCCAACAGAAAAAGTGACAACAGCTAGAGGAGAATGAGCCGAGAAAAAAGTAGGTTAGTAATGAGTGAAATATGAGTAAATAAGATATGAAAAGTTAGGAAATTAAGAAATAACTAGATTTGCCTACATATCTGTCACTTTAAGTATATTTATGTGGTATAGATTTAAGTTCATTGAATGTAGCAACGTGATATAGTTTTAACTTTGTTTTGTTGTAGCAATTCACTTATTAGGTCACTAATGAAAGTTTATCCTAAGGAAACTGACTGATGTAAACATAACCTTGTGAATGTACAAATATGCACCTTCCAGTATTCAGCTAAGGCAACTGAATTTTATTTATTATTTTTCTTCTTTCCCAAATTAACTATCCTTTTGAACTACATGCTTATAATTATTTTCTAGTGTGAACTGGTGGGTAAGGCCAGGTTTAACAATAACAACAAAGATGTGGGAAAATAAACTTTCGGTGAATCTCCCAATGAAGGGATTGGTTGGATTCAGAGAGGAGATATCAAGATTTGACTACTGCGAACCCATTAGAGGAACAGGAAGCTGGGGTAGAATGGTGACTTGAGTGAAATGACTTAGGTGCGGAAGATTAATATGTTAAACACCATATGGTCTCTCGGACTTGGAAAACCCAGAACACAGACATTCTTTGGAACCATATGAAGTGATAGCCGGAGCCGGGGGAAGGGAGAGGGAGGGGGTGGGAGGGTAGTAGATGGGAAGGGATTGTGAAGTCGATGTGATACATAGATGTACGAAACACCCAAATTCATTGTAAATACTATGTATTACACTTGTATATTAATAAAAATAGTGGGAAAAAAAGTAAGGAAGGGGGAGAGGTTAGGTTATTGGCTACTATGAAGAAAAAAGTGGAAATGGACAGATATGGAAAAAAAAATGAAGCAACTGCTAGCATCCTATAAAAAGGGCACTCTTACCTTCAAAAGATAGCATTCAATTGAAACCAACTGCTAGACAGCATCTTTGAACCTGGTTCAAAGCAGCAAATAAACCTCTTCTGCTTGATAGTCATAAAAATTTTGAAGAATATCATATTTAACCTAAGTCTTCTTTCCTCAGGAGAAATACTTCATGCTCCTCTTATGCTACATTTTCAAGAGTTTCTTAATTTTCATTTGTTCCATAGGCTTCTACAGCAACATCAAGTTTCTGGCAAAAGTGAAACTATGTCTCTATTTTCCTATATAAACAGTTTTCAACACTCAAGGATAAAACTTCCATTGTTAATTACTAATTACTAATTCTTTATTCCAGAATTTTACCTGAGATAGAAAGCAAATTCACTTAGGAATCCTTCAAATATTATATTTATGTGTGTCTATTTGAAGGATTACCAAACATTAATAGTTATTTTATGCTATAATAAAACAGTTTACATTCACACCATGTAAAATATATAGTATAGTTGGATTTTTTTTTTTGAGAAAAGGAAAGGAGTTTCTTTTTACCTAATGGTTCTTAAGCCATGAACAATGCTCATAATACATATATATCTATTTTTAAAAATATAAGAAAATGTGTGACACTTAAAATGATCATACAGAGGCAGTTACCATCACCTTAACTTTAAGGTATATTTTATACATGTGGTATTGAATCTATAATTTTGTACACAATCCCCAATGAAAATACTATTGCTTTGGGAACAATACAGTCTACTTTATAAAAATGATGATGATGATGATGATGCACTTCACAAGGTTTCTAGAAATGGCTGATACTAAAACCTGGGGGATTAGATACAATCAATTATTATTATTCACTGCAGTTACAGTCTATGAAGTTGCTGCTGCAAACTCTGAATTAGAGGCCAATGAACCACTGGAACCACTGTACGTAGGAGAAACACAGGATTAGGTTACTGCAGGCCACTGGTTAACATAGTTTCATTAGTACATACCTTGTTTCACGTGTTTCTGTTAAAGATTATCTTCTCAAATATAAATTGACACATAAAAACTGAAGTCATAGCCAACAGCACTACACCTCAGAACAAAGTTTATCAAAAACATAAATTTCTCTGGATGGCACAATACAGTGCTCTATTACTAAAGAAGACACTACATAGTATTGCCTCATTATGCTCAGGGGGAGGGACATTTTAACACTGAAAACAACTGTAAAAAAAAGAGTGGCACTAAACAGACTGCTCAGATGTATCAGTTTATAGTATGAGAATTAAAACAAGAAAGTGAAACTTAAATGGGAAAAAATGTAACTGAATTTTTTGTTGCTTTGTACCTATTCACAAGACTACAAATTCTAATCTGGGGGTTATAAGTACATTTTAGTGGATAGGTAAATTCTCAAGGATCTAAAATCAATTATATAATAAGTCCTTATCTATCTACCTACTTACCTACCTACCTACCTACCTATCAGACATAATTTTGTTATGTGGTCCAGGCTATTTCTGAGCTCACTATGTAGCTCAGGCTGGCCTTGAACTCAAAGCAGTTCTCCGGCCTCAGCCTCCCAAGTGCTGGGATTTTAGGCATGTGCCACTATGCCCAACTAATGTTTATTTGGTGCTAGGGAATCAAACTCAGGGCCTCACACAAGCACTTTAACCACCAAGCTAAACCCCCAGTCCCTAAAAAGTTGTAATTTACAAGATAACCTGCAACATTTAGATTTTACTCTAATAATGAAATTAAAATGTTTTAATAAAATGCAACCTGCAATTATCTAGAAGCTGATTAACCTTTATGAATAAAATACGACATACCTAAGACCATACACTTACATTAACAAGAGCTTTTATGAGATTGGGTGCTATTGTGGATAATAAAGAAGACTTCTAGAGTTTACAAACTTACCTGCGGCTTCTAGTAAAGCTTCCAGTCTAGCCTGTGTTTCTGGATCTACTGTCCTGAGGTCTGCACCATCAGCAGTACCGGACAAGAGCAACTTGGAAGCTGTTTCCAGCATTGGATTTTCCAAATCATCCTGATCCAAAATGAAAGACTCCACCTACAAAAACAAAACCAAAAATATTTTAATACAATCACCAATGACAAATACAATGGCAGCCCTAAGTCCTATAGGATGCCTAAATCCATGGTTGAACTAAAGTTAAATTTGTAGAAAAATTTATTACTCAACTGCAATCTAATTTTATTAAAATCATACCATATGTATTCTTCTTAATTTTACTATGGTTACAACCTGTATGTGAGGTGTTAATGATTATACTGTGAAATCTGACTTTGATATATGATCCAAGTGGCCAATCTCCCTTATCTCAGAAAAAGTAAAGAGTTTACTTTCAGGACTCTTTGATACACTTACGATATACTAAGCTAAAAAGAACTTACTTTATATACAGGTTTTATTTATTGACATATTTACCTTATTAGATGTTACAATATAGGAATCATATAGTATTTTATTTTTTCTTCTTTTTTTTGACAGAGTTAAAGAACCCAGGACCTTAAGACTGTCACAAACTAGGAAGCCTAATCAAGTATGAATTTCAAAATTCTAACTTGTGCTTAAATTTTTTTTGTGTGGATTAAGCCTGAACCCAGGGCTCCATGCATACCAGGCAAATGCTCTACCACTACACTATATCCTTAACTTTCTATCTTTCACCCATCTATCCATTTTTTCAGTACCGGCGATTGAACTCAGGGCCACTGAACTGAGCTACATTCATAGCCCTTTGTAAATATTTTTTATTTTGAGACACTGTCTCACTAATTACCGAACTACCCGTAGTAGGTTCAAATTTAATACTGAGACTACAGGTATGCCCCACCACACCCTTTTTAAATTTTTATTTCCAGATAGGGTCTCATAAAGTCACCCAGTTTAGCTTCAAATTCATGATTCTGTTCTGTAGGTGGCAATTCTTGCAATTAGACACAAAGACTCTTTCTCTTCCCATAAAAAGTTCCAAATACCAGCCATGGGAGTGTATTACGCCAGGGCCCGAGGGAGATACCAGAGATGGGAGAATAGGAAAAGGACAGGGCCCATACATATTCTTAGGACAGAAACTATTGGACCCTTGGTATTTCAAGTTTCGAATTTTGTAACTAACAGTGGCAGACAGCACAAATTTCACTAATTCAAAGGTTGAATGATTTCTAATGCCCTGGTCTCAGGAGAAGTTTTGACTTTTATTATGAGGCAGTGGATCAGTTTAAAACACACACACACAAAAAAAATGTGGAAAAAAATGTAAGAATTAACTGAAGGGATGAAGACATAGTACTGGGGTCACAGAGTGCTTCCTTGGGTGCATAGGCACTGGGTTTGATTCCCGAGTACTATATGAAAATTAGCCTGGGCATGGTGCTGCATGCTTGTAATCCCAGCACATGGGAGGCTGAAGCAAAAGTACTGCCATGATGAAGTCAGCCTGAACTACAGAGCCAGACCCTATCTCCAAAAACAAACAAACAAACAAACAAACCCCCCAAAAGTGAACAGATAACCAAAATGTTCAGCCATGAGTCGTAAGATTCATCAATTCTTGACACTGCCTGGAGCAACACTGTAAAATCTTTTTAGGCCAAGTGTTTTTTTTTTTTTTTTTTTTTTGGTGCAAAACTTGTTGTTAAGCTTAATACCAGTCAGTTTTTGTCTTAATAAAATCGCTGGTTTATTAAAAAAAGAAACTGGTGATCAACCATCCGTGGCCTCCCGACTAGCAGAGATTACAGGCATGCACCACCACACCAAGGCCCAATCTGTACTTGAAAGTTTAATTTTATCACTATAAACACTTTCAATTAAAGTGATAGGCTCACTTCAATTATTTTTAAAAATGTTTGCCAAATACCCATGTTTGATAACCATAGTTTGCCAGTTGCAAATAGCATTAGGGAAAAAGAAAATGGGGTTGATTTACTATACATTAAGAAATAGCATTAGTACTTTTCCTTCAGACAATATACTTTTGTATACAGAAGTGCTTTATGTATTCCTCAATTTGTCACATTCTCAACAGTAATAGAATATGCATTCAAAATACAGCTTTTATACAATCAAGAATTTTTATTACTTCATCAAGGACATTTGTAAAGCAAAAATGGCTTTTTGTTTTAACTGAAAGTGCTTGGTAATGAAAACTACAATGAAGGCAGTATAGATTTGGTGTTCAAAATTTTGACATTCCCTAACATGGTGCTACTCACAAAGTGATATTATTCTCTTCTATGCTCATTAAATGTTGATAATTACAGAAAAAAAAATCACTAACAGGGTTTGAAGAAATTTAATTCACAAATTCAAGATACTTCTAGCAGGGTAGTAACTAAAACAGACCAAAAGTCAGGGATAAGAAAAACACGAAGAAATAAAATATTAACTATCATTAGTATCAGAATCACATAGTAATTTTTGAAAGTCATTTACCTAGCAATCATGGTGACCATGCTGTCTCTATTTAACCTATTTTACATTAGATGAATTTTTACTATTTCAAATAGAGACATAAAACACTGAGATTGTGTCTGTAAATATATGAAAAAATTTCAGAGAATTTTAGACTTTACTGATATTAATAAATCAAAAACAACTATTAAAGTGGCAAGGGAGACAAGAAAATAAAAGTGCTTTTAAAGAATTCATTTTTCAAAACAGCAGAAAGTTTATAAAGGAAGAATCACATCACTCTAATTAGGTATTACAGTTTAAGAAAAGTAAAAAGTATTATACTCTGAAAAGCAAGCACTTGAGAATGGTTTAGTCACAAAAGGTATGATTCAAATACAGAAGTAAAAAATAACCCCTACCTTGAAACAATGTCCAAAAAATTCTTTCTAAACAAAAAGCTGCTTCTAATTAAATTTTCTTAAAATATTTATAACCATTTCATTAAGTAAGACAACAGGAAACAAAGGAAACATAGAAACATGGAAAAGTAACATGGAAAAAGATATAAGCAAGACTTAAAGCCTCAAAACCATTATATGGTCAATGGCCAAACTAAAGGTAGGAGGCAAAGATACTAAATCTGTTCAAAAGAGAAACTGCATGCAGAAACAATCATATGAAATTATTTTGACCAAAACAACTAATTTATGAAAGAAGAGAGGAACAAGGAATATAAATATTCTTTGTGGTAGACTAGGTTCACCACAGGAAAAGTCAGAAAGTTAAAAGTTAGGTCGCAAGAAAATATTATATTAAACTGAAACTAATTTTTTTTTTCTTCTTCTTTTGAGAAAGGGTCAAGCTCTGTAGCCCAGGCTGGTTCTGAACTCACTGGTATAGCTTAGGCTGGGATTAGGCTTAGAACAATCAGCCTGCCTCACCCTCCCTAATGCTAGGATTACAGGTTTGTGCCACCACGCTCAGCTTTATGTGGTGCTGGGTAATCAATTGAGGGCCTTGTGCTTGCAAGACATGCACTTTAATCGCTATGCCATTCCTCCAGCTCCTAAGAGTGATTTTCTAACACAAATTCTCCAATGATACAGTGTCTCATAACTAAGACTACTGAAAATTTACTAAGAAATCGTATCTCAGTCTCTTAATTTGGGATATTAAGTGTAGAAACATTTGCTTTCTTAGACTAAATATCTCCACACACACAAAGATGTTTAATAGGCAGAGGAGTACAGTTTAGGAAGAATAACACCTAATGTCGAAATCTGCAGGCTTATCCAACTTTCAAAAACTGTCTTAAACAATGAGATTTTTTTCTGTGATTTCTCCCCGAGTATCTGTATACATTAACTATACATGGTCTAAGATAATTATTCCTCACTCCCTGTACCCCAGGCAAGCCAAAAGGCTGGACTTCACAGTGCAGTAGGGTACTTATAGTTAAAGTTAGATGTATACTTCAAAATGGGATAAATCTTTGATGTAGATATACCAGTTACCTTGATCAGATCTCTACATATCATGCATATGCACTGAGATGTCACTATGTTTAAATTCTTGACAAAATTCATTATCAAGTCCACTATTATTATATTGTAAAACTTGAACTCAACAAATGGTAAATTTAAATGACTATGAAGTTCCATGTATAGAGAGCTTTAAAAAGAGAAAATGGGAAGATAGAATAGAATGCCTATGATTTTTCCTCCTTACCCTCTGTTTAAGATTACTGAAGAATGGGATGATTTAAAGGTCAGTTGTAGGACCTGAAGGCCCTGGTAGCAGTACTGCTTCAACTGATCCTTGTGTGACCTGATCAAGTTTCTAAGCCATCTCTAAAACCTTATACTGTCTTTTTCTTTCACAAATTTATCACACATGAATATATTACATACTATCATTCTACTTTCTAATGAAAACAGGGGCCTTGCCTTACTGATATGTATCTACTAACAATGTCTAACATGTTCTCAGGACTCAAGTAACTACGAAATCTGTAGAGAAGCTGAAATTAGCAGGACTTGGTGGTCCAGGCCTATAATGCCACCACTCTGGGAGGCTGAGGCAGGAGATTATAAATTTAAACACAGCCTGGGCAACTTAAGCCACTTAGTGAGATCCCCTCTAAAATTCAAAAATAAAGACGGGCTGGGATATATAGGTCAATATGAAAGAAAGACCTGGGTTTGATCTCTACTACCACCATTAAATAAAAGTTGAAACTTGTCAGATGTATTTGAAATTCTTCCCTTTTAAAGTCTAAAATGTCCCAGTGTATGTAGAGAAAAAAGGGTTAGTTGTAATAAATGAACTTAAAAGTACATGTAAAACACAATGTTTACTAAAAGGGATACAAAGATGTATAAGAACCAGTCCTTTTACTATCTAGGAACTTATGTAATGTGTATGAGCATGCACACAAGTGAATAATGATACAGTGTGAAAAGTACGTAAGGTAATGAGAAAGAAAAAAGAAAGTGCTGGGGCATAGCTCAGCTCTTGCCCAGGAAGCTCAAGACTCCAGACCTTAAATTTATTGAAGGAAAAAAGCTACCGAAGTTATGAAGTTATGACAAAAATCAGAGGTAGAAAAGAGCCTTAGAAATTGTCGATTCAATTCGCTGTTACAGATGAGAAAAGAAGAATACAATGATCCTTATTTAAAAGTTAGGTTTCTAAACAGCAGAGAGAAATCAGTTCTCTAATAATTAGTTTAATATTCTTTCCATCAGGCGATTCAATGTTAGAGTAATAAGCATTTTATACTGATCCAGCTTTTTCTTATTGTTCCAGAAAGGCTGACTTTCAATTCCTTGTTTTAGAGATCAGGCTGTCACCACCTGAGCCGATTGTTTGATTATTAAAAGTAGGACAACCAAACACAACATGCCCCTGACTCATGTAACATAAAATATGCCGCACCTCTTCTTAAGCATTCTTAATTCCAATAACCTCATGAAGACTTTGGAAGTAACTTTCAGTTAAAAAAAATGGAAAAAAATTTTAAAAAGAAAAGAGAAAGATAAAAGCACACAAGAGCATGATAAATTAGTATTCTCACTGTAGGCACTATCAACACTTTATAGTTGGGTGCTATTATTCATACTTTTAGGATGTTTAGTAATATTCCTGGCCTCTCCTCACTAGATGCCAGCGCCTAAAAATCCCCTTGGAAAGAAAAGGAAAACTAGGGGTTGGTGCCTAATTCAGCTGTTAAAGCACTTGCCTATCATGCCAAAGGCCCAGGGATTGACTCCTCAGCACCACAAAAAGATTAGCTAGTGGCAGACACTTATAATCCTATTCAGCACTCAAGAGGCTGAGGTAGGATGACTGTCAAGAGTTTGAAGCCAGCCTAAGCTACACAGTGAGTTCAGGACTATACTTGACTACAGAGCAAGGTCCTTTCTCAAAAAAAAAAAAAAAAAAAAAAAAAAAAAAAAAAAAAAAAAAAAGGAAGGAAGGAAGGACAGGGGGGCGGGGGGAAGAGAGAGAAAAAGACAGAAAGAAAAGAAGCAAGCTAGTCAGCCACTCCCTCTCCCACCACCTCCCACCTCACAAAAAAATATCCGGGGAGGAGGAGGTTGTGAACCACTGAATTAAATAGAAGCAAACTCTAGAGCGTGGAACATTTTACAGTACAAATGACCATTTTCTTCAAACAAGGAAAAAATAAAGAGTGGTTCTAAATTAAAGAGATTTAAGAAAGAAATTGGCAAAATAATAGCAATTATGTAATCCTGATTCAAATAAGCCAACTGTAAGAAATGACATTTTGGGACAAATGAAAATCTAAATATGCTCTGGGCATGAGGCAATATAAAGAAACTACTCTGGTTACGTAATAAAATGTCCTTATCTTTTAGACATGCTTCAGTATGCAGAATAATGTCAGGAATCTTTCAACAAATACAAAGCTGTGGGGGAAATTCTTAATAATATCAAATCTGAGATACATATGCAGATCTATATGCAAAGCAACTAATATATCAATCGACTGGAGACCAGAAACACAAAGCGATTGTATGACAATCAATGCCTTCCATAAATACACAATAGATGATGCTGTGCAAATAATTATCAAGTAAGTTTGAAAAAAAATCACTGATACAAAAGTTTTGCAGAGGAATGAAAAAAATTCTGAATGACAATGGTAAAAGAAATGATGCTTAAGAAAGATGTAGGTTTTCGATACGGGGCTGAAAAATTTCAGAATTTATATTAAAAGGTAGTGAAGAATTTGAGCATTAAGGTAAACAGTAAGTGATGTGGGACAATAAATAGGTAACGTCACAGGTGGTTTTTGTTCTCCTGTTTAGTTTCTGTGGGCGGCGGCGACAGAATCCAGTGCCTCTCACATATGCTAGGAAAGTGCTCAATAACTGACCTTCAGAAGTGGTTTAGGGCAAAGTGATACCACACACAAAGGAACTAATTAGGAATATACTTCAACGCAGCAAACGGAAGATTATGTGAGGTGAGAATGGGGAATAAAGGTTCTCTCTTCAAGGACAAACATTTGAAAAATGAGACTGTGGGCAATATCAAAATTTGGACTTCCTGGGTTCAACATTCCCCATCCATCAATTTTTACTGATGTTGTTTCTGTTGTTTTGGAAACTATCCTATTCATTTATCAGTGAATTTCAAGATGGCAGTCTCAATTTTACACCAATATTCAATGAAAAGTAAATCAAATCTTCACTAAGTCACAAATGTCTTTTATAACAACAAATAATTCCACATTGGCTCCAGTAAAAGAGGATCCACAGTTTGTTACATTTAAACATTTTTTAAAAAATAATTTAAATCTAGTTAATGCAGAAAAATTCCTACAAAAGGTTTTTTATGATAAAGTTTTTCTACTTTTTTCCCCCTGAATTCTACTTATGTATTTATTTTTGAGACAGGGTCTCACTGAAGTCCCAGGCTGCTCCTGAACTCAGTGTGCAGCCCAGGCTAGCCTTGAACTCACTGCAACCCTCTTACCTCAGCTTCCCAAGTGCTGGAATTAGAGGCTACTGTCACCATGCCTAGGGTACATGGGCTGGGGGATCGGATTTTGGCTTTATTAACCCCTGTACTATTCCTCAAACCCCTATTTTTTCCCGAATTTTGGTAAATGCCAATCTTCTGATTTTTATGACCTACTTTATCATTTCAATGACATAAATAGGGTTACAGACAACACAACTGTAACACCATTTTACCTACAAAAACCAAAATGCTCATTAGGAAGAACATAACTTTTCAGGCTGTCATCTGAACTCAATTACCAAAATCAGATTCACTTATTCCGTAGAAGTCAAAACACAGGCTAAAAAACCATGATGTTTTGGATACAAGAGTTTCAGAATCTTGGTATTCCTTTTGCATATAAAAGCTGTTAAAATATGTAAATACATATGAACAGATAAAAAACTAACCTCCATCTATGATAATTTTAGACAGTAATTCAATAAATTCACGTGTGTATATTCTGTAATTGGGAACTAAACCTAATACCATCACAATGAGCTATATTCTCAACGCTTTCTTATTTTTTCTTTTGAGATAAGTTATTTTTAAGTTATTAAATAGCTCTGGCTGCGCTGGAATTCGCAATCATAGAACCTCCCCCCCATAATGTTGGAATTACATGCTTGTGCCACTAGGTCTGGCTTTTTTCCCCCACTCCTTTTGCATTTCTGCATAAAACTCATGCTAGGCAAGCACTGCACTAGAGTTCACACCCTGTCCTTTCACCCCCAGTCCCCAAACGTCTGTTTGAAGCCCAGAAAAAACTATTTTTTTTTGCTCTTCTTACCTATTTGAACAAAGACTCTTATTAAATAAAATAAAAATACTTGTAATTATAGGGCCATTAACGTTTATTTTCTTTTATACATGGCCCTGAACACTAATAAGAATTCCTTTGGTCTGTCCTTTTTTATAATCTGAAATCAGAGTTAAAACGTGGGTAATATATTCTATTAATAAGGAGTAAATTCTTCAAAACTAATATGACTGTAATAGTATCTTTTCACTCTGTGACACAAATCTTCAGCCAAGTCAGTGAAGAACTGCTCTCTGCATAAGACTAAACACTCAGTATTTTATAAAAAATATTAGTGAACGATATGGTTCATTATGGCATAGATAATAAAGAAAACCTGAATATAATTTAACTTTTAATAGTATATTACCAAACACAACAACAAAGAATGTATTACAAAAAAAAATCACTGATTTACTCCTGTTTTTCATTCATCCCCATCTATTTAGCTAAAAAACTCCTACTATGACCTAGAAGTGTGGTGCTAGGAATTGATGAAAAAAACAAGGGTACCCTGTTTATTCATATGAGTTACAGGAAACATGATTTGATTCTTAAGCGTACCTGCCTGTAACAACTCAGTATAAAATCATTAACATAATCTACTATGAAAACTTTAATGAAATTATAAACTTTAGATAGAAGACAAATTATAAATGTATTACATAAAGACAAATGTCTTAAGAAATTCTGAAACTTAGCATTTACAAGTAGCTTTTGTTTTATTACAAGTAGCTTTTATGTAACAGATTTAAAGCTAAAAAAAATTTCAAAAATTCTCCCACAATTCTATATAAAGGAGGCTTCGGTGGTAGCATGCAACCTAATTATAAAGTTAGCTTGTTTCTGGTATTATTGTTATTACTATCATGTATCATAAACATTCTCAGAACACAATGACTTTTATGGCATGGTTTTAAAACCACCACAAAACATATAGTCACAAACCTGACGAAATTTCAGAATTTGGGGTGGTGAGAGCAGTTAATTAAAAATTAAAAATCAAATACATAACAGATTTCCTAAATACGACAATAATGCTAATTGTGAAATTAAAAGTTCTGTGGCACAATTATTTTGAAAGTAAAATTCTAAACTACAGAATGTAATAATTATATAGGTATGTGAGCACTCAGTTTTAAAAACCACGAACGTTTTCTGAATTTAGAGAAACTACTCCTTCAAGAAAATGAATTCACAAAAGGCACATTTTTGAAATCACAAAACTAACCTGTTAGAAAACAATGAAATACAACCTATCTCTAACATGTCAAGCAATTGTTAACAAAGACTCTTTAAAGTTAGAAAAGTAACAGTATGATAAACAATGCTAAAACATCTGAGTATTTAAAAATGTGAGCTGGAATGAAATAATGCCAAAGCCTTAATTCCATGGGAAGAAAGCAATTAGTCATAAATGCTGTTAAGATCAATCCAACGCCAGAAAAATACATAATTTACAAATCAGGAAAGAAAAGGAAGAAAGAAAACAAACTGAGCTAAAGATAAGAAAGAGAAGGAAGAACAAAAAGCAATTAATAAAGTACAGTATTTTCACCATGACCAAGTTAATAAAGTAAACAGGAAAAATTCTCTTCTTTCTGCTGAAAAGAATTCACGGCAAAAACCACTGAAGAACGCTAGGCATGGTGGCACATACCTATAATCTCAGCACACTGGAGGCTGAGGCAGAAGTACTGCTATGAGTTCAAGGCCTGCCTGGGCTACACGTGAGTTCAGACCAGCCTGGACTACGAAGCCAGACTGTTTAAAAAAAAAAAAAATCACTGAAGAGTAAAAAGGGATAATTCATAATAATCACAGTTAAAATTTACCAAAACACAAACCAACATTTATACATCTAACAACATAGAATAGAAATACACGAAGTAAAAATGATAGAAAAAAGAAAGAATTCTCTCCCAGAAACAGTAAAAATGCTAGAAAAACTTTCATACACCTATTTGTGAAAATGAATAACAATCTGCAAGGATAGCAACAGTTCACAAACAGAATTTTGTATGTGTGGTGAATATAGTATGTGTGGTAAAACAGAATATTATGAACACTCAATATACAATCTCTGAAAAACAAAAGCTAGGAGAAACCATTACATGGTGGCACATACATGTAACCTTGGCAAGCACGTGTAAATCCAGCACTCTGTAAAGCTGAGGCAGAAGGATCACAAGCTCGGTATCAAGGTCCTGGGTTCAACCTCCAGCACCATGATCAATCAATCAAACATCAGAGAATTTAAGCATAAAAAAAACCCTCAACCAATTCCAAAAAAGGGTTCATACAACAACATATTTTTAGTCCATAAAGCTAACAAAAGAATAAAAGGATAATATACTATTTGAAATTTTTGTTGTTTATTAACTCTTAGAACACAAAGAAATTAAATTAAAATTATAAACACATTATCTCCTACAAAATTTGGCCACATTTGTCCTTAAAAAAGCTTCGAGAGCTTTAGAACTCAAGAAAGACTTAAACAAGATTTAAAGCAAAATACAGGGGTTGAGGCAGAGATAAGCACTGACTTGCCTAGCATGCTCAAGGCCCTGGGTTTGGGGGTTTGACTCCCCAAAAGGGGGTAGGTGACGCGGAGAAAAGGAGTGAATAAAAAAGAGCAGGAAGACAGGTGTAAAAGGCGAAACAAAATTAACCAAAATGGAATTATCAAAATTAACCCAAACAAAAGTACGAAACAAGCATAGTATAGGTCCACAAAAGAAATCTTAATAATAGCTACAGATCTAACCTTCAAAACAGTACTGAGCCTAAATAAATTTTTAAGTTATTTCTACCAAAGTTAGAAGTGTTACCTTATATTTAAGGGACAGAATATTACTATTTTATTTATAAAACCCAAAAATCAGATATGAAAACACACTAGCACATTATGAACGACTATTAACAAATCCAAACAAGAAGAGACAAAATCTAAACAAAACATACATATCAGCTAACTAAACTCAACATTATTACAAAAAAATCATTAAGAGAACTACAGAAAGGGAACAAGAGAAAACCCAATGAAACACAACTAACATTGCACAAAGAAATGATTTTTCCCTGCCTAGAATGCTTTTCCAAATACTTTCTGTATTCAGGTCTTAGGTTACATTTTACCTTTTCAAACAATACTAAAGGAGGCCACTCTCATCTACCACACCACTCATTTTACTCCTCTTCACAACTAACACAGCCTTTTCTGGGGTATTTGCTTATCTCTCCTATCTATGTAACAGAGGAGAACCTTTAAGACCTATTTGAAAAACTATAGAATGGTGATTACAGCACTACAGCTAATGTGTGGCACAATTCCTGGCAAGACACTGGAACACACCTATAATTCCAGCACTCTGGAGACTGAGGTAGGAGGACTACTGTGAGTTTGTGGCCAGCCTGGGCTCTACAAGGAGTTCAGGACCAGCCTGGACTGCAGAGTGAAACCTGAACTCAAAAAAAAAGACCCCACCTAAATAAATTTTTGTTAAATATATACTTAAAATAAAATAAATCCTGATAAACACTGATAAATGTATTAATTCATCATAATAAACTATCAGATGTGAAAAAGAACACAGGTTATCTCAACAAATGTACATGATTAAATACAATATCCACTACCATAAAAATACTTAACGAACATAAGCAATGCAGTAGGACCAGAAGATAAAATGTCCTTAGAAGTATAAATACTGAAATTGCAAATGAAAAAAGTCAATCATCATTCTAGAAATTCAAGAGAAATCAGCTGAAAACTAAATAAATGGCAAGATCAACATTAAAAACCAGCCTTCCTACACAGCAGCAATGAATGACTACATAGAAAAATGCAGAACGAAAGAACAGATACAATTCATAACAAAAGTTAAAAAAAAACAGGGATATACCTAACAAGAAAAGTGCAAGAAGAACTACATGATAAAACCATAAAACGTTACTGGAAGACATAAAGAACACCTGAAAAAATGGAGAGGCATACCATGTTCCTGGGTGGGAAGACTCAACAGAGTAAAGATGTCAATTCTCCCCAAATTAATCTGTAAATTCAATGCACTTCCAATCAAAATCCCAAAGGGATTTTTAATGGAACTTGACATGTTGATTCTAAAGTTCATCTGGAAGAGAAAATACACAAGAATTGCCAAAATTCTTTTGAAAAAAGACAACAGGAAGGGATGCCATATCAGATGTCAAATATAAAATGACAATAAACAAAACAGTCAAGTATTGAATCCAGAACAGGTATACTGGGGATTTTAAAGGTGGTATTTCAAGTTAGTGGGGAAAAAGCTATAAAACTCAAATGTGTTATCTCGGCTGAACGGCTATGAAGCTTGGAAAATATCAGGTCCTTCTTAGAGTGTGAAATCCATTGAAATAAAATCTATTAAAAATAAAACAATAAGTAGTAAGAGAAAACGGGGAGAAACGAAACTGTCATAATATGATAAGCAAGAAAGCGTTTTGGCAAAGAAACTAAACAGATAATGGGAAAGAAAATAATAGATTTTTTAAAAATAAAAATTGCATTTACTCAGAAGCATTCAGAATGTCAACAAAACAGCTGCAACCTTCGTTTGCAATTACAAAGTGGTATTAACAGATTATTTCGTATCAGCTGCATCAGAGACAACTAAAGATGAAAAACGCTACCGCCCCCATATATAACTAATTTGTGCTGTGCACCAACAAGAACCTGCTTTGAATTTCCATGACAATTTATAACCCCCATACTGTACCAGGCAAGGTTAGTGGCTACTGAAAATACTACCAGGACAGGGCTTTCTAAAGACACACTCGGTAGTGTATTAGTTATACAAAAGATGACACTGAACAGTTTTAAAACAAATCTTACATAGCCTTACATTACAACTTTTCTTTCTTTAAAAGGACTTGTGTACAGGGGTTTAAATGCTTTATAGACACAAAAAAAAATGCACTAGAACCAACTTATCATCATCTTCCATCTTCCTCCTCCTCCTTGGTTTTTTTTTTTCAGCCTTGCCAACTCCCTTTTTGGCTGCATCAGGCTTTCCTTTAGCTCGGTAGGCAGCGATACCCTTTTCATATTTTCCCTTCAGCTTGGCAGCCTTCTTTCCATAGGGCTGCTTGTCATCTGCAGCAGTGTTATTCCACATCTCTCCCAGTTTCTTTGCAACATCACCAATGGAGAGACCAAGATGTTCTTTGATTTTTGGGCGATATTAGGAACAGAAGAAGAAGAAAGCCAAAGGAGGCCTCATGGATGCATTAGGATCCTAACCTTTTTGTTTCCCTTCTAGGAGGGATATAGGTTTTCATTTCTCTTTCATAACGGGCCTTGTCCACCTTTGCCATGTCTTCAAATTTTTCTTTCTCTTTAGCATACATTGTCTTCCACCTCTCTGAGCACTTAGAAACTGACAGAAGCATCTGGGTGCTTCTTGTGTTTCTCCTGGCAAGTTTGCACAAAGAATGCATACGACGTTTTGCCTCTTCTTCTCAAGACATCCTTTGCCCATGTTTGTTTCTCCTCCGCAAGGCACACAGTAGCCTAGTGCCCTCTGGCTCTCACTGCCCTGGCGCTGTCTCTATGGAGCTCAATGCACTTCAATGGTTATGAAACTGGAAGCCAGAAGCAGCCTCCTCACTCTCCGCTCGTAACTTATTACTAATAGATTTTGATGATATAAAGATAAAACCCAAAACTACCATAAAAATTTATTATACTGTATATATTATTTAAAAAGTAAATTTCCATAAAATAAAAAACCCACAATTGACAAAATCTTATAAGCCATTTATAGAAAAATACTTCACAGAAAATCACGTTAAAGAAAGTTAAAATATCACTTCTCATTCATTAACAAATAATGTCTAAAGTCTTGGAAGTTTTTTAGAATCTAAAACTCAGTATGCATATTTACTTATTTATGTTTTGAAACAGGGTCTTGCTTTATAGCCCAGCTAAAATTCAGTATTTAAAAATGTAACTTCTGTGGTTGGTCCATTTCACTGAGCATTACTGATTCTACATGGTCCATTTTTGTTCAAATGCTTCCTGTTTTTCTTTATGGCTAAATAGTATATTCCATTGTGTATAGGTACCATATCTTCTTTAACCATTATTGTATGGATGGGCAGGTAGGTCGCTCCCAGAATTTGGCTATTATGATTGTGTTGCTATAAACACAGATATGCATTTTTTTGTTATGTTGACTTTATTTCTTTTGGGAATATGCACAGTAGGGCAGTGACTATATCAAATAGAATTTCCATTCTCAGCTTTCTTAGGAATTTCCACACTGCTTTCCACAATGGTCCTACCAGCTTGCTTTCCCACCAGCAGTGGAGTAAAGTTCCTTACCCCACCCCAGCCAACAATTGTTTTTTGAGTTCTTTATGTGGGCCATTCTCAGTGGAGTGAGGTGAAACCTCTATGCTGTTTTTATCTGTATTTCTCTGATGGCCAATGATGAAAAACACCTTTTCATACGCTTGTTGGCCGTTTGTAACTCTTCTGAACGGGATCATTTATTTTAGGGAGGTTTATGTTTTTCATTTCCTTGTATATTCTAGATATTAATCCTTTGCCTGAAGTGTTACTGTTATCTTTTCTCACTCTGTGGGTTGTCTCTTCACCTTGCTGTTTCTTCTGCTGTGATAAAGCTTTTCAATTTAACGTAGTCCCGTTTGTTGATTCTTGCTGAGATTGCTTATGCAGTTGGTGATCTGTTCAAAAAATCCTTTCCTGTCCCTATGTCTTACAGGGTTTTATCTATTCTGTCTTCCAGTAAGCTCAATGTTTCTGTTTTGATGTCTAGTTATTTGATCCATTTTGATCTTATTTTAGTGTGTGGAGACACATACAGGTCTAGTTTCATTCTCCTGCATATGGAGATCCAGAGATGGGTGTCCCTCTAATGAAATGCACGAAAGTAATAACATGAAAAGGCCCAAACATGAGTGGCAGGGTAGAAAGAAACGCAAAGGTCAGATAGTAAAGCAGTGAACCTTTGAAAAAGGGGTGGACATAGACGCTAAGTGTTACAGAATTTGGAATTCATGTACTTACTAAAAAAAAAAGGAAAGTTAAATTCTATGTCGTGTGAATTTTTTAAACAAGAAGATGTAATTTAAAAAAATTTAGTCTATAAAAACTACTTGTAAATGTAACAAGGAACTACAAGGATGTCCATTACAATACTGATTATTACAGAAAAACACTAAAAGCAATCTGCACACCATTAATAAAGTAATGGTTGAATAAATTATACACAGAATACTAAACAGCTACTCTAGTAAAGGAAAAAGACAGAGCGTGGAGATGGGAAAAAGACCTACAGAAGAGGGGAGAAGAAATAAAAACTATCAAAATATGTGTATGTGCCAACTCCACAGATGAATGTAATTATTACATGTTGTAAGCTTGTACAATAAAAATTTATTTCCAGAAAAATAAAGTAACTCTCTATATAATGGCTTATTCTTCAACTATTACTGTTCTGTCACACTTCATCTCTTTTCCTTGATCTATCTGTTAAATCTAGAATAGTGCCTTAAATATTAAGTACTTAAAATATTTGCATCAAAGCATAATGGTGGCAAGCCTGTTAATCACAACACTCTGGGAGACTGTGGGAGGGTCAGAAGTTCAAGCTCAGTCAGAGGAAGTTAGCAAGGCACTGTTCAACATTAAAAAAAAAAAAAAAAGACTGGTGTTGTAGCTCAGTTCAAAGGCCCTAGATTCAATCCTCTGTACCACAAAACATAAGTAAACAAACATGAATACTGATACAGAAAGATACCTACTTCAGGCAGAAGCGAGCTGCAGCAAAACATATGGTACATATGTGACTTAAAAGAAACAAAATATTCACGTGCAAGAGTAACAACAAAACGCTTCAGGATTCCAATTTCTACTTTCCCTCTACTAGGATAAATTACACGGTTTACACTGCACTGTCCTAACAGCTGCAGAGTGAAACTCAGATTACACGGTTTTTGCCGCATTCCCCTAACGGCTGCAGAGTGAAGCTGAGCACTTTTTTCTGTGCTTATTTGACACCAAGAAATCTTTGATAAAATTATTTTGAAATCTCTTCCCCAAATTTCTACTGAGTGGTAAGGATTCTTTAATCTATTCTGGATAGAAGTTCTAGATATGCACATCATGTGCACTCTCCATGCCAGAAATTTGCATGGACATATTGCATCTTCTCAGTATCTTTAAGAGAAAAAAATTTAAGTTATGATAGAAGTTCAAATGAACCATTTTTTCTTTTGCGTTTGACTTCTTTGTACCCTATATAATAGCCTTCCTTGGGGCTGGAGGAACCGCACAGCAGTTAAAGCATGTGCCTAGCAAGTGTAACGTCAAGCGCTAAGTACCCAAGTTCCATTCCCCAGCACCACATAAGCTGGGCATGGCGGCACACGCCTGTACCACCACCAGCACTTGGGAAGTTCAGGCTGTGTTGCTGAGTCCAACACCAGCCTGGGCTACAGAGCAAGACCCTGTCTCAAAATAAATAAATAAACAAACAAACAAACAAACAAAGCCTTCCTTAAAGTCAGGTTTCTTCTAGAAGGTCTATTATTTGTACATCTACATCTAGGCTTACTATTCTGTTGAGGTTAATTTTTGTATATGGTACACAATTTGGGCTGAAGTAACTTTATTAAAAAAGAATAAACACTTCAGCACCATTTCTACAAAACTACTTTTTAAAAAAAGTGAATTAACTTGGCATCTGTCTAATGCCCGTTGCTTTTTTATCTTCCCTCGACTATTCCATTGAGTTGTGTGTCATTCTTTTATCAAGTGTTTTGGTTAATAAAGCTTTATTTACAATGTCTTGAAATCCTATCGATTTAAAAAATTGCCTTGCAAGCTCAAAGCCTTGGGTTTGATTCCCTAGTACTAGAAAAAAAGGGTGTGGTGGCAAACACCTGTGGTCCCAGCACTTGGGAGGCTGAGGCAAACAGATTGATGGGTGTATGTATGAGGGCAGCCTGGGCTACATATCAGGACCCACCCATCTGAACTATAGAGAGAAACCTCTCTCGCCCTAAACAAAAATTATTTTTCTATTCTAGAACTTTACAGATATTATAAAGTCTAGCAAATTCAATCTACTCTTCAAAAGCCTGAAGGGACTTTGACTGGAATTGGAACTCCACTAGGACATTTTGGAAGAAACATTTTAATAGTATTGAGTTTTTCAATCTACAACTTATAGTGTTTAATTTGGAGGATACAACCTATTTAAATACTTTATTAAACACATTCATTTCTTATTTTCTAGTGTTACTGCAATTGGCAAGTCCTTAAAATTTGATTTTCTAAATGTGTAATTCTAATACAAACAAACACGAGACTCTGCTAATCATTAATTAGTTCCAGCAGCTATCTTGCACATTCCATTCAGGTTTTACATAAAGATTATTATCTGCATTTAGGATACATTTTTCCTTTCCTTAACTTTCTTAAAAATAAATTTTAACTTGAAAGAAGACAATTTTGTCTTCTCAATCTTAAGAGCAAAGCAATTTAATATCAGCATTAAGTATAATGTTTGCTATGAGTTTTTCATTAATGTGTCTTACCAGGAGGAAAATTGTCATGAATAATTTTTAATTCAGTGATGTTGATTTTTGTTAAGTTCTTTTTCTGTACCTACTGTGATTACAGTATTTTTTCTTCCGAGTGTTTTTTTTTTAATCATGAATTGCACTGGAATGTTCAAGCAACTCTGCATTCATGCCTAGGTTTATTCCTTTCAGCCATAAGGTATATTTACATAATGTAGATTGCTTGCCGTTAGGTAAAGTAATAGCATATGTGTATCATACGCACATGATACATATTGGTTTGTAATTTTCTAACATCACTGCTTAGTTTTGGTATAAAAGTAATGTTGGCCTCAGGTGTAGGAATATAATCCCTCAGTATGTTTCTGGAAGCATTTGTGCAGAATTGATTTTGTTGTTTCATGTAATATGTACATAACGTCTCCTGGACTTAAGTCTTTGTTGAAGGATTTTTAATTAGAAAATACAATTTCCCTAACAGATCAGTACTATTAGTATTTCTTCTTTTTTTTTGACACAGGCCTCTCTTCGTAGTCCAGGTTGGTCCTGAGTTCCATATAGAGCCCAAGCTGGCCTCAAAATCACAGCAATCCACCCACTTCAGCCTCCTAAGTGCTAGGGCGATAGGCATGGGCCACCGTGCCTGGCTTATGTGACTGGGCAAACTGAGAGGCCTGTGCTTGCTAACAAGTGCTCTAATCACACTATTGTTCCTTCAGCCCTTCAGTGTATCTTGAGTAAGATTTAGTATTTCATGGTTTTTCTAGAATTTGTTTATCAACTTTGTGGCAAAAACTTACTCATTAAGCTCTGCAGTCCCTTATGGTCCTAAACTCACCATGTACTTCACACTGGGCTCAAACTCACAGTAATTCTCCCGCCTCAGTTTCCTGGATGCTGGGATTACAGGTGTGTGCCACCATGGTGCCGGGGAATCAAATTCAGGTCCTTGAGTTTGCTAGGTAAGAGCTTTAATCACAGAGCTATCCCTCCAGCTCCGTTTTTCTAGCTTCTTAATGTAGAACTTTATATCACTGCTTTGAAAACTCTGCTCTTTCCTAGAGCAATCATTTATAATAAATTTCTAAGCTTTAGTGGCATGCCTCAAATTCCAGTACATTTTATTCAATTCAAAATATTTTCTAATTTCCTATGTGGGTTCTTCTTTTACCCAGGGATTATTTTTAAGGTATATTGCTTAGTTTCCAAATATTTGGAGATCTTCCAGGTATCTTTGTTTTTTATTTTCATTTGAACTCCATTTGGTCAGGGAACATATAATCTATCAAATGAATTCAAAACACTTTAGAAACTTTCATTTTTTTAACTGTAGAAGATTATAAATGAACTTGATGAAAAGATAATTGACAGAAAAGCATATTGTATGAAATTTGCACCAGAAAAATGTTTCAAATGGTAAATCTTAAGCTATATATATATATATTTTATCCTAGTAAAAACAACAAAAAGAAAATAATTATCACCATCGTTTGTAGAGTTTGCTCTTCAATGTCAAATTTGATAAAGAGGTGTAAAATATCAATGAAAAAGAAATTTTAGTATCAGAAATTCTTTAAATTCAACAGCAAGAAAAACATAAATGCCCTTTCATAAGAATCTTAAATATTTTAAGACTGGAAGGATTTGGGGGGTTGAGGGGTGGACAGTCTTGCTCTGTAGTCCAGGCTGTTTTCTAACTCAAGCAATCCTCCTGTCTCAGCTTCCTCAGTGCTGGATTACAGGCCTGTACCACCATGCCTGATTTATGTGGTGCTGAGCAATTGAACTCAAGGTTTTATGCTTGTTAGGCAAGTGCTCTAACTGCTACCCTAGGCCTCCAGCACTGGAAAGTATCTTAAACATCTTATAATCAAATATGGCTATTCTTAGTTACCACTTAACATTAGCATCATTTTCTAGCTCATAAGTTTTATGTTGATTCTTTATGTCTATCACTTTAAGCACGGTAGTGCATGCCTGAAATCCCAGCAGTGGGAAGGCAGGGACTGGAAGATCGCTGTGAGTCTGAGAACAGCCGGGACTCCACAGTGAGTTCAGGACCAGCCTACACTACAGTCCATCATTCTGTCATTAAATATAAATTTGAACTGTATTCCAGGAACCTTAATTTTTTTTTTCTCTCTTACTCTGTCTGCCAGTCACCTGGATCACTTCTTTCTTGTTCAGGTCAGAGTTAACTGTGTGGATAACTCAGTATTCTCTGGCCAATTTCCACAAAGTACAGTGTTTTCAGCTTCAATTTTATGGTCACTTAAATACATATATGTACTCTATGCTATCTCCAATCTTTTTTTGTTAAATTACATAGTAAGATAATTTTACTCATAAACATAAATTTTAATCACAAACTATTTTCCTAGTAACTTCCAATGACTTCTCAGGTGAGTTTTGGTTCTATGTAAAACTGCCTAGTGTTTCCTCCCGTACATGTTAAAGGCACCTCAATTAAACATATCTTAAACCGGTATTTTTCTGACCCCTTCTTCCCCCAACAATAGAACTTATCTTCCTGAAGCTTTTCAGAAGTACAGTGTGTCTTCACTATCTTCATTTCCTCACTGACTCTACTGTCCAGAGGCAGTTACTGTACAGGGCCAGACATAACAGGGGATTTCCAATGGACTGTCTTCAGCCAAATAAATTAAGGAACTGGTTACTCACATATATGTACATTCATATGTACATTTTCACTGAAAGGTAATTAAAAGTCAGGTGTGTTAAGTTCAATTCCTTTTGAAATGTAAATCTTATGTTACTACTTTTGTTAAAAACTGTTCAATGGCTCCTGTTTCACGATAAACAGCAAAGTCTTTAGCAATGCCCCAGGAAGGTAAGGATTATTACGCTTTGGTCACTTATGTAACCCAAGCTCCAAGAACACTTAATGTTCTCAACAAAATAGGTGCTGAGTGCATAAATTCTAATGATTGGGTCAGATCCAACAGAAATTAATATTGTCTGCATATCAAACAATGAGAAGCTATTGGTTCCTAAAACACTACAGATGACAAATCAAACACACGACATATAAAACAATGTTCTTTACCACCCCCCAAAAGTACAACAAACAAACAAAAATATCACACAGCCCCACCTCACAGAATTGACAGTTTAAGCTTCCTTTGTTTCAGTAAAACAAAAACCCAAGGTCAGCACACAGTTTATATGAAAGCCACATGACAAAATATTTTAAAGCAAAGAAATGTCATAGGACTAACATTATGTTCCTGGAGATACAGTCATCAAGTCTAAGTACGGGATGTCACTGTTTTTTTTTTGTTTTGGTTTTTCAGACAGATTTCGCAGCTCTGTAGTCCCGAACTTGCTTCGCAGCCCAGGATGAACTCACAGCAACCCCCTACCTCCCAGGTGCTGAAACTGCAGGCGTGTGTCATCATGCCAGGTGTGTGGTGTTGGGGAACTGAACCCAGGGCCTTGTACTTGTTAGGAAAGTGCCCACCAGCCCCATGTATGTCACTGTTAAGAAGTCTTAGGGATTAGCTTAGAAACTAAAAAACTAGTAAAGCCGGCTGGGTGGAACAAGCCTATAACCCCAGCACTCTTGAGGAGGCTGACAGAAGACAATTCCAAATTTGAATTCAGCCTGGGCAACTTAGTGACAATGAGATCTTGCCTCAAAACCAAAAATTAAAGAAAAAAACCCCAAAAAACAAAAAACACTGTCTACATAAAAGTAAAATGCAAACTTCAAGTAAAGTCAAGAATGTGTATTTATGGATTGAGACACAAAGATTGTGACAGTGTTTTATCCCCAAAAGCTTCAATTAGTGAGAAGATAACCACTGATAAACTACCATATGACTCAAAACCTAAATCTGAACGCTAATGCCATTAATGGTAGAAGTACACATGAAGAACCAGAATAAAATTTAAATGAAAATGGTAAACAATATTTTTAAAATTATTTATAAAGTAAACAGACATTGAAGTAGTTCCTACACATCTTAAAATTTGTATTTAAAAATTCATGGGGTTAGCGGCATTGCCCAGTAGTTAAAAGCATTTGCCTGGTAAGTGCAACGCCCTGAGCTCAAATCTCCAATACCAAATGAAGACTGGCTAGGTACAATGGTACATGCCTATCATCCCAGCATTCAGGAGGCTGAGGCAGAGGTCTGTCTTCGAGCTCCAGCCTGGGTTACACATTAAGTTCAGGACTTAACATGAGACAGGACTGCAGAGACGGAGCCCGTCTCAAAAAACAAACAAGAATTGATTATAATGAATTCTTTCCTGACACAGGCCTCAAGAACTTTTACATAGGACTGAAATACTAAGAACTGTCCACAACTAAGTTGTTGGGTTTTTGTTGGTTACATTTTTACTTGTCCTGAAAAAAGGCTTATAAAATACTCATACAACCCTTGAAAAGACAGCGTTTTAAAAGGTGTAATTAAATAATCTTTACTTGGAATAATTTTACTAGACATATGAAATGATCATGAAAACCTATTCCAATCAAAAACAACTTCTCATTAACCACCCTGTTTCTGTTTCTCCACTGAATTGTAAATAATCGAATGATTTTGTTATATACTGGCAGCAATAAGCATAACAAAATTTAAATCATAGTATGCTTACAAAAAGTTTCACCTTCATCCTAAAGACAGAACCATTCTATAAGCAGTCTAAGTAAGGTACATTAAAATACCTCAAATTGCATGGGTAATCTGACAGCATTTAGCTCATTATTAGACACAGGTTTCACTCATGAGATAAGTAACTTTTGATTCCGATTCAGCCTGTCTACGGCTTTAATTCCTATTTCCATCACAGGATTTCACATATCAAGAGTTAAAGATACAATGCTGATTAAACTTAACATTAAATACTACTTTATTTACTACTTATTTTGGTAGAGGGGATTTAACGCAGGGCCACAGCCCCATGACGTTCTCTCTTTTTTTTCACTGTTTATTGCTAAACTACCTACCTAGATTCTAAATTGCTCAAGCTGGGCTCCAACATGCAATCTTTCTTCCTCAGCCTCCCAGAATGGACATGTGCCACCATCTGGTTTAAATACCACACTGCATTTCCATTACTTAAGGTATATGAAATAATAAACATTTAATTTTCAGAAAAACTCATGAACTCCAAAGTTCTATTTGTATGCTAATTATTCAGAGATAAAGATTCATTCTTAACAGTACCCTTTCAGCCAAAAACTCTACCAAACACTCTAAAGAGCTCTGCATAAGAGGTAATAACTAGAAGTTTCTTGTAGAAAATGGAACAGCAGGTTACCATGTAAACACCATGGAAGCCTTAGGCTCCCACTGAGGTTTTCATAACGCTCTTAGCACAGCAATACAAGCCACCATGGTGGTATAAGGCAACAAATATACTCTGATTTAAGTTTCACATTATTCGAAATAGGATATTAGAAAAACAAATATCAAGTGTAATAAAGATACTAGTACACCCCAAAAGACATCAAATTCCCACAAATGAATCCTGTAAAAAACACTTTCATTAGAGTACACTTAGCAAAAGTAACTAGAAGTAAAGAAAGTCACATACATGAACTTAAACACAGTCAACGACCCGGTGATTCAACAAAATAAGTATATATAGTGTTATTCAGCCACTATTATCTGGTGGTATAAAACAAAATGTTGAAAAATACTGTGTACAAATTAATGAAACATCAGATTTATACCACCATCTTGTCTTCTAACTTTACACTGTCACCCCATTTACCTGCCGTCTAAACTAGTATTATTAAAATGTAATTGATTTCACTCATTAACTACAGTAATGATGGTAAAATTGAATTAAAAGTCCTTAATTACTCAAAATTATTTACTTTCTCAATGTTATTTGGTACACTGCAAATGAATACTAAGCAAATTAACAGCCAAAGACTCAAGAAATCTGGCTATGTTGTTGAACAACATGCTAATCAGGCTTTTAAATTGCATGAATTAAGAAACACCTACCAGATTAGTACAGCACAGTTCTGGGTGTGTCTTGACATGTAGGCCAACAAGTTGAGAAAAAACCCACACCAACAGACCTGTACTTAGCTTTGATAGACTAAAAGGTGATATAAGGCACAGTGTTCCTTTTCTGGAAGACCTTCAATCATCACAATAATCTTTGGACATCCATCTCCAGTTTCTTGAGTTTTCCAAGGGAGATTTGCACCAGAAATGTGACTGTGAGCTTCCAGGCCTTCAACCTTAGACTGGTCATACTGTCTTGACCAATCTGGTCCATGGCTTCCACCTTCCTATCTAGTAGCTACTGGGTCTCCGCATGCAGCCAGCCATTTTGGACTCTTTCTGCCTCTAATCTAGTAAGCCTACATAATAAGTAATTTCTATAACTTTACATATATATTTCCTGTTGATTCTGTTCCCTTAGAAAACCCGAATACAATTATCTACAAAGTATACAGACAAAATGCCTTTAAAATAAATATGCATATGTGAGATTTCAACCAAAATCCATACTTGTTAAATACTGGTAGCAACATAGTTCAACACTGTAACCTCAACAAGTAATTTCTATACCACTCATCTCCTAATAAAATCAAAGCCATCTTTTGTTCAATGATCCTCTAATACATTCTCCATTAATTATATAATAAATTACATGACTAATGAATGAAACAAACTTTAAATGTGAGGAACTGTGAAAGAAACACTCTGTGTAATATGACCTAAAGCTTGAACTGTATAAAAAGACATGGAAGGGCATGATACAGCATACCTGTAATCTCCTCTCTGTGGGAGGCTAAGGCAGAAAGATCACAATTTCAAGCCCAGATTGGGCAACTGAGCAACTCAACAAGACCTAGCTCAAAAATCAAAAATAAAAATAGACTGGGAATATAGTTTAGCATGAAGGCTGTGGGGCTTGATCCCCAGTACCACAAATTAATTAATTAAAAAAATAAAAAGCCGAGAACACAGTTCAGTCTGGAGACAATTGATTCAATCTGCAGGGCTACCAAAAAGGAAACAGCTAACTACTAGAAAGTAAAGTCATATTCTGAGGCACTTCCTTCACTAACTTCTCAGCAACAGCCTTCTACTTAGCAACTATACTCAACTGAGGTTTTAAGGCAAACTGCTGTAAGTTCTCTTTGTCCATGGCTTAGGACAGTACAGCTGCACAGGATAATTTCTTTTAAATACTGAAAATGGAACCATGCCCTCAGAGATTCTTATTTAATCATTATGGACTACTGTAGGGGTCCAGGGGTCCCTGGTCATTGTTGGCCACCAGCAATCAGGAACCAGCAAAGTCTGGGGAAACAGGGTCTCAAGTAGCATGGGTGCGACTGAATCACATCCAGGAGGCTGAATCAGTGTTAATAGCTCATTTATTGGAGGCGAGGACCATCCTTAGAAGCAGGTTAAGGGCGGTGGGTCCACCAGGTAACAGGGCAAGGGTCATTCACTAATTAGGGGCATTTTGGAGACTGAAAGTAGCCTAATTTGCGTGTCAGGTCTTTTGAAACCTGACCACGTGATTTCTGGTAAGGGTCTGGAAGCAGGAGAAAATTAGGATTTTGGGTATGGTGAAACCTGATCTGTGGCCCATCCTGGGTCTGGGATAAGAGGGAGTGGCCCCACTCCTGCTGGTCTGTTCTCCAGAAACAAGATTAGAGATTATCGGAGTATGAGCCGCTGATACCTACCATCATCCCAGGCCTAGTCAGGGTCCCACAGGCTATGGCTTGGACAAAAGAATTATTAAATTCAATGCCAAAGCAAAAACCATTGCTTAAAAAAGAAAAATTAGTATCTCCATTAAGAAAATAGCTTATTATATGAAAACCAAAATAATGACACAAAAGGTTATTTAACCAGTCTGCCACAGGTTTTAGTTCATGTTCAAAAATGGCACTTTGTAAGTAACATAAAAGATAACCCAATCATTCTTATGCTTGGTCTATTAAATAAGTGTTTATCGTGAAAATATCTGTAACATTCTCAGCACTGCGTAAGACACTAAATAATTAAAACTTACACTGAATGAAAAAAAATCAATTCACTAAACCTCCTCCAAACGACGATTACATATTGCTGAAGAAAACACGAGTAAATCTTAGAAATAGAAATTATTCAAGTTAGGACAAAGCAAAAAGGGCTAAAAGAGAAAAAAGAGACAACATTGAAACTAAAGGATAAAACTCTTATATAATTATAGGTTTATTTAAAGAATTTTTAAATGTTCAAGAATTATTCAAAACTTTTAGTCAATCTTAATATAAAGAAATTCCAGGTCCAGGGGCACAGCTGAGTGTTTAAAGCACTTGCTAAGGAAGTACGAAGCCCCTACTTTGATAGCAGCCCCCAGCCCAACACAGCACCATAAAATATTGGCTGGGAGTGTTGGTGCACACCTGTAGTCCCAGCACTGAGGAGGCTGAGGCAAGAGGATTGCTGTGAGCTCCTGGCCAGCCTGGACTACAGTGCAAGACAATGTCTCAAAAAAAAAAAAAAAAATTACACACACACATTCTGTTTCATAGGAAAAAATGATCCATTCCAAATGTAATACTAAGGAAATTCTAGGAACCTGGAAATAAATCCATATGTAGAGTGATTTTACTTGTGCTCCAGAAGGGGAAAGAGTTATAAAGCAAGGAAACTCTAAGGAGAAAGCAAGGACACTTAAATTTTTGTAAAAAATGCCCTAAAACTGTAAATAAACTCAGAAATTAAAGTTTTTTTAAATTACATTTGGCCATGACTCACATAAACCTTAAAGGTTACCTCAAAAATAAAGTCATACCTCCATTAGCAGAATGACCAAAGGATATTTTAAAAATTCTTCCAATAGGAAAATGAAAAACAAACCAGATATAAAGCAATATAAATGCACACTAAGTTATATCCCCCAACTAGACCATGTCACAACCAAGATATTTTCAGAAAAATATTAACATGCCAGGACATAAAATTCAAGACCATTAAAAATAATTCTCATATAAGCAATGTAATAGTTATAAAAATGTTCACATTTGGTTTAACAGTCTCTCTGGGGCTGGAGAAACAGCTCGGCAGTTAAAGCACTCGCCTAAAAGACACTCTCACTGCTGTAGCTCAAACTGGTCTTAAGTCACAGCAATCTTTCAATATAGTGGATTACAGGTAGGTGCTGCACCTCCATGCACAGCTGCATGTTAAAATTTTTATAATCACATGAGTTTATGTACTGCACAAAAAACTCCCTCAAAATCTAATTCTTTGATCTAAAATCTTCCCTCTAAAATTTAAAAAGAAAGTATTTATAACAGAAAAAAGATGAAAATAAATTTTTCCACCCCACAGCTACAGAGCGAATCATACAATGAATGTTACTTGGAATAACCTGAAGTAGTTCATTTAAAGTTCTTTCAAAATATATTCACTTTTTAGAATATAGGCAGTTTCAAGCAATTTTTAAACATTTTCACTAAATATGCTTAGAGTCCCTAACACATACTATGAAAGCACATTAGATGCTACTATACAGACGTGGTACACCATCAGTAATGAGCCCTGGTTGGTCATCGTGGTTAAAGAACATTTGAAAAGGTACTGTGCTGACAGAACCTGTATCTATTAAGTGTATACTATGTTCACACAAAATGAAATGACTTCGTAACAAAACAAGAGGGCTAGGAAGACTACGATGAGATACTCAAATAGCCAAAAAAGGTGTCTCACTGCCAATTTGCTACAAGATAGTAGGCTTATTTTAGGAAAACTGTTCCATACCTCTGGCTTAAATATAAAAACTATATGGCTTACAGCTCTAATAAGAGTTAAGTGATACTTGAGCAGACATCTCTTTCAGACAATGGGCAATAGGAAAGAGGTGTGATCTTTGAAAGAAAAAAAAAGCAAAGAAGGTACTTTTACTATTTCTCTCACCTCTTCATAGTATTTGATAGGTACCAAACCCCAAACAAGGAGGAGTTCAAAAAAATAAGCAGAAGTGACTTCATACTTGGTTGAGGTTTGGATAATCTGGGGCAACTAAAAATACAGGCGCAGGAAAGTAGAGAGGAAAAACTGGGAGTGGTTGTATACCTCTAAACCCAACAGTCTGGGGGGTAGAGACATTAAGTGATCTATTAGCATATAACTAAAATTTTACGAATGGAGGAAAGTAAGAAAAAAACACTGGAAAAATAACATACAAAACTGCTCTAAATTGGATAGAACATGTTAAGTTCATTAAAATAATCTATTATGTTTAGCAAATTCCGAGTGAAACAGAAAGAAATGTACAGCAAAATGTATCACAGTAAAACTATGAAAAATTCATTAACAAGAAATAATCTTAACCACCAGAGGAAAAGAGGATGGGAAGGAGGAAGGAAAGTTAAAATGATCAAGATGTGACACTTGTGTGCACCCATTTCTCAAGCCGATCGTTAATATTACATATCACATAATTATGTAAACTAATAAAAATCAACTTGAGGAAAAAAATCATACCAGGAATATAAGAAATGAAACACATAGAAATTTCTAACGTATATGACTTCATAATAAATAAAATGATGTGTGTGTGTAGCAAGCCTGAGAACAGTCACAAAAAGAGGTGATAAAAAAGAATACTAAAAAATTCTTAAGGCTCGTCAAATAACTATCAATTTAGAGTTAAAAAGGAATCAGGAAGAATCACACTACTTTCAAAATATACTACAGAGCTATAGTAGTCAAAACAAAAAGCTGGGCACGGTGGCACATGCCTGTAATCCCAGCACACAAGAGAACTGCCATGTGTCCAAGGCCAGCCTGGGCTTCATAGTGAGTTCAGCGAAATCCTGTCATTAAACACCACCATCAAGAGTGATTATTAGCATAAAACTAGCATATAAACATAGACCACTTGGAAAAAAAAGACAGCCCACAAACAGATCTACCCATTTTACATTCAACTGATTTTCAACAAAGATACCAAAGATAGATAATAGGAAAAGTCACTTCAATAAACATTACTAGGAGAACTAGACATTCACATGTACAAGAGTAAAATTGAAGCTTTGCTTTATACCACATGGAAAAATCAACTCATGATCGGCAAAGACTTAAATGTTAAGGCCCAAAACTTCTAAACCACAACTACTGGAGTAAAACGGGGGAAAACTCCATGACTTTGATTTCCTGGGTATTTTTCCAAAAGCACACACACACACAAAAAAGGCAAAGATAAACGAATGGGACTACATTACACTAAGATCTTCTGCATGCCTACAGAAACATCGACAAAGTAAAGAGATAATCTACAAAATGGGAAGAAGTACTTGCAAACCATACACCTAAGAGGTTAATAATCAAGAGACATAGGAAGATCACAAATAACAGAAAAGCAATCCAGTTAAAAAATGAGAAAAAGACCAAATCAGACACAATAAGAAAAAGACCTAAACCTTTCTCCAAAGAAAGCATTCAAACAAATGGTACATAGGAGAAAAGAGAGAGAGAGA
The DNA here is from genome assembly GCA_004027205.1 of Ctenodactylus gundi. Classification (NCBI taxonomy): domain Eukaryota; kingdom Metazoa; phylum Chordata; class Mammalia; order Rodentia; family Ctenodactylidae; genus Ctenodactylus; species Ctenodactylus gundi. The sequence continues at coordinate 288,329 of PVKB01000533.1, read as the reverse complement.
GAGAGGCTCAGCATCATCAGTTATCAAGAAAATACAAGTTAAAAACAGTGAGATATTACATCTCACATCTGTTAGTCAAGGGTGTGGAAAGCGAGGAACAATGGCATAGTATTTGTGGAACTATAAATTAGTACAGCCATTATGGAGAAAAGTATGGAATCACCCCCAAAAAATTAAAAATAAAATCATCATATGATTCAGCAATACAAGTAGTAGGTATATGTCCAGAAAAAATAAAACGAATATTTCAGAATATATTTGCACTCAGATGCTGACAGCAGCATTATTTACAATTGCCAAAGCATGCAAGTATACATCAGCAGAAGAAAGTGTTAAGTAAAATGTGGTACACAGATCCAACAGAATACCACTGAGCCTTTCAGAACAATAAGTATGTATGTCATTTGGAACAACATAGATGAACCTTGAGGATAAGTCAAGCACAGAGAAACAAATGTCATTTGACTGTACTTACAAATGGAACCTAATAAAGGTCAAACTCATAGAAGCAGAGTAAGAAGTGGGGACAGAGAATATGTTTCAGTTAGGAGAAATTCAAAAAAATCCATACAACTAATAATACGTATCACATGTTTGAAAGTCATTAAGCATAGATTTCAAGTGTTCTCACAAGTAAACAGTAAGTACATGATAGAAAGAATAATTATCTTAGTCATTCTAACATGTACATGTTTTAAAACATCACGCTATACAATATAAATACAATCTTGCCAATTACAAATTTAAAATGAGTAATTAATAGAAATGAACGGGAAAGTAAATAACAGGACAAAGAAAACAATTAAGAAATTGGCAGAAAAATGTCAATAATTACATTAATGAAAACTAAATATAGCAACTAAAGGCAGGGACTTAAAAATAAGCAAGAGCTATGTACATATGGTCTGCAATACATTTTAAATACGAAGCAGACATGTTAAAAGAATGGAACAACTATACGGAAGTAACGTTGGCCCTATGAATGCTGGCAAAACTATTACTAATATAGGACAAAACAAATTTCAGATAAAACATGGACATGCTGGGGCATGATGATACACACCTACCTCCAATGCCAGCACTCTTGAAGGCTGAGGCAGAAGGATCACAACTTTGGGTTTAGACTAGGCATGCTGGTAAAAGGCCATCTCAAAATTTTTTTGAGACAGGGTTTCACTATGCAGCCCAGTCTGGTCCTGAACTCACTATGTAGTGCAGGCTGGCCTTGAACTCAGGGGAATCCTCATGTCTCAGCCTCCCTAGTGCTGGGATTACAGGTGTGTGCCACGACACCCAGCTTTATGTGGTGCTGGGGAATCAATTCAGAGTCTTTAGCTTGCTAGGCAAGTGCTTTAACCGCTGTGCCATTCCTCCAGGCCCTCACGATAAAAAGTATTAAAAGATAAACTAGGAATGTAGCTCAATGAGAAAGTCCTGTATTCAAACCCAAGTATCATGCAATAAATGAATAAATATACCTCGTAACAGAATTCCAAAATACATAAAGCGAAATAATGACAAATCTGAAAAACTTCTACAATTACAAAGATTTCAACAATGGTAGAGATTTCTACAATTACACAGATTCTACAATTCTAGGGTTTCTTTCTACAATTATAGAGATTTCAACATTGGTCTTTTCAGTATTAACACAGGAAGTAGAAAGTCAGTAAAGATAGAGAAGACTTCAGTGTTATTAAGTACATCTACTTGGTATTTATAAAACACTTAACAACTATGGACAGCATATTGTTTTCCAGTGCCAGAACTGCAATGTTCCATATTTAGAAGCATAAAACAAGCTTCAACACATTTAAAAGAAGTATTCTCTGTCCACATATAAACTGGAAGTCTATATTATCCTGACATGAGAAATGAAGCAATTAACTTTTAAACTCATACTTCCTTTTCCAAAAAAGGACAGAACCACACAACAATAATGTGTATATAACTACTTTCTCAATTCTTGAACGGAGAGAAAGCCCCAAAGTCTTACGCATTACCGCTTAATTCTTTGCTAAAACTCCAGTAAAAGGCAGAACGAGGGCACTATAGGAATACCTCAGTGGTTAAAGCTCTAGAAAGCTCAAGGGCTTGAGTTCAATCCCCCAGCACCACATAAACTGGGCATGATGGCAGACACCTGTAATCCCAGCACTTGGGAGGCTGAGACAGGACTGCGACTGCTATAAGTTCAAGGCTAGCCTGGTCTACACAGTCATATAAGTTCAGGACCAGCCTGGACTACAAAGTGAGACCCTGCCTCAGAAAGAAAAAAAAAAAAGCAGTGAGTCAAAATGGAAATCATAAAACATTTAGAATTGATTACTAACAAAAAAGACAACATATTAACCTATCAGAACTTGTAATGTACCGCTAAAGCAGTGTATAGAGGGAAATTTGTAGCTCGTAATACTGAGTAAACAAAAAATATTAATATATAATTATGAATATAGTTATATCACATATATTGATATTTTTTAAAGAACAGTAATATTCTAGGCTTCTAAATAGAAACAAATCTAAAGAGGAAAATAGCCAGAAATTCACCTTATATTCACTGAAGAAACTGAAGTTTTAATTAAAATATCTTCCAACAAACAAAACTCTAGGTACAGATGTCTTCACTAGTCAATTTAAAGAATCAACCCTACATAAACCTTCAGCCGACAGAGAAGAAAGCTATGCCTGCATGACTTCATAAGGCTTGCATTTTCTTGATTAAAAAAAAGTCAGAGACATAAAAAAGATTACCATGCCTAGTGAAAAACAATAATCCTTTACAAGATTATTAGTAAATCAAATCCAGTCATATATAGAGTCAGACACTGTGAGGAAGTGGAGTTTATTCCAAGAATACAAAGTTTGTTTAAAAATCCAAACATTAACTAAAATAATTCACACAATAACAAAACAAAAAAGAAACTCACGATATATTAGAAGAACCACACAATACTCCACATCATTTAAGGATAAGTTTCTTAGTAAACTAGGAATAAGAGAATCAAAACACTATAAACAATATCATTCTTAATGATGAAAGACAATACTTTTCTAAGATCAGCAAAAAAGCTAAGTGTGTCCACAGCCAGCAATTCAGTATTTTGCTAGAGGTCCCACCTAGGGCAATAAGATAATTAGGAATTATAAGGTATTTAAATGGGTAATGAGATAATAATTGACTTTATTTGCATAAAGTATCATAAAAATAGTGAATGTTTAAACCTTCAAAATATTCATTAAAATAAAAGACACATTGCATTAATTCCCCTCAGTTCAAACACAGTGATCTCATCATTCTTGCCACTTTCCAAAGCAGTTCTGGAAGTCAAGTGCATCTGAAGTCAGGCTGTTCTGGTTGTTTCTGAACCAACGCAAAACGTTTAGATCATTTTGACTCTGGAAGAGCGAGAAGTTGCACAGTACCAGATATAGTGAACAAGGTGGATGAGGACACACTGTAGAGCTTTTCCAATCCTGACTTTCCATTGGATAGTACTCAGCAGTGGCATTCACCATATTTTAATCACAGCTTGTAAAATGATAAAGAAAAAAACCCTCCAAAACTGCTTCAGAAAATCAAAAGCAATGACATAAGTGTGTTCAAAAAAGGAGGAAGTGTTTTGAATGGGACTGATGGCAAATAAGTCTTTTCCTGTGATTTTTAAAAAATTTAAACACTGACCATGAATTATGATCACCTTTTGCATATTTGATCTAAAATCCTAAGACAATTCTAGGGTATACTATTAAAGCAAATAAACAACAAAGTTAAGCTGTAACAAGTAAAACTGGTTTACCTGCAGGATACATCTCCAGTATACAAATATTCACTGTATTCTTATACATAGACAACATAATGCAAAATAAAATTAGCTTATATACTGTCAAAAACAGCCACTTTGGGTCAAATTTACATAGTACATTTGTAAGATCTCAATGGTGAAGACTATAAAACAATGCTGAGAAAAACTCAAGAAAATATAAGGAGGGGAGACATAAAGGGGAAGAAAAGGAGTGAGAGAGAAATGTTAATTGTGTGGGCCAAAATTATGTGGGCTACACCAAACCTAGTTAGGTATGATAATGGCCAAGAATCTACTATTATGCATCTTCTACCTCAGTCTAAACCCTAATTTTGGAACAAAACAGACCGTTAGAAACTGGGTGCTGCATTTTATCAGTAAATCCTTGGCTTACACTGTAAAAATGATACTCTCATACAGGATATCCGTTATAAGGATCAAGGAGAAATTTTTTCAGACCTGAAGCTTCAGGAAATACAAATTTTCCAGATTTATCGAGTAGGTCCATAAAACTTTGGACTACAAAAATGTAAAGATTCACCAACTTTCCATATGCAAACCTCAGTTGGCAGTCAGTTATCTATATATACCATATATACTTTTCTACATTTTCCTCTTTCCCTTGGTTTCAAATTGCTAATTTTGCCTTTGTATTTTTATTTTTAAATAGCATACACTTTTATAAACTGTTTTAAATTGTTTTTAGGAGAGAAACAGATTTTACACAAATAAGTAACTTTTAAAAACTTAAAGAGAACCAAGGCCCTATTTAAAAAGTATGCCATTTAATCTGACAGACTATAAAATTTTTAAATGTATGTGTGTTCACATTTTTTTGCAGCACAAAAGGGTAGGAAGGAACGACTACGCAGAGAAACCTCTAGGGCACGGGTGACAAGTGGAATAAAGAAAACAGAAAAGAGCACAGCAGTTAGGCAACTGGAACAGCAACTGAGTATTAGGTGAAATACCACATAAAGGCGAACAGCCTTGACTAAGTATTGTCAGAGTGAAGCTGAGTGGGTAGAATGAGATCAACTAATACATAATCCAAGTAATAAACTGAGCTCGAGTTAGAATTTTAAATGTGAAGTAACAATGAAATGGGTTTTCGAAAAATGCAGCCAATAAATATCACCTCAAAAATTTTGTTCAGAAGTTATGAAGCAACTATTTTAAGAAGTAAGACAGCATGATGGCACAGGCCTATAATCCCAGCACTTTGGGAAGCTGAGGCAGGAGGATCACAGTTTTGGGCAAAGCCTGGACAACTTAGCAACTTGGTGAGACCCTGTCTCAAAATGAGAAATTTAAAAAATGGGCTGGGGCTGTAGCTCAGTGTAAAGAAGGTTCTGGGCTCGATCCTTAATACTACAAAAAGAGAGAGAAAAGAAATGGGATAAGTTATATGAAAGAATCTAATTTTAGAGATCAACAAATACAGCAGCTAGAAAGAAAACTTACTCGAAATGTTGTATTTTTGAAATCCCAACAAACTGATAACCTGGGTTGATTTATGTAAAACATATTTTAATTATACTTCCTCATTTCATATATCCACCCAACCAAAACCAAGGTAAATGGAAAGCTAAGGAGGAAAAGGTTGGGTTCTTCACTGTACAATAACTTACAGCCAAAAAAATTTTTAAATAAATGTTCAAATTACAATTTTAGTGACTGAAGACATCCCAAAGCAGAAAACTATTCACAGAGAACTGAATTTAACACTAGAAACTCAACAAAATGAAAAAGCTTAATGATTTAGAAAAAGCAGGGCATGGTGGTGCATGCCTATTGTCCCAGCACTTGGGAGCCTGAGGCAGGAAGATTGCTCTGAGTTCAAGGTCAGCCTGGGCTGCAAATCTCAGGACCAGACTGGAATACAGGGCAAGAGCCTGTCTCCAAAAATGTCTAGAAATACTTAAAAAACAATCAATACCAGATAATTCAGCATTCTCATTTGTCTAATTTCCTAAAATTATGTATATAGTCTTTCGTAATTCATAAAGTATTTACAAAATGATGATCTACTTGCTAAATTTTAAAAAATCATACATAGGGCTTATTAATATTTTATTGATTATTGATATTTTGAGTCGTTTCACAGAAGAGATGGTTATCTCCTTTTTCGTGAAGAACAAAAAAATCAAAACTTGATATTTGAAAAAATAGTGAAAATTATACAATATGACACTCACAGATAGGAACACTTCTCAGTATGCATGAACTTAAGTACAGCAGATATTTCTGAAAGTTTCACTAGTGTTTTTTGGTTCTTTCTTCTTCCACTCCCAGTATATGCTAAGTGCTCTACCACTGAGCTACGTTCCCAGCCTATAAGCAGCATTTTCTTACAAAACATAAAAATTTGGAAACTATTTTTCAAACTTACTTAAGCAATTCACATAAATATATGTGGCCTTACACTAATAGCAGGGCATAAATTAGAAACATAGAACACATGAGAGGGGTTGGAAGGAGAAAAAGGACAAATTCAAGGTTAGAACCTACTAAACATTAGATGAAACAAGTCAACAACAATAAAATGCAAAGGTCTGTGTGAAACTGTATTAGGCTGACAGCAATATACTAAACACCAAGAACACCAAGTAGATGACCAAAATACGACAGCTCATAGCAAGGAAGCATATCACGATAAGGTAGGCAGCAGGTAAAGACCAAGAGAGAAAAGCTGTCTTTTTAAAAGACAGGGTCTTGCTCTGTAGTCCAGGCTGGTCCTGAACTCACTAAGGAGCCCAGGCTGGCTTTGAACTAATGTCAATCCTCCTGCCTCTGCCTCCCAAGTGCTGGGATTGCAGGCGTGTTCCCCCACGCCTGGCTTATGTGGTGCTGGGGAATCGAACCCGGGGAACTGAGCTTGATAGGCAGGCTCTTTAACCACTAAGCTATTCTTCCAGCCAGGGACAACAAAAAAATCAGAAACCAAGAACACCTAGAACAAATAAACACTCACTGCCCAACTCTCACTAATAAATCCAACAGTTCCCTAGAGTTGAGGTCAGTAAGAACTGGCCTTGAAAAGTAGGCAGATATGTATTATGTCACTGCCGTTTCTTTTTTATTACAGAATCACACTACCGATTCCAAATAAACTGTGCCAAAATTATAATACACATAAACATATACATTCAGACAAATACAAGCCCAAGAAACCATAAATTTTAAATATGCTACCATACAAAAAGATTTTAAATTGATACATAATTTGAATCTTATTTATCATTCTATAGATAATATAAAAATTCAGCCAGTCTTGAACTCTTTGTTGTTGTTTTAGACAGTCTTGTCTGATAGTTCAGACTGGTCATGAACTCACTATGTAGCCCACTGTGGCCTTAAACTCACAGACAATCCTCACACCCTCCTGAGCACTGGGATTATAGCTGTGCACCACCACACCCGGTTTACATGGTGCTGGGGAATTAAACAAGGGCCCTGCACCTGCTAGACAAGTGCTCTAACCACTGTGCTATTTCCACCAGCCCCTCAAAGAACTCATGACTGAGTGATAATCGAAGTGGCACTTGTGATAAGAAACACTAAAAAAACTAAAAATAAAATCTGTAGCCTTCAAAATGAAAAACACCCTATTTTTTCACTTGACAAAATGATCAATTATAGTATATGAACTCTATTCTCAACCACTTAGATCTGCAACATAAGTGTGCCAGAATCTATAAACTCATTTAAGTTTTTTAGATCTGATTTTTATCAATATCAAAACTATCATTAACCACTTAATGTTATTGTACAAGCAAAACAGTTTTTTAACTTATTTCTAGCTTCTCCTTTCATTAAGTGTATTTCATTCTAGAGGCCAAACTCCTTTCAGAAATTCTGCTGATTAAGAAAAGACTTAGAATTGTAAACTTTTAAAAGTACAATCAAATTATAGGCAAATGTTTATTTCTATTTCTCAAACATGCTGTATTATAGCTGAAAGTAAACTGACCTACAGGGGACTGTAAAACAGATTAGAAAGGGGAGTATATGATGAACTAATAACATCAATAAAATGGTAAAGAATATATTTACATTAAGCAGACTTACATCTAAATTCACTTTACCCTCTGATTAAGTGTAAATCTGGGTAATATCCTGGTAACTGATAGTTACTCAAGTGCTCATAGGATTTATATCTTAGGATTTCCAAGACTGTGTCAGATCAAAATTATTTTTATAACACTAAGATGGTTATATGCCTATTTCACCAAGCTGACACTCTCACTGCAGTCTCAAAAGCACAGATGGGTAAACCTGTTGGGTTTTTAACACAAATCAAAACCGTATTAATCTAGTTAGTCAATATATTCTGTGTCACATATAATCTTTCAAAAAGAATATCACAAAGGCACCCTCCTTGATGAAGCAGTAAAAAATATTGCTTCCTATATTTTTAAACTGAGAGCCTATGACTTTATTTTCTATGGGAAAACTGGGAGCATTTCTGCTCAATCCCTGAGAAAGGAAGTAGTCTGAAGAAAACTGCGAAACAAGAGTCGAACCTGCTGCCATCTTTCCTCACAGACCACCTTTTTTCTTAAGATAGACTGGTTAATCAAACTGAGGGACTATGGTTTATCAAATGATTGGATAAAGATTTTTTCCAAAAATGAATAAAATGAGCCTGACATGTCAAGAAAAACTATTCACATCCTTTCTTGCTAACAACAAAATTTAAGATTTTAAGCAAAATTAAAATCTTGGAATATACAAAGTATAATCTTAAAAAAAATCTTGCAAATTAAAACATGCGTATTTGCCAAATGACCGGTATACAATGCTGAAAAGTGATTAAAAGTACAATATACCAATGATTTAAATCTATCAGTGTTCAAAGTACACTGATTTTTTTTTTCAGATTCCACACTCCAACTAACCTTTAACAAACGATCATTTCACCTGAAAAATATCCATAATTGTTTGAAAGGGCTATTAATACATTCTCCCTCTTTTGTCCTTCTATCTGTGGGATACAAAATTCTTTTTTCAGAGACTTTAGCCAAATAATGTGTTCCAAAAACAGAATATAAAAAAGACAGAGGAATGGCTCAGCGGTTAAAGAGCAAGCGCTAAGCCAAGGGCTAAGTACTAGAGCTGATTCCCCAGGCACCACATAAACTGGGCGTGGTGGCGCACGCCTGTAATCCCAGCAACTTGGGAGGCTGAGACAGGAGGATTGCCCTGAGTCCAAGGCCAGCCTGGGCTCTAAAGTGAATTCAGTACCAGCCTGGGCCACAGAGCCAGACCCTGTCTCGAAAGAAAGAAAGAAAGAAAGAAAGAAAGAAAGAAAGAAAGAAAGAAAGAAAGAAAGGAAGGAAGGAAGGAAGGACAGTCTCATTATCTTTAAGCCAGAATTCAGGGATTTGCAAAAATGTAAAACAATGCCACTTTTTTTCTCTTGTTTCTCTTGCAAAATAGTTTTTTTAATAATAAAAGTATTCTGACAATAGGTTTAATATCAATTATTTTAAATCATTATGCAATGCTTTTAAATATTCTGATTTCTCATTTCTAATATGACAAACCTTGACAGCTACAGCTCCTTTAAAACAAAATTGTTTTTGAGTCCTCAATAATTTTTAAGTTTTAGAATCCTCAGAACAAAAAGTTCAGTCATCTCTGGGGTTCAAATTTTCATCTTTCAAATAGGGAATGTTAACAAAATAGCATGAGGATTCTAGTTGCTTTAAAAAGTAACAGTTAAGTGTTAGGTATGTGCTAAGTGCTGTGCTAAGTAAATGTTTACACAGAATACCTTATTTATTCCTTATAAGAAGATAAAATACAATGGTACTTGTTAAGCACCTGGCATAGCACCTCTCTCTGTAACTTAAATACTCAGTAACTAGCTCATATACTATTAATAATTACTACTGCCACTACATGATTATGTGGGGTATCTTGTTTATAAGATGTATTCAGAGAGTTGGAAGCCTGACTCCATCCCAAAACAAATTATTAATAATCAATATGAATCCAACTACTCATGCTATCTCACAGATCATGGAATTTCATTAGATTGGAAATCAGGAGACCACATACTAAATCCCCAAACAATAGTTAAGACTTTGATTATCACTAATTTTATACTCACCAAGTTACTTCTTACTCAAATGAACTCTTCAATCAAGTGTCAAAAATAAAAGGTTTCTAGTAATTCAGAACAAAAAGTGTCAATGCTGTCGCACATATACACACAGATAACATATGATGCAGACTTTTTCTAAATCATGCCCTAGAGTATTCAATGACTAGGATGGTCTTCACACTCACAAAGATATAATAGATTTAATTTCACTACCCTTTGGGAAGTTGTTTGGAGCTCTGTATTCCACTGAAGATGGAACATACTAGTTAGTTTTCTCTATAGGAATTATTAGTGTTAACGCATCTTTTAGTATCTACAACTACTTTCTCATGCATTCTCCCAAAACTGGTGTACGAAAGCAAGGTTGAAAATTTCACACCACTCTTCAATGACAAACCAAATTTTCAACTAAGAAAATGTTGCATTATGTAGTAGTAGGAACGTGCATGTATATGTAAGCATATGTGTTAAGTACCTGTGATGTATAAATGTGCTTAAACACTTTTAAATGGTAAAGATTGAAAATTCCTAATGGATTCAGAGATACTCTTCGTGGTTCCATATTCATAAATAAATATTAAGAAATACAAACACAAAAAACAACCTGAATGTGCTCAGGTAAAGTGATACCTGCTTTCTGAAAATTTCAGAACACATGAAGGATATGCGTATTGTATGGCTACTGCTGAGAACAGGTTTCAAAGTAGGCAGATAGAATCAATAAAGTACAATATTAACACACAAATATGTGGCTATGCACCTTGACTTTGAGACTTCAAAGTATCAATGCTAGACACTTCTTATGATGTATGTTCACCTTCGTAAAACAGAATTAGTTGGATTCATCTCACTGAATTTCAAGTTCTTGGCACACTACAGGTCTTTATGATATGTGGAGTTTCAGCAGTCCAACATGTCTCATCTTAATTTCAAAAAGTCTTGCCGAATGGAAAGTATCAACTCAAATAATTTATATATTTAAACTTTTTAGTCCCTATGAAACTATGAGAATCAATATGCATTAATCTGTATTTTACTTAAGTTCTCCTCTTTCCTAGATTTAGTAAGAGCATTTTTAATAAATTTATGATTCAAAGGACCAAGCTACAAAGAAAAAATTGGAATTCAACGTTAATTTAACATAAGCAAAATGTACATAAAATTCCATATGTCCAATAAATAAAACCACAAAGATAAAAAATTATGGAGACAAATTTCAAGTAATTCCAAATTAGGTACAATAATATAACTCTCATGGTGGTATACAAATGAATTGCATTAGTTGGTATTAAACATTAATGCAAAGAGTTCTCCTTTTTTAAAAAACAGGCATTTTTTTTGAAAGCTCATTTAATAGCGCATGTCTATTTGCAATATGAAGTATTTTTAAAATGGCACATGACATCTGAGAGAGTTAACAAAATTGATTCCTTGAATTCTGGTACTAGGTTATTATCAGTATTTATAATTTTGAAAAACAATTCTCTTACTACTTGAAAATTTTTCACACCGTGTCTTGTCATTATTAACAAATAATGAATTAAACTAGAATATTTTAAATAGGAAACAATATGGTTTAAAGCAACAGGTATAAGAAAATTAGGACAAACAAAACTGTAGTTATTTTAGTAGGTAGTAACAATAAATAGATTTGGTAATGTAAAATGTTGGCAGTTTTGATGCAAATAACGGGAAACTTACTGTAAGGATTGCATTTTAAAAAATCTATGTAACACACAAAACTTAAGGCTCAAGTTTTCACTAAAGACTTCCAATATTTCTTATATTCTGAAATGTTAAATGGCCAAGAAAAACTGTCAAACAAATTTATCACAACCTATAAAGTATATTTCTATGCCAAAGAAAAAATTTTAAAAATGTAAATTAAAATCTATCACTAGAACTTCAGAATTTTTAAAAAACAAAACCACTTAAAAAATTTAGGCGACCGCTTGTCATTACTAGTATGCTAATAAAGGTATGTAGCATTATTTTTAAGTAACAACATTTTTAAGGAAACTGAGCAACTGCATCAGGGTTTTTTTTTAAAAAAGGTAAGGAATGGAAATTAACCACACCATTAACTTACTTATAGCTTTTAAAAAAGGGGAGTGTTGGCAGGTGTTTACAAGGAGGTAGATAAAATGGAATCAGTTTTCATTCTGCAGAACAGTGAGACTTGCTGCAATGTCAGCTTCAGGCACACACTGAGGGACTCCAGAAAGTGCTCATTGATCATGCAGTACTTTATAATGCGCATAGGCTTTCTTCTCCTGCTAACCCCGCCTAGCTTCTCTGTGCAGATTCTCCCAGCCCCTCTCCCCACAATAAAATCTATTCCCAAAGACAGTGAAATAGTTAATACAAATTATCTTACAGACTTAAGTGTGAGAAATATTACTCAACACCATGAAGCCTCCTTACCTGAATTAGCCATTTTTTTTTCCTTAATGAGGAAAAAGGAAAAAAAAATTTAAAGGAAAACAAACCCTCTACAACCCTCCAGATAAGAGAACAGGAGGTATACTATTTAAGCCCATAAATACAAATTTTTGGTAGTATACTACAACCAAGACCAAAACAATTAGTTTCATTTTGACGTGTATTTCCTTGATCTGATTTATATTCAAATCAGTTACAAAACTGATAGAATCAAAGAGAGAGAAAATTTTAAATTCTCATGAATTAAACTACAGGAAAATTTAGCTGGTAGCAGTTTAGCACTAACTAGTACTTTAAATTGTAAGGCCTTTAAAATTTCATCATTTTATAATAATCAAAGTCACATGAAAAATGTAGAACCAGAGTATCCCATCTAAATTAAGCAATTTTTATATGCTGGGTTTTAAGCTAAAATAACCAGCTGTATTTAATACTTAATTACAGGCACAGCTTTAGGCTTAGATATGTAAATGAATTCTAAGACATAGGATACTAAACCAACCTAAAGCTGCTTTGCAGACCCCACCTTCTAATGAGTTAATCTAAAGGTCACTACCAGCAAAAGGCTTTTATTTAGTCCAAACCCCACTCCCTTTTTCTCCTACCAAATATTCACCGACAATCTATAAAACATGAAGTTTAAACAAAAGAATTTTAGACATCATTAGTAATCATGTGAACTATTCTTACACAGAATTAGGTCTGACTGTGTCTTGCTTTTATGCTCTGCCTCTCTTTGCTCTCTCCTCTAATCTATTCATCTGTAAAATAATTCCAGCAGACAAGATTTCTTTGTTCAGATTTCCACTTTCGTTTCATTTACAAACCTAGCCCTACCTCAAGAATGTCTTCTAGAACATATGCTTCCATTTCAGCCGCTGTCTCCACCATGTTTTATCAAACTGCCATGTTTCTTACTGCACTATGATTAGATCATTGCCAGCAGGAACACTCCTCTGTGTCAGCAAGGGAACAGGAAATGGAATGTTCTATTACATGCCTAAAGCAGCTTAGCTGTTCACTAGCCAGGCATCTACCAAAAGAGCAGGGGGTGACTCACTGTGTATTTTTTAAAGATACAGAAGCTCTATTCCAAAGCAAACTTCTGTCAAGTAATTTCAATGCACAAAATAGCTAAAGTATCTTATTTTACCATTTCAAAATTTAAAATCTTAAAATTTCAAGAGATAATTATGTATTTTTCAAAAGCTATTTAACTTGTCTGGGTCCTGGTTGAACAAAAGAGGCTGAAGTGGGTTACACAGCAATTTATCCTTAGTAAAGCCTTGTTGTGAGATTAATAGCTGAATTACAAATGCAAAGGAGGAAGCATGATAATACTAACTGAGAATTTACAGTACCAGGCAAATGGATTACATAATATTCACACTATAGCTCTTGACCTGAGAGTACTAGAAACAATTATCTTAAGTAGTTTTTTAAATGGTCAACTGGTTTTTCAATAACCAGTCTGTTCGCAAATATCTATGAAAACAAGATAAACACTAAATTTACATACCAGAATACATTCATTTTCTGGAAGTACCTTTACATTTACTAACCCAAGACATGGTCTGATTTTTCCCTCATAAATACTATACTGCAAAAGACTTAGTTCATCTACTCTATTTCAGAATATGTTCTCATACAATTAAGCAGACATACAAAGATTTCTCTAACAGATAAAGTACAGCTTCTGGTATTTAGGAGGGACTACTAGCACACCAGGCAATGTATGATTTTTTTTTAATGAGCATGTTATTTAACCCCCATAAGCAGCCACCTATGTGATCATTTAAAATAATATTAGTATGTTGGCCTTACTATATGGCATTTAAAATATTCTGTATGTATTAACTCATTTAATTCTCACAATAATCCTAAAAGGTGCTATCATTGTCCCTATTTCACATATGTGGAAATCAGACACAGAGAGGCTAATAAGCAACTAGACTATGCTCAACTACTCTAATTCAGCTAAAGAGCTAAGATTTGATTCTAGGACCCTGGCTCCAGAGTCTGTCCTCAGTATTAAATGGTATGCTTTCTTCAGATCATATTATTCTCATTTTATAGACAAGAAAAACAAATCTCAGGGCACATAGATAAAGAGCAGAGTTAAATCTAGATTCAGGGCTGGAGAAATAGCACAGTAGCTACAGTACTTGCCTAGAAGCACGAGGATGGGAATTTAATTCCCCAGCACCACATACTAGCTGGGTGCGGTGGTGCATGACTATAATCACAGCACTTGGGAGGCTGAGGCAACAGGACTGCAGTGAGTTCAAGGCCAGCCTGGGCTCCACAGCGAGTTCAGGACCAGCCTAGATTACAGAGTAAGTAAGACCCTGTCTTAAAAAAGAAAATCCAGATTCAAACCCAGAATCGTGACTAAAACACTAAGTGGAATTAATAGCAAAGGAATGCTATTATAATTTCCCTCCCATAAAACCTAATATTTTCATTTGTGCATGAGTACGTTTTGCATTTGGCAGCTTCTCAAAGTAACATGCATTGTTGACACATACTTTAGAAAAACCAGCAAAATGGCTTTATTCCCTGCCTTCTAGGCCAATTACTGATATATCTATGCTTCAAATAAATTATTTCATTCGTAGACTTCAGAGTGATCATCAATGTTGTTTCTATTCCTCAAAAGTTCCTCCAATAGAAGCAATCAGACAGGTATGAGTTCAAGGAATTCATACATTAGAGCATTCATTTTTCCTGTAAATGAAGTACAGGCTTTCCAAATCCTTTGTTTAAAAAATTAAGGCCTCCCCTAAGAACCAAGTCAACCAAACTATTCACTTTCTTCCTCCCTTCTGTTCAATGATTACTATTAAGTTTTTGTTTTAATGGCAGCTCTAAGGATCAAACCCAGGGTATAGATCTCATTCTTTGACTGATCTGTACACCCTGACCCTAGCTTTTCTTTTCTTTCTCTCTCTCTCTCTTTTTTTTTTTGAGACAGGATCTTGCTTTCTAATCTGGGTGGTCCTACAGTCACTACGTAGCACAATTCAGGCAATTCTTTTGCCTCAGCCTCTTAAGTGGTGGGATTACAGGCACGCACCAGCCTACCTGATTTAAAGCGCCAACCTTTCAACAATAAACATGATAATGGATTTCCTACAGTCTTATGATCATTTATCATCTGTCTCAAAGACCAGAGCTTGAAAGCACAACACTTCATTTGTCAATGTATACTCGGGGCCAGCAGTTGCTTGTATAAGGGATGCACCGAAGTATTTCTTGTTTAAATAGACAAACACACAAATAAAAGAATTATCTGATAAACAGTAAAGCATTCTAATCTCTTTTAAATTATTGCTACCACTAGTTATTATTTCTGAGGGGAAAACGGGGTCACGCTGCTGAGTAATAAAACCTGAAGTCTCGCATAATGCATATTCTCTACACCAAGAGTAATATGTTTTGATGACAGAAACTTTGTTCTTTGACTATTTTTTCACCATGGAAATCAAACACTGGAAATATTCAATATGAACCAAATATAAATTTCAAAACTCAAAATAATTGTTTTCCTATTAATTCTTCTTTCTAGACTTCAATGTTAATATAACTGTGTGCCACATCAGGCAGGATACTCTGAGCAAAAGGGTATGAAATTAAGAAGATTAAGACACGTATCTTAAGATCTATTATCCTAACGAGCTACTTTTAGCCTTACTTTATTTTACAGGCCAAAAGTCTTCCCATTTGTCTAAAATGGGTATTTCAATGGCATAAAATCTTCTAGTTTTTCTTGACAATGAAAAGATACTAAAATATAAGTAATAGACAACATACTAAGCTACACAAATAAATGTAAACCAACACAAGAAAATAATTTAAAACCTCAAATAAAAACATGGAAGCCTCATATAAAAAAGTAGGGAAATATATAAAAGCTTAATAAATATTTACACTTTTCCTGAGCAGGACAAAAAAACCAAAGCAAGCAAGCAAAAAACAAGCTGTATTTGGTGTGACTTAGTGTTCGTTATCGCAAAACAAACTTTTTAAGGTAACAATTAGTTCCGTTGACATCAAATTTTTTCTATGTAAAGAATACTGAGACTTCATTTCAACCACTCCTAAAAAAGAGCTGGTAGAAAAAGAAACTAAAACAGTTTTACTTCTCAAAACGCATAAAATTTAGCCAATACTTGACATATTTATGACACAGGGTCTCACTCTGTAGTCCAGGATGGTCCTAAATTCACTATGGAGCCCAGGATGGCCTAGAGCTCACAGCGATCCTCCTGCCTCAGTCTGAGTGCTGGGATTACAGGCGTGCACCACTATGCCCAGCTACTATGCGGTGCTGGGAATCCAACCAGAGCCATTCCACTTCCTAGCTAAGTGCTCAAGTCACTGAAAACATGCACAATGTGAAAGAGAATATACACAGGGAAGCATAAATGCCTCACCCATCCCTAAAAAGCACAACCAACCAGTGGAATAATCTACATAATATATCTGAGAATGTATATATTTTATATGCAAATGTTATTTTATGAGACTAGAACAGCCATTGCTTTATAATACTGTCTTCTGTGCAAGCGAAGATACAGTTTAGCCTACACTAGGTATAAGTGAAGACAGATACTAAAGACTTAAAGACTTCAACTTAAAAGGCTAACAGAATATGGTAAAAATTTTAGTAGTCCACACATGATTAAAGTAACAATGTATCTCCCCTCATGATTTTTCCTTGTATCTCTCCAAAACTATAAAACATGCTATATACAACTTAAGGTCCTAGGTGTATGTCTAAAGTAGTCCAGTAATATTCTTTTCATTAGCACTATAGTTCATCTTTTAACTACTTTTTTAACCTATAAAGATTAAATGTACATAGAAAACACATACAATATAAAAGAGAAGATATCCTGGGAAATATAAATGTCTCCCCAACCCCTAGGCACAACCAACTAGTGTAATAATCTACATATTTCAAGCACATCTTGGTTTTATTATCAATGGAAGTGTATTATTTATAGTTGGACGTCTATTTGCACAGGTCATGCATCCTACCACGTATCAAAAATATTCAAGAAAAAAATGCATTTGTATTGAACATATGCATTTGTTTTTCCTTAATTATACAGTATAATAACTGCAAGACAGGAGGGACAGGTAGTACAGAAATGATTTAAATAAAGTACAACAGCTATTTGTATTAGGTGTTAACACAGAAATTATTTAAAGTATATGAGGGGATGCACATAGTTTATATGTAAGTATGATGCTGTTTTATATAAGGGACAAGAGAACAACCAGAAATTTCTAGCATCAAAAGGAAGTCTTTGACCCAATTCTCCATAGACAAACTGATAGATAATCGCGCTTTTCTGTACCACCATTTAAAAAAATACGCCACAACAACTATTTTAGATTAGCACATGCAGGTCTCTTGTTTTTGACAGCTGCTAAAATTTTCACTTAAGAACTAGAACTATATTGTATTTTATCAGATCACTATCAATAGGCACTTACACAGTTTCTGTCTTTCATAACACTACAATGAACAACTTTTGGACTTACTCTGTAATATAATATCTGAGTATAACTACACAGCTGAAAGGAACTACACAATACATTTATGAACTATGTACTTAAAATCTGCAAACAGGCTACCAAACAGTCCTCTAAAAGTTCAATTTATACAGCCAGTGACTGCCTTCTTTCCTACAAACTATTACACAAGTCCATTTGTAAAATTCAGACTTAAAATCAGCACTAGCTATAAGACATGTATCTAAAACTTATGTCTAATTCAGTATTTTACTTTTCAAAGATCTGAAAGTTGTATCTTCTCTCCACTAACTATACAATCAAAAAGTTGTATAAATTCACTGTTACTAGAATAAGAATCTCAAATGATGGTTTAAAAAAATGGAAAAAAAAACAGGCCACAATACAGAATCTACTAATACACATGTAGCTGCATGAAGAAAAAAGAACGAACGGTAATCACATGATAGGGAGAGGACTACTGCACTACAATACAAATTACACCCAAGGTTTAGGGTTTGTTTTTGGTGGTACTGAGGATCAAACTCAGGAACTTTGTATTCAGCTAAAATCGGTCTTTTTGTTAATTTTTATGTTCATACAAGGTACAGGTGAGCTTAAATTTGTGAACCTCCTGCCTCAGCCTCTCAGAGTACTAGGATTAAAGACATGCACCATGAAGCCCAGCTTTTAAATTTTGGAATGAATTGTGAAAAATCTTACCTGCCAAAATGTAGTATTCTAAAACACCAGAAATTTCCAGAAAGTATCTTGGCACACTCTCACTAAATAACATTTTGCTAGATATATTTCTTTCTTCCAACTCACTTTCAAGTTATTAATTTTTAAAGCACAAGATTCTAAACTGATCATTCCATCATTAGAAAATGTATATAGAGAAAAACAGTACCACCCTGGAGTTTTTAGTAACACAGAGCACTGAACAACTTTCTCTCAGTTTCTTTCCCTCTCCTCCTCCCTCCCTCCCTCTTTGCCTTCCTCCCTTTTTTTTGGACACAAGGTCTCACTAAGATGCCTAGGCTGAGCTGGAACTTGTGATCCTCCTGCTTCAGAGTTGCTAGGATTATAGGCATGTGACCCCATGCTCAGTTCTTGACATATGTCCTGCTAAAATTCAGAGGATAATATTTAAAAATAACAACAATTAATCTTCACCAGAATCTCCAGCATAAAGAGAAGCAATACTTCTAGACAGAAGTATGCCTAAAAAAAATTCTAGATAACAAGGCTTAATTAAAGGATACTTAAAACTAACCTTATGAATTAAAAAATGAAGTAAAAAGAAAAGGCTATCAAGCAGTATATTCTAAATTTGAGAGAGGGTATTCACCACGTATGATATTCTTTTTTTATTTTTGAGACAGGGTCAAACTTTGTAGCCCAGGTTGGTCCTGAACTCACTGTACAGCCCAGGCTGGCCTTTGACTCAAGGTAATCCTCCTTCCTTCGCATCCCAAGTGCTAGAATTACAGGTGTGTGCCACAATGTCTGGCTTATGTGGTGCCAGGGAATCAAACTTGGCTACTTAGCGCTTGACTTAACCGCTGAGTCATTCCTCCAGCCCATGATAATTCATTTCAAATATCTAAAAATATTTTATTGTTTAAATGAAAAAATTTCAAGGCTAATATTATAAAAATGTTCTAACAACATTTTTGGTGGGGGACAGGGAAAATCATCAACATTTTGGTCATTGCTATGGTTTGAATCTAGAGTGTGCCCCCAAAAGCCTCATGTATTTGGATATAGTTGGATAACTGTGGAACCATGTGCGATTCAATCTAGTTAGCAGCACAGTAACAGTAATCTGCTCCAACACTATAGTTATCTATTACCAAAAAAAAAATATATATATATATATACACATACCCAATATATATATATATATATATATATATATATATATATATATATATATATATACCCACCCCATACACACACAGGGAAGCAGAGGACATCTGTTCCAAGATGATATGGGATTAAGCACTGATGCAAGAAAAATCTTAAAAGTAAAGTAATGGAGAATGATTATGATGTAAAAACTACACAAGTATCTATGGTACTACTGTTGTCACTGGCTCTACTCTCGTTCCTCATTGGTCTGGGGTCCCTAATATCCAATCAGTATAATTTCACGCTATCAGTTCACACTCTGCTATTTCTAGCCTTATCTACTCATAACAAACCTTAAGTGGTTTGCCAAGCAATTACTTCAATTACCAAAAGACTGGCCTTTCAAACTCGCAATTCAATTAAGAAATGTACTAAATAAATTGCCTCCATTCACCAAGGGCTAGGCTAGAAATGGCAAAATGCAGCACCATTCCCTTTTCTACTCTCTTCATCCTGACCAGACCACAGACAGAAGACAACAAGGGATTGTCAAAAAGAATTTCAGAGCATGACTGAAATTCCAAAGTTCCAAAGTGGACATACAGACAGGATTTTATCAGAACCCTCATGCATACCTACATAAAGAAATATTGATCTCAGCTAGATGTGATGGCTTGTGACTATAGTCCCAGCCACTTGGGAGGATGAGAAGAGGAGATCACTAACACAAGCAGATAAAGATCAGCTTGGAGGACATAGTGAGACCTCATCTCAAAACAAAAACCAAAGAAATAAAGACCTCAATCCAGGAGTGGTGATGATGCATGCCTGTAATCTCAGCAAATATGGATGCTAAAGCAGGAGGCATGCAGTTTTGAGGCAAGCCTGGGCAACTTAAAATAAGAATGTTTATTAAGGGCTGAGCATGTCACTTATTACACCCTAGTATAATTCCCAGTGTGGGGATAGAAAGGCAAAGAAAAGAAATACAACTGTCAACTATCTCTTTGGTCATCACGACAGTATCTCATACCACACCACAGCCATGTTAGAAGCAATTCTTTCAACTTTTCCCAACATTTTCAGATACCCAGTTACTACTGAATCTCCAGTAAAGAGTAACACAACGGGGAACATTTCCTAACCTTTATGTGCATAACAAGTATCTTATTCATACGCCTTATGCAATCAAACTTTACCAATTGCCATCTTTTAACTTCTCCACCGCAAATTTCTTATTATAGTGAAATATTTTTCGAAAGCCTATCAACTTCCTAAGATCATATAAGCCAATCTCTATTAGTGAAAAAAAATCACATTGGTGGAAGGCTGGGCAATGACTAATACTTTACAAAATGTTTAAAAACATACCTTAACTGCCTAGGATAGTTTTATACTTACCTCCGTTTTTATGTGCTCAAGGAACCTGTCCCCACATACATAAATTCCACTATTTCCAGGTAAAATGCTTATTTTAAAAAGTATTTCTCCTAATGATGGTAAGGTCATTTGCATATCTTAATTTTTCAACATAAGCTTCATGAGGAAGCCACGTACACACAATTAATCTACATAGACCATAATGAGAACGCCAATTTAACTTTAATAGGACATCAAAATAAGATTCCTCCATTCAACAAATACTGTTTGAAGGAGACACAATGGGTTCTCAGTCAGAAAGGAGAGCTAGGAACCTAAAATCCGGCTTTTCTAGAAGAAAGGGGACAATGAAATTTAATTTCTATTTCCATCTTACATATTCCAATCATTCAGAAGACATTCCCTGCCTCTAATCATTCTCTCCATCTCTTTGATTACATGACTTGTACCTTCAGGACAAAAGGAGAATTCTGATCTTTAATCAGAAGAAATGTCATCTTTTTCCATATTTCACAAGAACTTTTAAAAAAGTTTCCTTAGTTAACAGTGAAGAGGGACTGAAAGGGACAAATTTTTTTGCCAGCTACTCCTCAATTTAGGTCTATTATGTAAAAATATACAAAAAACTGAAAAAAACTAGACTGTACAAAATAAAGATCCAAGGAAAAAAATGGGTAATTGAATAGACAATTCTTCTAAGAAGAAGCATAAATGGCCAATAAATACATAAAAAACTAGCATCTTTAGCCATAAGAGAAATGCAAATCGAAGCAACACTTAAATTCCATTAAGAAAGGCTTTCACCAAGAACTCGACAAAACAACAAAAGCTAGTGAGGCTGTGGAGGAAAAGGAACTCATAATACTGATAGGGACTGTAAACGAGTACAACTATCATGAAAAACCGTATGGCGATTTCTCAAAAAACCTGAAAATACATAGCCCACTTAACTCAGTTATACTTCTAGTTAGCTTCCCAAAAGATTAAAGAATTAAAAGACATCACACAATAGTGATATTCGTGTTTACAGCAGTACAATTCGCAGTAGCTAATTCTTGGAATTACATCCACCAACAGATAAATGGATGAAGTTGTAGTAAATATACACAACAGAGTATTACTGTGCTATAAAAAGGTAAACTTCATAAAGAAAATTGAATCATTTGTAGGAAAATAGATACAAATTGAGATTATCATGTCTAAAACGAATCAGACACAGAAGGCTAAATACTGAATGATTTCTCTAATATGAAAAAACCAAACCACAAAAGAAAAGGTGAGAGAGGTGGAAGAAAATAAGAAGACAGACTTTGTAGAGAGGGAAAGAAGGTATGTTGGGGAGAGGAGGAGGTGGGAAGGGGAATGGTAAGTATGAATGACCAAGATGTGAAACATTTAAAACATAAAATGCTAAAAAAATTTAAAAATGAGTCATTTGTAGAAAAATGGATACATCTTGATACTATCATATTTATTAAAATGAATCAGACACAGATAACATGTATTCTCTAATATGAGAAAATCAAACTATAAAAAAGTAAAAGAACAAAATAAAAGAACAATGGAGGAAAACAAGTAGATTTTGGTGGACAGAAAAAACGGATGGTGAGAGGGTATGAAGAGGTAAGAGATATAAAAACCACAAAAATGTGGTACGTATATACATCAATTCCTCAAGCTGAATGTGATTATGTATCACAAATACATGCTAACAGTAAAACATCAATAATTTTGGGTAAAAAATAAAAATAGAAAGTTTCCTCTCAGCTTTTATGAAAAGGTTCAGAAATTATCACATGAACTCCAGTGTGAGGCAAGAAATAATCATAAATATACTACATTTAAAAAATCACATTTGTAATCTATGCAACTTTCTAATCTCCCACAGTTAATCCTCACATTTCTTCTATTTCTGCCTATCTTCTGAAAACCATGTGGCTGGAATGTATTCATTTCATCAACTGGTAGTTAAGACAAATGGATCCAACACACCTAAAATCTTTTTAAGAACTAAAACTACAAAAGGAGAAGATAAACAACAGCTATCTTTCTGTTATGCTCTTGCATCATAATGGCCAAAACATTGCTACACAGCTATCAATTAAATGTCGTTTGGAGAAATGAGCACTCATTCTTCTTTATTTTTCTTTCTTCTAACTTTGTATATTATTTTACATTTTAAAGTTCCTAACACTACATTTGAGCCTATTTTTGTACTGTACTAGGTTGATTATAAAAACAAATCAATTAAATGCGTTTATAATTAAAGTAGGTAAATATTAGCTATTGCAGTAAATATCAGTTACTGGCTAAAAAATTTTCCATTCATGTATTTTACACTAATAAAACTGAATTTTCCTCTTGCTTTGTTTCCAACAGCCCAAGATTGGTTTTCAGTTTCCTGTCACTCATCAGCACCAAAAAAAAAAAAAAAAAAAAAAACCCTAAATCAAAGCAAACCAAACCCTAAAAACCCTTAAATTACCTTTTTTTTCATAGTACAATAAATAATACCTCAATAAATAAATCTTCATACACGGTGAATAGTTTGTTCAACAATAAAATTAATGCTTATCCTCACACAACAGTGTGGCTGGGCACAGAAAATTTAGGGTTAAATTTCCTTTTTTTCTTGAATGAAGACCCTGCTTCACTATCTTCAACATTCACTATGGATGTTAAGAATTTCGTTATATTATTTTTTCCTATTTTATTTCCTCTTGTTGGCAATAATTTTGTGATGGTCTCATCTTCTGAGCTCAGAAATCGTAACAGATACATCTAGTTGCTTACCCTTTTTCATGTACTCTGCTTCGTCTTGATAGACATTTTGATTTGAAATGTCATTTTTCTTCAGCTTAGAAAATGTTCTTCAATTATCTCTTTTACCATTTTTCTTTCACAAAGATTTTTGTTTTTGTTTTGAGATAAGGTCTTGATCTGTAGCCCAGGCTGATCCTACAGCCACTATGGAGCCCAGGTTGGCCTTGAACTCAAGGCAACTCCCCTCTGCCTGGAATTACAGATGTGTGCCACCACAACCCAGCTTATGTGGTGCTAGGGAATGGAATTTGTGTACTTAGCACTTGCCTTAGAGCTTGCTAGGCAAGCACTTTTAACTGCTGAGCCATTTCTCCAGCCCTCTCCCAAGGTTTGGATCTTTGCTTTTATAATTCATATTTATGAAGATGCAACTTTCTGGTGTATTTTCCAGATCTCTTAAATATTCTCTCAATTTTCCAGATTTTGCTTCATATATGCAGTTTCTTAATTCCAAATCAACAATTAGTTTTGATTCACACTTAATTGTTACAGAAACCAACTATTGTATTTTCTACTGTATTTCAAACTTTTTATGGTTCTCCATCCCACTTTAAATACAACTATGATTAATCATTATAACATGCTCTTAAATCTCAGCTATGGTTTTTTATTTGAAGTTGTCCTCTGACTTGTATCTGAGACAGGCTATTCTGTCATTCATCTAGTCATCTTCCAATTCTCTTAATTCTCCTCAAATGTTCAATTATCCCTATTTTTATTGATGAATAAAAGATTTAGTTTTAGAAAGTATAGTGAATATGGGCTTTTTCTGAGGTTGTTCAGATTTGCTTTTTCCAAGGAGATTCTCCCTAAAAAGGAAGGCAATGGTTTTTAAGCAGGTCGGACACAGGGTTAGCAAGTCATCTGGATAAGAATAAAATATTATCAATAATGCTTTTCCCTGGAGTAGCATGCTTCAGGGCCTCTTATTTCTCTCTCAAGTTGCAACCCCTCAGTGGATAACTACTGAACTGTTGGACTACTTTCTGATCAAAATAGTTCATAAACTTCAGGCCTTAGGTCAGGCACCACTGCCACAGATACCGTTTAGTTTGAAGAAAGGGACAAGTAGGAGACCCAAATGACCCAGCACTTTCAAAAATAATTTTTTAAAAACGTACACAGCTGCCTTATGCTATTGTGTACATTTGTTGGCTCCAAGCATGAAGCCATTGTGAGGTTCCCCTGCAAAAACCTGAGTTTACTTCATGTACTCTGGGGTTTAGTTTCCACTGGGATTTTGTGGGCAATCCAATTCCTTGAACTTCCTGTTTTCTTCAAATTCTGGTTCTCAGTACCTGTAGTGAACTATAAACTGTAATTCCGCTGTAATTTTAATGCGTTTCTAATAATACAATCCTTTTTGTGGAGAACATATTCAACATGGTCTGGGTGAATAGGTAGTCTCATGACCTGGCTCAAGACAACATTTCATCTTACTCTTCTTTGGTAAGTAGCTACTTCTGGTTTGCTAAATAAAGCTAATAAAGAAAAACACAAAGATCAAAAAGTTGCAATAGAAGCAATACTGATATTACTTGAGTTTGGATCCATTTACATACCAAACACATGGAAATACACATTAAATTCAGAGCTAATGAAGTCCTTCTGCTCTTTTGGGTAGTTTGATTAATAACATTTGTTCTTGCTCTTCAAACACTATCAGTGAGACAATAAAAGTTCAAAGATGATGAACCCACCTATTTAAAAGTTAAATCCTATCACATAAGTCTGAAGCAATCAAGTTACACTTTATACTTCGTTAAACATAGTGAAAATATGTTCATGAGCAAATAACTATATACTTTAAAACCTATCTTATTTTCCTTTCAGTTATCTAGAAAAAAACAAAAGCAGATATAAAAACCAATCATCTCTTACTAGATCTTTTAAAGATTTCAATAATTTTAAAAACAGGGAAGATGATAGTTTAAAATGTTCTAATCAATTATCATCAGAACTAAACAAAAACCTTCCTGAAATGTTATACAGAAACAAATTTTGAAAGAAAAGTTCTGTACCTACTGGGAGCAGAGGCAGAAAAAGAAGTTGTTTACATTTCAATTTTAGAGGTGATAAAAAGCAGGAAAGGCCACTGAACTCAAAATGGGTAAAATATGAAATCCTTTACCCTCAACTCAAGATCTTAACCAGATCTATGCTTCAGCAATTTGGTACAACCTCTTGAAATAATTTGCAAAATGCTGTGTGACTTATGTATGTTTTCAGGAAGAAGTGAACTGCTACCCCTAGTTCTTATTTTTAATTTGTAGACCAAAGTCTCACAACCTCATTAAGTTGCCTGGGCTGGACTCAAACTTGTGATCCTCCTACATTTCAGCCTCTCAGGGAACTAGGACTACAGACATGAAACCACATATGCTTACAGCTTTCAACACAATCTAACTAAAGTCTACAACCTAAAAAAGATAACTAGTCCCGACACAAAAAAGAACAATGACCATTTCATTCCTGAATTTTAATGTGAGAAATAAATTCAGAAAATTATCAACGTTAAGAAGTACTTCTAGTGTGTAAGGCCATGTATTACTCTGGATGTGTAAATTATCTTCATTTTAAAAAAGAAATCCTGTTAAAATGAAATTATTAGTTCTAACAAAGAAAACAAAGTAATACAACCTTCTCAAAAATCCCACAGTATTAAGGCAGGACTCAAGTCAAGATGCTTTTTCAAACTTTTCCCCCATGTTTTTTCCCAAGAAACTATTGATAACAAATATAAAAGCTACATATCATGTCAGAATAAGATGTAACTATTCTCTCAGGCACAAAAACTTGTCAAGTACTCATTATGCCTACAGTTTAAAGAAACTGGAATCTTGACCCTTCTGTCTTCTGATTAACTACACTTTCAGAAAAACTCCACGGTTATGAGGTCAGAAGGCTTTAGTATTTAATATCTTAGGTCGCCTAAGGGAACAAATGGGTTCTCTTGTCAAGCAAGCTGTTGTGGGCTCCATCGAATACAAGACAAAGTTGCTCATGAAGACAAAAATCTACAATAACCAAGTCTGTGTTTTTCATGTATTGGCATAAAAAAAAAAGAGGACCTGGTGATGAAGGTTAAAGTAAGACATTCTTATATGAAAAGATTTCTTGGGTTGGGGAGGTAGCTCAGTTGTTAAAGCATCTGCCTAACATGCCAAGGCCCTGTGTTTGACTCCCCAGCACCACATAAATATTAGGTGTGTGGTGGCACACACCTGTAATCCCAGCACTTGGGAAGCTGAAGCAGGAGGACTGCCATGAGCTCGAGGCCAGCCTGGGTTACAGAGCAAATCAAGGACCAGCCTGCAGAGCAGATGCTGTGTCAAAACATAAAAAGGGGGATGGGGGGGATTTCCAACAGTATATATCCAGGCATGTACATAAATTAAAGCATATTTGTTTGAATCTGGCCAAGAGAACTCAGATAGTGGAGGATGAGTTGTAGCCAGAAAGGTGGGCTAAGTGGTACAGGAACCTGACTGAGAAATAGTAAAAGCAGAGTAAAGGTATGTACTTGGTTGGCTGAGGCAGAAGATTAGGAGTTCAAGCCCAGCCTAGGCAACTTAGCAAGATCCTTTCTCAAAATCAAAAAAGCATGGCATGGACTTACATGTGTGCCTGTAAACTCAGCATTTGGGAAGCTGAGGCAGGTGGATTGCTGTGAATTCAAGGCCAGCAAGGGCTACATAATTCAGGACCAGCTTGAACACAGCAATATTAGTCAGATTCTGACTCAAAAAATAAAAAAAAAAACTTTTGGAGCTGGAGAGCTGGGATGTAACTCAGTGGTATAGTGTTTGCCTAGTATGTAGGTACAAAAAAAAAAAAAGGTATCACAGATACATACTAAGAAAAAGAAAAATTTGAAGAAGTAGAAAAAATGGAAGACAACAGTACGTTTGTTCGTTCAATACTTTGCCATTCTGTCTAGAGCCTAGTGTTACCTGGTAATCCTGTAGTACATAAGTACTGAGAATTTGGCTTACCAATCGCTTCCAGAAAGGAAGATAAAGAAAAAAGTGTATTTCCCATTACTCTTACATATTGCTTCTGATTAATAGCATAATAAAATATAATTGTAAAATTCTAGGAAACATTAAGAATATATTCCAGGGGCAATCCACTTGTGACTCTTCTCCCAAACAGAATGAGATTTTAACTCTCTATCTTCTGTTTTGAAATAAAGACCTGTTATTCTTTAAAAAGAAAAAAAAATACTTTCCATTTAAATTATAAGGATTTAAGACATCTAGAATATAATCCTAAAAAGGTATCTATTTCAAGTAACTAACATTTTTGGACTCTTTAAAATCCCAACTCTTAATTAGGTGCTAATATTTACTCCAAACAAAGTAAGTAATACATAATATGTAATTTCAGGTGAAAATGTCTACTAACAATCCATACATTCAATAAAATTTTTTTAAAAACTGGGAAGGAAAATAAGATTTTCTTTCTAAATTAAAAAAAATAGCCCAACATCTAAGTAGTAACTTCGTTTTCAAAAGGCTCTAGAAACTCCTATCTCATTTTTAACAATATTTACTAAAACCTTTTCAAGGTCACAAATGTTTTCATGTACACTGTCAGTTTATACCTACCAAAAGAAGACATCATAATGTTCTTTTTTATGAGGCTCAGAGAAACTGAGTTCACATGTCACACTTATTAATGGCAATGAACTAAGAAGTACAGCAGTGTAAAAAAGTCCTCCCACTTCAAATTTTGAAAAGTTAGTATAAAAGAGGTCACCTACAAAGCATGTATTCATTTGATATTTTAGAATTAGTAATTAACAATATACTGATTTATCAATAATCTTCTTAATGTATTAAATCTCAAGATCAACTAAATGGACTTTCCTAAGATGGAGGTTAGAGAACCAAAACCATGAAACAAGAACACGGTAATATTAGCTAGTTATATTTGGACAAGGTCATCTAGGGAAAATGGGTATACAAATTAGAGAGAGGTGGCTAAAGGAATGGCTCAGTGATTAAAGCCCGCGCTACATCAAGTGCTACATTTTGATTCCTCAGCACCACATAGGCCAGTTATGGGGGCACACACTTGTAATCCTAGCACTCTGAGATAGGAGGATTGCTGGGAGTTCAAGGCCAGCCTGGACTCCATAATGAGTTTAGGACCAGCCTGGGCTACAGGGAGACCCTGTCTCAAAACAAACAAACAAACAAACAAACAAACAAAAATAGACAATTAGAGTGGTATCATTCTTGTAGATCTGTAGAGGACCTAGATGCAAGATGAAATGAGCCAGTGAGAACTACTATATACACAAAAGACATTAAACTGTTACTAACGAAGCCCTAAAAGCATCAGGAAGAATAAGAACTGTCCCTGGCATATAGTAAACACTCACTAAAATATTACTGAAGTTATTTAAATTGATTCAATATGCTAGTTATTAAACATCTGCAGAAGCGATACTTGATCTATGCTTTTGTAGATACAGCTGTGAACACAGCAGGCTGTCCAGACAGAACAGATATGAATGGGGCTTAAAAACTATTAACTGACCAGGCAGACCCTGTACCACTGCAAAGCACTATAATATAAAAAATATGACACAAATAATGAAACAGCAGCTACAAGAATTGGTCCATATACCTGTGGTTTAGCAGTCTGGGCCACTGGAAATATGTCCTACCCATAACTCAGAAATGTATACAAGATGAGATTAAAATATATGTCAACTGTTTAAATTATAAGATTTTATTAAAGACATACTGCTATTAATTCGTTTCACGTGAAACACTCATGTCTTGATTATTGCCACATCCTGAAGGAGTTGTAAAAATTCTCTTTTGTGAATGTCTTTAAGAGGTAGGATGAAAAAGTAAATGCTACTGCTGAGTGCCAGCCAACAGAAGGGCAGGCTGTAAAAACATTATGACGTGTCCTCATCCACCTTATTTTATCAGATCTGGCAGTGTGTGACTTCTGACTCTCCTCAAAGTGACCAAGTAAGACAAATACCTTTAAATGATTCACAATACCATAGTAGCCTACACAACTATACTAAAGACACTCACTCGCAAAAGAAGACTTGTACTTCTGCCTCAGAAACTGGTAAGAACAAGGGGTTAAATATATTCAAAGTATGGAGAAGTATTTTGAGAGGAATTAATGGCAATGTCTTTAATACATTTTTGGAATTTAGACATTCACTGAATTTTTCAATCACATCTCATACATCTCTATATATATCAGAGTTAACTGCACCACTATTTTTAATGGTAGAACATCAAACACATTTCAAGATTTCCATAAATTAGAAAACAAGTCACAACAGGTGACAAGGAAATATTATACAACTATTAGAAGATAATGGAAGATGTATTCATTCACATGGACAGAACCTATGATGAACATTCTTTAAAAAGCTTCAGATAGTATTTTTGAAGTCCTGATTTAAGCAAATCAAAAATGTGATACCAAACACACATATACACATCGATGAGAATGTACAGAAAAAGGCACAGAATTACATGCCTTTAAACTTCATACTAAGGATTTAAAAGATTTTCAACTCTTCCTTTCTCTACTGTTAACACAACTTACATGTTACTCGAGACAGAAAAAGATAATGTAATATCCCTTTAAGATTTCTCCAATATAAAATATAAAACACTATTCACAATTTTTATCATTGGTACAAGCTTTGGAACTGGTTTGGTTTTAGGATGTCATTCTATTACCCCAATGTAATTAATCTTATCAGCTTAGGATCTTCTACTTTGTCATTTCCTGAACAGAAACTGCTTAAATTTTAAATCATTTCCATTTTATCTGAAATACATAATTGGTAAAACAAACTAAAAAGCACCGCAGTAACAGTGCAAGAGAACATGAAAACTCTGTAGGTCTTCCACTAATAATGTATGAAGATGTTCAAGTCTAATAACAGCCTAGTTAAGACTAGTATCACAAAAATTAGTAAGAATGCTATACACATATTGTGGTTTAGATCTGGAATGTCGCCCAAAGTCTCATGTATTTGGATGTTATGAACTGTCGCTGAAACCTGTGTTTTTGGGAGATTGGGGCCTGGCTGGAGGGTGGATTACAGGTGAGCAGTGGGTGCTTACCACACTTTCCACACCTGGAAGGGGTGAAATACTGAGGCAGGACCCCGCAGAGGCAGATCACTGGGACAGGACTGGAAAGTATATATGTGCTGCTACCTTCCTCTTAGACAAAATGGGGCTTAATGGGACTTGGCTTCCTGTTTGTCATAGCTTACGGAGCTGCCTCCACCTTGGCCATCCCTGACTGGATTGTGACCTTCTAAAACTGTAACATAAAAAAAACCTTTCCTCCTCAAAATCTGAGGATGTCAAGTATTGAGTCACAGCAACAAAAAAGACAATGCCAGTGCTGCTCTTTTCTTCTTCAAGTATTTTTACTTCTTTGCTAGAAATGTGTTAGATAGGAAAGAAAAACCAAGTTTGTTACAAGGCGAGAAATAGGAAAAAAACTGTTTCTGAAGACCAGTGGGTGCCTCAATAAAATGAAAAATATGTAAAATTAGTTTGTTAACTGTTAACTCCACACAGATGTTACCTACTGAGGTTTATCAAGTAATATGAAAAACCACTCAGTACAATTACTTTTAGCATTATGGGCCTTCAGAGTAAATACAGTACATTTTACATTTAAAAACAAATACACTGAGTGGGTAAAATGCTATCTCTTGTATAAATATGTAATATAAAGCAGCACTTCTTCCTAAATAAGTAAAATGCCCTAAAAAGGGAAAAGGTCCATGAGTGACACAGGAAACTGGTAAAAGCCTTCAAAAAAACTTTAAACACTGGGAAACTCTGAAAATAGCTAAGTTAACTTACGTCATTTGAAAATGTAAAATTAAATGCCTATTTCTCTAAGTCCATATAAATTTGAAGTAGATCAATTAAATGTAAAAAATAAGAGGCAGAATAGCCAGGAGACAAAAGCAAACTAAATGTTCACCAACTGATAGACAGATAAACAAATATGATACCTACATACTATAAAATATCATTCAGCCTTATAAAGGAATTCCATCTAACACCACAACGTGAATGAACTAAATAAGACAGTCACAAAAAAGATAAGTCCTGTATGATTCCAATTACATGAATTACTTAAGAGAAACATAAAATAGAACTGTGGATGCCAAAGAGGATGGGGGGGTGGTATGTGGAGAACTATGACTGTGTACTCAGTACATTTCAGTTTTGCAGAATGAAAAGGTTCTGGAGAAGTGTTACAAAATGTGAATATATCTAACACTAACGACCTGTTATTTAAAACTGGTTAAGATGATAATTTTGTTGCACTGTTTACAAAGTATTTCAGTTAACACAAAAAAAGAGAAATGCATCCAATTACTTACTTTAAAAAATAAACGAAATTAAAAGATCAGATAAAGCATGGTATGGTTTGGATCTGAAGCGTCCCCCAAAAGCCTCATGGATCTGGATGTAGTGGGTTGGATAGCTGTGGAACAGTATGCTATTGGGAAGTAGTGTATTGCTGGAAGGTCAGGATGCTTGAGGCTTGACTTGAAAAGACTGTATCAACATGCTGAGATTGAGGGGTACCTAGGGCAGAGCTTTCAGGTGTTGTTTCATGGAGTTGTGAGTATAGAAGTAAAGCTGGGCACCCACCCTGGGTGTGAAGACCCAATTGGCAGCTTGAAGTAATTAAACAAGGAAGAACAAACACTGTTACAGCTTCTTCCTGGGGAAGCTCTGACCATGCCCTAGTCTCCAGATACAACTGTCTCCTCATTTTATTTGGTTCCTGCTTCATGGCTTTTGTCTGCATAAGCAACTCTCTACTCTCTGACATGTGCTTCCACCACTGCCTGTATGAAATGTATGAGACCTTCTGAAATCGTAAGTAAATCTTTCCTCCCTTAAGATGTGGATGTTGGGTACTTTGCGCCAAAATTGACTAATAAGACAAAGCACTTGATCAATCTTCCCAGCACTTCTGTACCAAATATAGTTAAAAAGATTAAAAAAGACAGGGGGTACACATAAATTTCATCTGTAAAACAAATTTCACGAGTCTGACTGGTTTCTCCCAGCAACTTGAAAATCTCCATGAAATAATCTTAACAGAAAATATAAGTTAAAATAGCAAATCAAATCTAACACTGTGTTAAACTGCTATGTCATTTATGACTGTAATATTAACAGACTGAGCAGGGAAATGATCTTTTCAATACATACTGAAAATGCCTTTGATAAAATTTAGTATATGATTTTGACAAAACTTACTGAACTAAGATATAAGAAACTGATAAAGAATATTTACATTACACTGAGCAACAAATCAGCAATCTCATTAAGATAGGAAAAACAAAAGGATAGCCTTTATTATTACTAAACCTTTTAGGAACATTCAAAACAGGTATAGTAGAAGATAAAGTATTATACAAATAAATAAAATAAGTAAGTTTATTAGAGTCAATCTAACAGTTTAGTACGAAAAATCAATGGTATTAGGAAAAAAAAAACAGAACTGACTTTGTAAAGTTCAGTGGCTGTAGATTTGAGCAAAGTATCAAAATTAACAGGGTCTTATACTCTACAATGAAGTAAAACATGCAGCAGAAAAAAGATACAATTCACTAAAGCCTTAAGAACTATAATCTGGGGGCCTGGAGGTATGGCTTAGAGGTTAGAGCACTTGGCCTAGCGAGCACTAAGTACTTGATTTCGATTCCCC
Source organism: Ctenodactylus gundi (assembly GCA_004027205.1). Lineage (NCBI taxonomy): Eukaryota > Metazoa > Chordata > Mammalia > Rodentia > Ctenodactylidae > Ctenodactylus > Ctenodactylus gundi. The sequence goes on along the minus strand of PVKB01000533.1, from coordinate 254,639 downwards.
AGTACCACATAAGCTGGGCGTGGTGGCACACGCCTGTAATCTCAGCACGTGGAGGCTGAAGCAGGAGGATTACCCTGAGTCCAAAGCCAGCCGGGGCTACAGAGAAACCGTATCTCAAAAAAAAAAAAAAAGAGAATTCTAATCTGTAATCAACCCCACAATAAATATATAAAGCCTATATCAAACTATAAAATGTATTAAAACATAAGAGCCTGAAAAATATAGGCATACTATATTTTGGGATGAGACTATTCATATTACACAACTATTTCTCCTCCTAAATTCATCCCAATATCCAAAGAAATATATCAAATTTTAAGAATATTTTACAGCAACTTTCAAATGATAATTCTAAAGCACCTCTAAAAAGTTAAATGTGCAATATCCAAAATTTCTGATGAACAAGACCAATGAAACTGCCTTCAAAGACATCAAAGAACACTAATTAATGTACTAAGTTGAACCATACAAAATCTCACATATTTGATGACTTTTGACTAAAAAGCAGCAATTTCACAAAATACAACTAGTAAGTAAAACTGAAGTGGACACAGGACTAAACAGATGACTGTCAGGAACTGGAGACATTAAACACTCAAATTTGCCTGCCTCACTCCCTCACACAAGCCCCTTTGTAAGAGTCCACTCAAGTATTTAATACTAATAAAGCCTGGCCAAAGATCAGCAGGGCTATTTCTCACTGCCTCTCAACTTACCCACTTATAGACAAAAAACTCAAAGAGGCAGAAAAGGAAGAGTTGAGGTGGGTAACTTTTCTCCAACAACTCTTAGAATCTACACTGAAATCTAAAGGAAAATAAAAGACTATGAGCCAGGGAAGAACATTCGAGCGAAGTTAAAAAAAAAATGATTCATGTTCTAAGAACACAAAGATCATTCAGACAAGATAGTATATGAACTGAATAGGATACAGATTAGAGCTAGAATAGGAGCAGCCATATTTTGTAGGCTATGTTAGAAATGTGGATTGGATTTTAAGACAATGATTAGTTAAGTCATGTTTACGTTTTAGAAAGTTTAGACAAGTTCCTGCATGAACAATGAATAAAAGGACTAGAGGAATGGCACAGGGGTTAAAGCAATTGCCCAATGAGCACAGATCCCTGAGTTCAATTCTCCAGCACCTATCCAGCCGGGCATGGTGGCACATGCTTGTAATCCCAACATTAGGAAGGCTGAGGCAGGAAGACCGGCATGAATCCAAGGCTAGCCTGGGCTCCATAATGAGTACAAGACCAGCTTGGGCTATGGAGACCAAAGACTCTGCATCAAAAAAGGAGGAATAAGGTATGGGAGATGAGAGAAAGCCAGGAGACCAAATTAAGAGGCTGATACTATCTGAAATCTAGATGAAGTGTTGTAACAGTCAGGATTCAGCCAATGGAAGAAGACTCAGAAGTGGAAAGATTCCAGGCATACCTTGGAGGTCTAATCTTTCCCTTCCCAACCTCCCACCATATCTTTTCTAAGGAAAAAAAAAAACCGTTTCTGCGGAAAACCTTGTGTAGAAATGACCTCTCCCAGTTCACCTCCTTTACAAGGGAGTACCAGGAGTAAGTGGGCAGTTTCCGTGAGTTGTCATCAATGCCAATCCTGAACAAACCACTTGTTTCCATAATGAATGGCTGGTTCAAGAACGGACACACTGCAGGCCACTGTGATACAAGTTTGTAACAATAACACTCTGGCAGACTAATGCAGGAGGAGCCTATATTCAAACCCAGGCTGGGCAACTTAGGGATACCCTTTATCAAAATAAAAAAGGAAAAGGGACTTAGCACAATGCTCAATCGACACAACTCAAGCCAGACCAGGAATCAAGAAAAGGATTTTCCACTTGCATAAAAACAACATAATACTAGAAATAAAAAGCTATGAAATTATCTCTGAATATCCACACCTCCCCTTTCTCATTTTAGTATTTCCAAAGTCTTCAGGTAGACAGGAAACAGAAGGGAGCGAGGAAGAGCCTTGCAGAGATGGGTAAGTAGGCAATCAGGTTCTAAAAGCTTACAATTAAATCTTCGCCTGGTCCTGACTTAAAGACTAAAATAATAATCTACAGTTTTTAAGAAGAGTTTTACCATCTGAATACATTAAAGACATTTAGAACACGATTAAACTTTAAGAAACCACGGAATCCCTGAATACCAACTGGGAGGCTACTAAAGGAGCAGTGCAGTTTGTTGGAGTGTCGTATTCTCCAATGCCTTCGGTACTTTACCTATGGCAAAGGAGAGTTAACCAAGGAGCAAGAGTTACACAAAGAACAAGGCCAAGAACACAAACAATAAACCAGGAAAAAGAGCCCAATAATGTGGGGCTAGAAAAGGCACATAAACCAAAATTAGTTTAAATTAACCAAAGAACTTACATAATATCCAAGGTAAAGTCACAAAGATGTAAATTTGAATCAACAGCATATAGATAATATAACAATAAAAGACTAGACTCAATCATCTAAGAAATAACAGATACAGATACAGTTTTGATGTGGTAGTAACTACTAGAGTATTTAACACATGTATACCCTTAACTCAGCACACAAATTTCATTTCCAGAGATTCAATTCAAAGAAATATTTCTCTATTCAAAACTGTAAAAGCATGTTTACTTCAGCTTTATATTTGTAATAGCTGTGTGGTGAAAATAATCTAAATGTCAACTAACATAAAAGACAAATTATGAATATTCATACTGTGGTTCATTCAAAAGTAAATTAGGAATGTGAAAAATCTTAACATGCTCTCTGAGACACCCATATATTCTCTCTCTCAGAAAAATACTGGAAGATTTGATATACACCAGGAGGAAAGAGTAAGATTAAAAATCACCATACATTACAAGATTTTCTTTTTGCAAGAATAATGCACTCATTAGTTTTTACAGTTAAACAATCATTACCCTTTAAATTGATATATTTGAAGAATGTTCAACAAACCTTTCAGCAGGCAAAATTTCTAACTGTCAGTTCTGCTTTTCTTGATAATTTGACTGATAAACACCAAAAAAAAAAAGGAATGAAAAAAACAGATTACTTATAATGATTAATTCTGGAAGGCAGGAGGATCATTGATAATTTTTGTATACTTCTTTGGATCTTTCTGTTTTAGTCAAATTTTCTACAGATATGTAGGTTTTTACAAAGAAGTATAATGCTTAACTAATAATAAACATCATACTTGAAATTTAAAAGGTATTTCTACCTAACTGTCCTATAATAATTCAATTTCTCCCACTCCAACACATCTCCATCTGCAACCATCACCACGTATGGTAATACAGATACTCTTTTCTTACTACAAAATCTTCAGGGAAGTGTTATAAATGGATGACTTCTAATTACAATTTAGTTGTCAAGGACATGTTGGAAAAAATGCAATATGCAGTTCTCATACATCAAAACTTTCCAAGTCATACTAAAAATAAAGATTTTCAAATAAAGCAATTATATATGATTAAAGTCATCTTCAGAATTTTATTAGCCTCATCTCATAAATTTAAATTCTATGGATCTAGGAAAAATATCTTTTCCTCAAATCTCTAATAATCCCTACGTAACTGTTAGGTCTCAAAAATATCTCACAAACACATTTATACAATCATATTATAATGAAAAACAAGTTCTAACTACTCTACACAAAACTAAATTCTAGCCTAGAAAGCGCCATGTCAGGCACTAAGTACCTATGAGTGCATTTTTAAAGTAAGAATTACAATCTGGGTTATTTCCAACACCTCATTTAAGCTTGCCCCACACTGTCCTAAACTTTTACCAAAAAAGCATGCTGGGCTTTAGACCATTTATCTGAAAAAGCACCTTATTTTTTTCTTCACTCATAAAAGCCTATTTATTATTTTTCAATTTCTTTCTACAACTCATGTTGTCTACCTCCTTCAGCACAATTTCATTATGTTTTACCAGGCTTGCAATTTTATTATATCACAATTATTTATAAAGACATTAAATAATACTGCCTCCATTCCTCAAGTACTCTGACCTTTGCACTTTTTTCTTCCCAACTTTTTATCTCTAGTTTCCCTCAAATGTAAATTTAGTCAGCCCTTTCAAAAAGTTAAGCATTGTAAGCCAGGAAAAGTATTTTGCTTTGGGTAGCTAATGTTTGGCAATACATCTACCCAACTGGTAAAGTTCAAGGAAACACGAGCATGTTCATATTTACCCATCATTTTCAATTCCCTTAAAGATGCTTTCTCCCCACAAAAACATGAAAGCTGAAATAAGCTGGCATAGGTGACCAGAGATATCACACGGTGATGCCTCTTATTCGCACTAAAAACATTAAGTGACGGCAGGTACTGCCTCCTCAAGGCATCCTGAAGTTAAAATTTCATCTCTGGTAAAGTATAGGAAATTTTAAGGCTCTTTACCAAATACACATTTTTCTAACCTACTTCATAAAAAATTCAAAATAAATTACTGTCGTAAATGGAAAACTGACTACAAATTATTTTCTAGTCATAGTCATCTGGATAGCAAAATCAGGTGTCACTAGAAGCAGTTTAATGAAGAGGGCCAAGTGGGGCTCAGTGGTACAGGACTACAATCCTAGCATGCTAGGAGGAAGAGACAAGAGGAACACAAGCTCAAGCCCAGCCTGGGCACTTGGTAAGACTTTGCCTCCAAATCAAAAATAAACAATGGTCTGGGGATATAGCTCAGTGAGAAGAGGCCCTGGCCTCGATCCCCAGTACCACTAAAACAAATGGAACAGACTAGTGACTAGCAGTCAAAATGTGCTGTTTTGAATATCACATAATAAAGACTTTCACAGTTGTGACTCCAAATAGGTTAGTTGGATTAAAAAATGACAAGACTAACCAGGCATGATGAGGCTGAGACAGGAGGATTGCTAGTTCACAGCAACTTAGCAAGATCTTGTCTTAAACTAAAAAAACCTTGTGAAGACTACGGTTTAATCTAAAATACCAAAAAGAAAAGATATGTGGTTCCAAAAATTTCCCAGTTAAATGACTATGAAGAAGTATTTATAAAATATCCTCATTTTAGAGATCTGATGTCATGAAAACTTAGAAGTGCTAAGATTTACATAATGTACAGTACTACACCAAGAGATACAACGATGAGCAAGACAAAGCTTCTGCCTTCAGATTTCACAGCCCACTGCATACCAGATGTAAACCGCTCTATCAATTAAAGGGCTAAATCATTAAGACAAAAATTAGTAGGCACAGGGCTGGTTTTCCAAAAACAACTGGTAAATCTTGGACCAACTATTATACTGCAGATCAATCATCTTTGTTACCACCACAACTTCTTAAAAGCTGTGAAAATGTTTCAAAATAAGATGGTAGGGAGAGAGAAGGAAGTCAGACACACCTCTGAGTATCTAGCAAAAAGTTTATACACTTACTATGTGGCTAATGAGGGATATGTGAACAACTTTAACAAAAAATTCTGTTCTAGCTTAGTAAGGAAAAATTATTTTAAAAAGTAAAAAATCTTCAAAGGCAGGGAAGAATCAATAGATTGCGAGGCAGTCAACCTGGAGGTTAGATTTCACTGGAAATTTCATTTTGTTAACAACTGATAACTATGGATTGTAAAAATATGGGTATATTTACTTCTACATTTCATTTCCCTTTTTAAATGAAATTTTCAAAACAAGAAAAGAAAAACTAAATGAGTTAGTGAATAAAGGAACATGTCTGAATCAAACAGATCTGGATTAAATTCTGCTCTAACATTTACTACTTAGCTCTGACAGTTACTTAAAAGTTTTGTAAACCAGAATGTTCTATCTATAAAATGAGTGTTCCCCCCACCCTTACATTTTCATATTTCTGAAACAGGATTATATAGAATAAATCTAAACAGGATATATAGTTAACCACTTAAATTGCACACTTCAATAACCTATAAAAGAGAGCATCTTGAAACACCTGGTTCACCACTGCTTACCAAATACAGCATAATGTGGCATATATTAGAGACCTCAAATATGCATTGTATAATAGAATAAATGTGGCTGCACCTAAATCACAGTTATGGTGAAAATAAAATTAGAATACACAAAACCAGAATCAACTTGTTTAAATCTAGTAACAATGGTACAAGACCTATTAACATTATCATTTGCTAAGAGGAAAATGAAGTGGAAGGAAGCTAACTTGCCCAAGTCAGAACAGTAGTCACAATAGGTGATGTATCTAAGATCTGAATCCAAGCAGCTCTTGAATCCATTATCTGAACCATTTCCACCTTTTGTAGGACCCGAACATACTAAATACTCATTTTTAACCATGTTTTAAAAAATCTAAGGTGGTAACCCCAGCACTCTTGAAAGGCCAGGAAAGGAGAATGATACTCTTAAGTCCAGCTTGAGCAACTAAGCAAGACACAGTCTCAATTAAAAAAGAAAAATAGAGGTCTAGGGACAAGGCTCAGCGCAAAAGCCCTGGGTTCCCTATCTAGTACCACACACAGACAGACACACACGTAGTCAAGTTTCCACCCAAGAGGAGATTTAGCAGGCATTTAACAATTGCTGATTAATTTAACTGGTTTTCCTTCTAATGCCTATGGATGGACACTGTAACTAAGAGAATTAATGAATTGAAAGACACTGAATACCAAGCTTCAGCTACTCAAAAGTTCTGGGTCCAAGAACAGGAATGAATGCTGAATCCTACCGAAAAAATATTTTTTAAATCAAGTGCTATGCTTAACTACAACGAGACTTTATAATAAGACAAAACACTGACTTCAAAGATCTTAACATATGACTTAGAAATACTGCTATATAAATTACAGAGATGAACCTAGGGAGCAACCAAATTTCTTCAGGCTAATCAATATTCTATACACTTAACAACGAAGGAACTTAGCATTTTTGCACTACAAAACAAAAAAACTTCAGGGAACAGCTTCATCTTGAAATTTTCTCTCAGGTCTACAAAGAGCTTTTTCAGAGCTTTGCAAATACTCTGAATACTAAATCAATAATAATTTATTTACTGGTTCCCCTTATCTAAAATTTCTTCCGAAGTTTACTTCTTAAAGCCATAATTTATCTAAAAAAATAAATGAAATTCTGAGCTACTCTTAACTGTTTATGTATCTTCAACAAAAACATTATTTAACTATATAAAAGCCTTATTTTAATACCGAATTACTCCCTTTGAATTCTGCTTTAGAAATTACTGTCATTTATATTAAAAATACATTCCATAGACAAACATTATTTCTGAAATAAAGCATAAACTCTTGCAATATACCAACTTTTCTTCTAAAATTTGGATTAAAAATTTAATTTAGTCTATTAATTTAAAAAAGTGTAACATGGTTTGTTATGTTTGGAAATATTGACCATATTGGGCAGTTACATATTGAAAACCAAGAAAATCGTCCCTTTTCTTGAGTCAAATAGAAGGCGAGAGAGAAAAGAACAGCTTATGTCTTACATTTTTGCTTCTAGGCATATCTGAAGTTATATAAATTGTCTAAAACATGATTATCCTATTCTGAAACAATTTAGGGAAAAATTCAGTTCTCAAAAACCTACTATAAACAAGAATTACATAAAGTTTTCATTTAAATTAAAAATCCTCTTTTTCTTGTGTTTGTCCTCTTTCAGCAGATACAAACTAGAATTTCTTCATATTTAATGTTTTTGTTACATGAAATCATTCTTCACTTTCTCGGGTTAAATACTGCAAAATTATAACCTTTCATATTCTTTTTTTAACTTTTTGGTGATTTTAACTGGATTTTTTACTGGATTTAAAGGTTAGCTGAAGGATCACGTTACTTCCATTTTTAAATTGTGTGGCCTACAACAATATATTAGGGAAAATATCTTAAATATCGTGATAATAATCACAACACTTTCTAATTTCAGAAAGTTAAACTCCTGCTGACATGTCAGAAAAATGGTAATTAAAGAAAACACTACACAACTCAGTCATTTAGCTAATAGTATACAGTAACCATGCGGTTTATTTCTTCACTTTGTTCAAAGAATGGAGGTAATGTAGAGACAAACCACTTATGTCTGCTCATTCATCATGTACATGCATATATTTTTTAATGGTTGCACTGTTTTATACATATTTCTCCTGATTCATCTGCACAACAAATGGCAAAATCTATAGCTTAAATGACTTGTATACAAGGTAGTACTGTATTAACAAAGTAATTCTTTGCTAGTGGGTCAAAGTTAACATACAGCATTATTATTTTGCAAGAAAAACCACCCACAAAATATACGTACAAACGGACAGCCATTTGTAACTTAAGGAATCATCAGGCCACACTCAAAGAGGCACAACAACCCAGGCTGTGGCCTACGTAGCAGAAAACCCCTCTAAACACTACATTCAAGTACCATGAATCTTGCTCCAAACTAGAGCTTCATATTTTGTTGGAAAATATAAAATCTTAATAAAATACTGTTATTTTTCCTATAGTTGCATGACTGGGTTAACTTGCAATTCAGTGCACAAGTGAAAAAGGTCAAAAGCCACAAGAAAATATCATTAAAGTGTACTGGCCTGGGCCTTTACAATTTCTTCCTTTATGCTTTGGCCTCAGTTTTAAAAATGAAGACACTAGGCTAGATTATGCACCTAACTTCTGCGAAAAATTACGGAACAGAATGAGTCTGAGTACTGTAACATATTTTACTAGAGCTAATGAGTCTATCACATCTTTCTCTTCATGCTTCAAATACAACCTGTGTAGCATTCTTCTGAAACCTCCAATTATGTCAATGAAAAATTAGTCAATACGGAGCTATGTCTCCAACAGGCTAGTCAGAAATTATAGCAGCAGTGTCCATCTTTTTGATAGATGCACTCAAACTCTTACATCTCTACCTATATAACTTCAATCTGATGTAAATAATTCTCATGTTATACAGACATCTTTGAAAACCTTTAAAAGATATCTGACAGAACCTACATGTTTAAAAAATGCATTTTGGGTAAAACTGGCCTGTGATTAATCTCTTAAGATTATAGAAGGGATTAAATGATAAATAGTACTTCTAGATAACTCAGTTGTTTCTTCTTAAAAGTTTTAATCAACTTCTAAAATTCTTCCTCTGTTGCCTTAAATTACAACTTCTTTCTCCAGGTTAAGATTTCTTCCTAATTTCCACTTCTGTGAGAAGAGCTATAGAAAAGGTAGTAACTGGTAAAGCTAACTCTCGGTGACTAGTATGCCATGTATTACCGAGCTTTATGGTTACAAAGCCTTCATTGAAGAGTAAGGTCCTGCAACGCCGCCTGTCTGTGGATCCAGGAAAAATTATAAGCAGTTATTATGAAACCAGATCACTAGGACAAATCAAGAGGCCTTCCTATTCCAACTCACCGCAACCAAGCCTGCTTTCAAAGCAGACTTTTTACTGCCCTGTATTACTGGGAAAACAATAGGCCTTAGCGTAGTTCTCGCCCACGAAAGCTTCCGAAGGCACCTATGTATGCACACATAAGGATCAAATACATTTTCATCCAGGGTTATTTATAAACGTACGTAGGTACGTATAAGATCCGTCTATCCAAAATCCTTGAGGGTTCGAGGACGTCAGGGTTACTCCAGCCACAATAGTTACAGGAAGAACAACAACAAAAAAAAAAACAGCCTGAGCAAAGCAGTATGGAAAAGTACCGCCTCTCACGTGTTCCTCACGGACACCAACACTCGAGCCCCAGCAGCTCCCCGCAAGCCGCCCTGTCCGCCCCGGCTCCGGGACAAACCCACCGGGCCGCTTCCCCATTACCTCACCCTCCCGCGCCAGCCCCGCCCCCGCCCGAAGGCGGCCCCGCGGCCCCGGGCGCCCGCCGGCGCTCTCCACGCGGAGCCCGCGAGCTGCCCCACGCCGGGCCGCGGCCCGGCCGCCCCACGTGTCGGCCGCCCTCCCCCACGTCCCCGCACCTCGCGCCCGCGCACCCGGCCCCGGCCCCGGCCCCGTCCCCGACGCCGGGCCTTGCCTCGGAAACCTCCTCGTCGTCGTCGTCGTCGTCGTCCTCTTCGCTGTTGTTGCTGCTGGTGCCGCCGCCGCCGCCGCCGCCGCCGCCGCCGCCGCTGTTGTCGCTGTCGCTGCTGCTCTCGCTGCTGCTCGGGGCGCGGCAGGGCCGGTTCCGCTTGGCCTTGTGCGGCGGCGGCTGCGGCGGCTTCTTCTTCAGGAGCAGGTCGCAGACGCGCACCATCCCACGAGGAGACGAGGCCGAGCCGGCCTCCGCCGCCGCCGCCGCCGCGGGGGGGCTCGCCGCCGCCGGGGGGCCCCCTTCTCCCTCGGCCGCCGCCGCCGCCGCCGGGACCGTCGCCTTCTCCATCCTCCGGGACAGAGGGCGGCGCGGGCGGGGGAGGGGCGCGGGGGCGATGCTCTACCGCGACTCGGGGGCCGCCGCCGCCGCCGCCGCCGCGGTCACCTCTACAGCCGCCGCCGCCGCCGCCGCCGCTCCGCCAGCTCTCACCTCGTCTCGCGATACCAAGGGCGGGGAGCCTGGCGATGGGAGGGAGGAAGGGAGCGTGAGGGAGCCGGCCAGGAGGGGTGAGGCGGGCGGGCGCGGGCGGCCGGCGAGGCGGGCAGCGCACTGCGAGCACGCCCGGGACGCGTGCCGAGCGCGGCCTCCGACGGGGTGGCGGGAGAGAGCGGGGACCGCGCCGGCGCCCCAGCTCCGCGAGCGCCCGATCGCTCCCTTTCCTCGCTACTTCCCCCACTCGCAGCCCTGCAGCCCTCCCTTCTTCCTTCCTGGCTGTGAGCAGAACGCAGCCGCGGGCGGAAGCGCGCGTGACGCCATCAGTCGGCGCCCGAGCGGTGGCGCGCGGCCGGCGGAAAGTCGAAAGCGAGAAGTCGAGGACCCGGGGCTGCCCCGGGGGTCGCCTCGTGCTGCGGAGCGTGGGGCGGGCGGCGCGAGGGCGCCGAGGAGCCGGCGGAGTGGGGGAGCGCGCCCCAGCGTCTGCGCAGCCGATGCGGGGTGCCCGGGCGCGGGACGGGGGGCCTCGTGCTGGACCTGCCGTACGTGGGTTTATTCTAGCCACCCCCACCCCCTACCCCCCGTCCCCCGTTTTCACCGCAAATCCAGAGTAGCGGCTTTGCACCTTGAAAGATGGCTTCTTGTAAGGGAAAGAGCCTCCCTTGCCTAAGCTTTAAGTACTGGATCATAGACTTCCTGAACCTGATTTTTACACGTGTGCAGTGTTACGGAAGTAGGTGGATCAGGTGATAGCTAAGAGCCGTTCCCCTCCAGTCCCCAAAGGAGAGAAGATCGTGGATCTGCGCTACACTTTGCAGACTGTTGACCGTGACTTATCTTTCCCACTTCTTCCCAAGGTAACTTTTTTCTGTGAAGCAAAACTGTAAATAATAATCCTTTTCTCTATCCATCTCTTCGAAGGGGTATTGTGGACCTTCTGGGTTCATTTTTAAAAAGTGAAAAACATACAAAAGTTTTGAAATGGTAGTGTAGTTTATTGAACTCATAATTATCCATTTCCGGTCTAGTGGTATAGTGGCATAAGGAAAATGAAGGAAACATCAAAGACAGATGTACTGGCACAAGATGAAAAGCACGTCTCAACTGACATAGTTGCCATTTTAAGACTGCTAAGTTTAGCAGAATGTGCCTGGAAATATTTTTTTAGCAGTTTTCTTCTTTTTAGCATTGGCATACCATATGAAATGTGGGCAGTTGCCAGTACGCGAGAGTACCTCGGCAGGATTGGCAATGACTAAATCAATTCATTCAAACAAAAATTCATCATGTGCCCACTATGTGGGTAATTTGTGAAATGAAAGTTCCTGTTTCCAGGGGTTTTACAAGGTATTAAGTGCTATCGAAAAATACACACAACACGCACGCACACACGCAAACGCGCGCGCAATCTGCCTGTCCTGTTTCCTGAAATGCTTGCTGAATTCCAGAGTGGAACAGAACCCTACATTCTGTGTCTTACCGCGAGATTTAGGTTCTCATCTTTCTGCGCCATCCCTTTCTCAAGTTTTATATGCCTTTCAGCACCTTTTTCTCTTTCTACTCTGTAGTTTTTGAATCCCAGCCCCGTTTCATTGTATGACTTTGCTTTGAACTTCATGAGAAAAATAGAAGTGGCTCAGGCCTATAATCCCACTACTCTGGAAATCTGAGGCAGGAGGATTCCAAATTCAAGCCCAGCCTGGGTGACTTTAATGACTCAGCATAGCCTGAGCACAAAATCGAAAAATAGGGCATGTTGATGACAACCCTCTACCACACCCACCAACACAGGAAAAGAAAAATGAAACCATTAAACAAATTCCTTCAATCTTCCAAATGCTAAGCCGATCTCAAACTCATGGCAATCCACCTGTGTCAGCCTCCTGAGTGCTGGGGTTATAAGTGTGTGCCACTATTCCTGGCTTAAGTAGTGCTGGAGAATTGAACCCAGGACCCTGTTTGCGGGGCAAACACTTAACGGTTGAGCTATGCCCCAGTCCCTGATCTTTCCTTTTTTAGCGTATCAGAGGAATAAGAAACTTCATTTTCTTAATACACCATTAATTCTCTACGGGTACTCTAATTCTGGTCCTTTTTCTCCTTAATTTATTTTTCTGTCCAGTCTCCCAACCATTCTGGTTTCTTATTTCACTCTATTTCCCTGAATCAAGATCTAAAAAGTGTTCCACATTTGATGGCTTTTTTAAAATCAGAAATTGGCTCATCAACTTTACAGTCTAATTTTTCTATTTCTCACCAAAAATGCTCCCATAAAATAATTACATTATTTGGAAGAAAATGACTTCTTGTTCTTTGTACAGTAGTGAAATAATGATTCTGTTGGGACTGGTCAATAAGGCCAAAATTATTAGAATGCAGAAGACCTCAATTTAACTTTTAGATTTGATTTAGTCACTTTCTTCTTACTGTGACCGAAAACATTCACAACTTAAGGGAAGAAAAAAATTTAACCCACATTTTCAGAAAATCTCATGCAATCTGTTCATAAGCAGCAAGCAAGCGTGGAAGCACATGGCAGAGGCTGGAGAGCTGCTCAGGGGCTACAGGCAGAGGAAGGGAGGCAGGAACCAGATGAAGGAGCAAGTAGATGTCTGAAGACTCAAGGAAGGCCAGAGTGTTCCCTGGAAGAAGCCGTAACAATGTTTCTTCCTCCTTCCTTAATTCAAGTTGCCAATTATCCTCCTGCAACACTTTGGCTCAAAGAGTGAACAACACACATCTTAACTCTGCCCTGAGTGCCTGGCAGTCCCAACAAGTTGGTACAATCCCTCGGGGTCAGACCTCAAGCATCTGCCTCTCCCAGCCAGGCCTTACCTTCGGGTTCCCAGTTATCTCACTGCGTTAAAATGCATGAACCTTTGGGAGGACTCTCAAGATCCAAACCATAACACTGACCTTCTATTGTTTTTTTGGCTGCTTTATTTTTTTCCTTTTAGAACTTTGTAGCAAATACTGACTAGCTGATTGTGAACCTTATTTCTTCATCCTGGGCACGCAAACTAAACTTCATAGCTTTCTTTATGATTTAAGCCATATGATTGAGTTCTAACCAATGACATATGAACAGAAGGATTGTGTAAATTTTCCTGGGGAGATGTGAACACCGATGTCCGTTACCCTAGATGGGGTATAACAGACTTGTTAAAAGTACTAAAGTAACAATGACATTGAAGTCCAGTGTGGCAAACCAATGAACCTGTTGGGTTACATACAAGAGTATAGGTGAAAACGCATAAATGAGGGGCTCCATAAGAGAGCATGAGAAAGGGGTACTTACAACCTATGGGTGATGCAGAAGTCAGATTATCGAAGAGCCCATCCCAGCAGTGATGACGCTTTAGGGAAGCTGCACACTGCCTCCCAGGGCTTGTCTTCAGGAGTCAGCTATTGATCTTTGCTCTTAGAACTTGCCTTTCTGGGCAGTGTCAGTTCTTCCTATTATGTCTTGCCTAAAACATGCTACTCCTAGAGATTGCAATAAATTTACAAGTTGGCCTTGGCGGCCTGTCCCATCACCCATCTCAGGACGTATGCAACCACTCCTATAGCAAGAGCCACATCAACGATCTCCCTGCAAGCACTGCACCCTCACACAGATCAATATCATTTGTCCCATTATGGATTCCATGGGCCATGCATCCATTTCTGCCCACCTCATCTTTGGTCCAGTGTGTATTCACTTTCAGACTCAGTGAAGTAGTTCTTCTTCTTCTTCTTTCTTCTTCCTCCTTGGACTCGTCAGTCATGCTGGAATTACACACCGCAGCCAGCTTATGTGGTGCTGGGGAATCAAACTCAGGTACTTAGCATTTGCTGGCAGGTGCTTTAACCACTGAGCTATTCCTCCAGCTCCAAGTTCTTCTATCTTAAAAACTCTGTATCTTCAAAATCATGTCAGAGATGCCAGGGAAGAAAGTGCATGAGTGACTGAAGCACTTCTTGGGAGAAAGTCATTCCAGTGTTTTTGTACTTTTAAGAGAGAAGGTTGAGATCTGAGAATGCATGTGTGACATGAGCTGGCATGACCATAGCTATACAGAAATTGGTAATGCTATGACAAGAACATAAAATACATCAACTTAGTGATGACTCAGCATATAGTAGAGACAGTTACTTAGAGGTAGGAAGAAAGATGCCCAGGCTCTCATTGGCAAAATAATTGGTAAAACTTTCACCCAGAATATTTGAAAAGCAGATTGCCTATTTGGTGAGACTAGATCCAGAGGAAGTAGTTGAAAAAAATAAAAAATCATAGTGTGCATTGGATTTTACATTTTCTTTTACTAATCACTTAAAAGTTGTACTCAGGAAATAACTGGCAGAAATGAAAATGTGTAGGAATGTTTGTAAGGATTTGAAAAACTGACTTTCATTCTAAAACAGTAAAACTGGAAGAGCCTTTGACCACGTTTCCTTAAGATTTAGTTTTGCAACAAAGATTAGATCAAGGATATGCTTGTCTCATCTAAAGTCATAATCAGCCTCAGGATAGCTGTGTAACGTTCTAGAGAAAATGGCATGGGGCAAGGAATCAAAGAAGTAAATCAAGCTTAAGAACTGTGTAAGAAAGAAGTTTGGATATAGTTGCTGGAAGAAAGCAGATCAGAAGCCTAAGTTTCTGAGGGAATTTTACTAATTAAACCATGAAACCAGCTCAAACACTCTTCAGGTGTTAAAACTGGGGATAATTATTCAACCCACACTTATAAGTAGGAAATAGAACAAAGAAGCTTAACAGCTCTCCAATACCCACACAGAATGTTCAATAGAGATTGGACAAAGAACATTTTAAAGGCAGGTATTGTAGGCCATATGGAATAGTGGGTAAGAGATTTCATCTCAAAGACTAAAATCGGGGTCATATCATAACTTCCTTCCCTCTGAGGGGAGATGGGTTATAGAATGCTATGTAACCTTTCATTGTCACTTTGCATCGGCACTGCCATGTCTAGGAGTTTTCTTATCCATGTGAGCAAATATATTATAATTACCTCTCCCTAATCCGTCACTGTAAATTGAGTTTGAAGGGACAAGGACAGGTAGTAGGAATAACTTGTTTTGTTAGTTCACAGGTTACATCTGGACCTAATGAAGAATTCTACACATTAGTTGGAAATCATAGACTTTTAGTGTGATCCAGTTACTGGATAGAACTTTAGGTTTTCTCCTTTGAAATAATTTCATGTATGAAAAACAGGTTAAAATTCTTATTTAGTGATCAAAACTACAGTCCTGCAGATACTAATTTCTTCTTCTGGGCACAGTTGCACATACCAGACTCTTCTACAAGTACATAATATATAAATCAGTTGTGACAATTAGGTCCTGTTATGATTTAATCTACAATGTCCTCCAAAAGCCTCGTGCATTTCGGATATTGTGGAATGCCAGTGGAACTATGTGCTGTTAAGAGGTGGAGCTTGGTTAGAAGGGATGGAAAACTGAGGCTTGACCTACCCACTAATTGAGTCTTTCTTCCCTTAATTTACTTTCTGTTTCCTATGCCATGAACAGCCTTCCTTTGGCTAGGACTCTGCTGTGTACTTCTACCATTTCCAGCCACCCATGAATGGACTGAGATCTTCTGAAACTGTAAACTAAAATAAATCTTTCCTGCATTAATTTGTGGATGTTGGATATTCTATCCCAGTAATGAGAACATAACTAAGCAAGAGAATGTGAGTAGAAATTATATGTTTCATTGTTGGCCTATAAAAACATTACATGAACGATCTTCTTTTATCTTCTTTTTTCTCACTAACTTGAAGCGAGTGCTTTTGCTATGGAAGCCATATGTTGAAGACAGCAAAGCTGTAAGATGGGAAACTGGTTTCCTGAATCTTCACTTGGAGGGTAGCTGCTTGAAAATTCGAAACCTTGTGTTAGGGTTCCTATGTATTCCTTTGTGTTAAGCCATTAAAATGTTTTTCTTGTGGTAATGGAGATTGAACCCATGGCTTACTCATGCTAAGCAAGCATTGTACCACTGAGCTACATCCCCATCCCAAACCACTAAGATTTGAGAGTTTATACTAGCATACATATACTTGTCCTTCTTTCTCAGGAGCATTTACCCATCGCTTAGTCTTAACTGTAAATCAGTGGGACCATGATAACCACATGAGTGACCCCCAATATAGCTCAGCCAAATGTTCCATCCTTCAGCCATAGGAATTAGTTCAGTTGGAATATTAACAAAACATAACTAAACTGTGTCTAGTGACACAGGCCTGTAGTCCGAGTATTCTGGGAGGCTGAGAAGGAGGATCATAAATTTGAACTCGGCCTAGGCAGCTTAGTTACTTGGTGAGACCCTGTCTCAGAATCAAAAATAAAAAAAGGGCTAGGAATACAGCTCAGGGCAAATGCCTTGGACTTGCTCACCAATACCCAAACCCTGCAAAAAAAAAAAAAAAAAAAAAAAAAAAATGGAGAGAGTCTCAACATTTTGGCTAACAATATTGAGAAAACAGTACCTGACTCTGGAATTAAGCAAAAACTTGGGCTACTTTTGCTTTTGCTCATGAAGTACAGTGAACCTATGAGTTTAATCATCGCAGGAAAACAGACAATCTCAATGATATTATTTAAAAAAAGAGTTCATAAATTGAAACATGGTTTCCTGGCTCTCCACTGAGAATTGAAATCTTAAGCGATAAGGGATATACACTGCCAGAAAGACTTGGGAGGATCTGTAGCTTGTGCCCTACTTTCCACATGTGTAATGTGGGCAATTACAACCAGGTAAAAATAGAAGAACCTGGTAGCATTGATGATTGTTCCCACTACTGAATCTTCTTGGCCTACAGTGGAATTAGAAGACATAAAATTTCTTCAGAACTATGTCAATTTGGTTCATAATAACAGCCCAGATGTATTCCAGTAGAGGGTAAAAGAAGCCCATTACAAAAGCTGTGATCTGAATCCAAAAATCAGAGGCTATCAAAAAAAAAAAAAAAAAAGACCAGTACCCACAAGTTCTGATGATAGGGTAGAGAAAAAACAATCACTTTGAGAGATTAGTTTATAAGATGTATGAATACAATGGACCCATCAGCAACAAATTTAGATGGCAAGTAGACGAGGTGCCACTTCAGCAATGCCGTGATGTTGAAAACCTTACCTCCTACCATCAGGTAAATCTGACGCAGGCCCGATGGTGGAGGCCTGTAATCCTAGCACTCTTGAAGGCTGAGACAGGAGAATTGCTAGTTTGAGCCCAGCCTGGTTAACTTAGACTCTGTCTTAAATTCAAAAATTAAATATAGGCTGGGGCTGTAACTCAATGTGAAGGCCATTGGCTCAATTCCCAGTACCACTAAGAAACAAACAGAAAAACAAAAATATCTGAGAACAGCCTAATAATACTTCAAACTGAGTTCCCTGAACTTGAAATTAAAATGATACAAAATTCAAACGGATAAAATTGGAAGAGAGTATAAAATCTCAGAATTTGAGAAATCCCGACTTTTATTCCTGACTCCACATAAAGCAGTCTAAATGACACACCCAAAAATGCAAAACTGGGGAGTCTGGGAGAAGTGTGTAGTGATTGTTAAAGAAGGTATGGTCTTACCTAGATGGCTTAGCGTACAACCAAGTTATGATTGAAAAATCCAGTGGATTTATTATAGTCAAAGACCCATTGCCAATAATCTTGAGAATACAGCTCTCTGCTTCAAACAACTCATCCTTCTTGCTGGTTTTTTTTTGTTTTGTTTTGTTTTGTTTTTTTTAGACAGGGTCTTGCTCTATATCCCAGGCTGGTCTTGGACTCACGGCAGTTCTCTTGGTTCAGCCTCCTGAGTGCTGGGATTAGAGGCGTGTACCACCATGCCTGGATTATGTGGTGCTGGGGAATTGAACTCAGGGCCTTGTGCTTGGTAGGCAAGAACTATAACTGCTGTGCCCTTCCTCCAACCCCTATTCTTGCACTTTCTGAAGCAGTTCTATAAGTCCTCTCTGTGTCTTTAGTTGTACTGTCATGGCTGTCTCAATGTACTGAATTGACTCAAACATTTATCTTTCATGGTCTTATTGGCTTTGAGAAAGAACCACAATTTTCACAGTTTCAGATCCAGTGAGTAAGGTGGATGAAGACACACCATAATGTTTTACAAGCTTGCCTTTTCACCGGATGGTGCTCACTGTCAGATTTCATCATGTTTTTTGATCATATATCATAAAGACACTCAGGAAAGAGGACCTCCAGAACTGCTTCAGAAAATGGTAATAATGATGATGTAAGTGTATTTTGAAGTGAGCAGGAGTATTTTGAAGGAGTTTAATGGTAATGTGTTTTTTACTGTAATAATTTTTAAAAATTTAAGTGTTTACTATATATTTCAGTCACCCCTTATACTATATGCTTGCAAGCACAACACTTGAATTGTGGAGTTCAAACAATGTCAATATCAAATTTGAAGTTTTAGGAGGCAATTGGTTAAAAGATACTAGGATTTGGGAGCCTGTCCATTAGTGAAGTCCTACAAGAAAGATATGACCTAAAGTTCAAGCTTTATCAGAATTCAGACAAGAGAGGATTGTATTTCTAAGACACACCCTTTCTGTATGTAGCTGACTTAAAAAAATAAACCTGCACGTTGTAGGCTTAAAACTCCTTATTCCTTGTATGATGTGAGTTATTGTAAACAAAGGCAGAGAATTGGAAACACGAAAAAGATACCATTAGAACCATGGAAAAAAAGCCTAGTCCCTGACTATCTCGTGTATCTCTTGCTGTACATGACAAAGATTGCACAATCAGCCCTTTTGTGAGAACTCTCTTAGGGAGATGCAACTTAAGGACAAGGACACAAAGATAACCTAGTCACATTATTCCTAAGTGTATATCTTAGTCGACAGTATTTGATACAAAGACGAAAATGGAAATACTTATGTTTAGCTTAACTTAGATGTAGCACTGCAACCTTGAAGCTCATTGTCAAGAAACAGAAAATAGATTTACACACTGTTTTTGGTTTCAAAAGCACATTTACCAAAAAGCAAAGTGACTAGCAGCCAACTAAGATTTCAAAAAAATTGTGTTGACAGAAACACCAGATCTTGCAGAGGCGTACGATTTGCAGTGGTAGAGTATAAGGGCGTACCATATACCACTCAGTTAGATGACCAAGGGCTTTGTAAGCTAATTAATTAGGTTCCCCTTACTATCCTTGCTAAGTAGAATATATAGCACTACTTAATAAAATTACCTTTTTCATACTGTACAGTAGGAAGCTATATTCAGTCAAAAAGAAATGCACATTATTTAGAATTCTTGGTTTATAAGTGGGATGCAGTCTCAGTGATAGATGAGATTTCGCCATAGCTTTTATGGGAATAAGAATATTTCAGTTGTCTATGGGATAATCACATTGTCTTCAGCTAGGGTAGCTTTGAAATATTATGTACAGGAAAAAAAACAATTATGGCTTCTAGGTAACGAAGGGATGGAATGTAGTCAACAGCTTTTTATCTGTCCATCTTTTCAGGAAATACCTGTCCTCTACTTCGTAAGGCTGTTAGTTATGTGACTTTTTTGTCCTCTGCCAAAGTGTCTATGTACCAAAGCCATTCTAGAGTCAATCATGAAATATTTTTTGAGGTGAGAGCTACTGTTGACCGTCTTCGACCCAAGATAGAGCAAGCCTATCATACCATCTAGCAAAAGGATTAAAAGACAGATCGGAGCCAAAGTCCAGAGTAATAGAGCCAGAGTCCAGGTGATCTCTGTTATGGTTTGGATCTGGAAAGTCCCCAAAAACTTCATATATTTGGATATATATTGTGGATTATCTGTGTATTTCACATGCTTTTAGGAAAGTGGGGCCTAATTAAATAAAGTAAATCACTGAGCATGTGGACTAGAAGGGCTTTTTTCTCAGCGATGTTGTTCTCTGCTAGACCCTTCTGACGTGCCTCCAATGTCAGCTGACCATAAAAATACTGACACCTGTAAAATGTAAGCTAAAAATAAATCTTTCCTCCCTTGAACTGTAGGCTTTAGCATTGTGCCGAAGCAATGAGAAACCAACGAAGATAGTGTATGAAATCCAGTAGACTCATCCATTTCCCTTTATTAATTAAATGATATCAATTCTCCCTCTTCTTCCAATCACCTGGCCATCTTCCTCTATGCTAGTTTAAAATAAGCTTTTTTATTTAGTAGCCCTGGCTACTGGGTAGTATGGACTTTAAAGTCTCTTAGAGAATCTTACACAACAAGAATTGAAGTAATAATTACTGCTGCCTTCTCCACATTTATTAATAATTTTTAAATTAATGAAACAAAAGATCAAGCCAAGTCTGGTGGCATAGGCCCATAATCCCAGCACTCTGGGAGACTGAGGCAGGAGGATCACAAAATCAAGTTCAGTTAGTTCAACTTATTACCAGCTTATTTAGACTCTGTCTCAAAATAAAAAATAAAAATATGAACTAGGCATTTAGCTCAGTATGAAGGCACTGGGTTCAATCCCTAGTACCAGAGGGTAAGGCTGGGAAAAGTGAAAAACAGAAGTAAGCTAACTTTTTTTTAATAGAAAAGAGATTTATTTAGCTCACAGTTTTGGAGATTTAAAGCCCAATAATGGGGAGTATCATTGGTGCAGCTTCTGTTGAGGGATTAACGTGATAGTGTGTTTGTGAGAATGAGAAATCACTTCTCCATACAGGAAGCCAGAGAACTGTTCAGTCAACTTGCTCTCCTGAAAATGTTCTTAATCCTTTCCAAGGGCAACACCCTTAATTAATGACCTGAGGACTTCCCAGGAAGTCCCACTTCTGAAAGGTCCACATCACCACACTGAGTACCAAGCCTCCAAAACATGCCATGCTGGAAGATCACAATCAAGCCACATCCAAACTACAGCACCTCATCATGGAGATAATTAGCCAAGCATTTCCTTGGAGAAATATGTTTAACCTTATTAAGAGTGATAGTGATTTATTATTCGTTCTTAATCACCAGATTCAGTTTTCAGCCCCTACCTTATCTGACTATTTTGGTATTTGAATCAGTTATTGCTGTTTCCAAGAGAATCCCAGTAACAAAGTTCTCCTCTTCCTTGCCTTGTTTCCAGACAATTTGGGAAATAAAACAAAGGACACGAATGGAAGCTGAAATATCACTGTATTAGTGATAAGAGTAAGTTGGTTGATGTTGCTTACCCTTATCACTAATATGAGTATAAAAACCAACTACATCTGCCAACTGATTCCCAGCATTAGGCACATTTATATCTCCATTGCCCAGAAGTACAGTGAGTGGACAGGGATAGCAAGGAAGATAAATGAAAACTCGATCTCTATGGAAAACTTTATTAAGAGATGGGAAAACAGAATTAAATCAGACATACTTACTTCACAAATTCACCAGTCATTGTAGCAGCACAATTATCAATAGCTAAGTTGTGGAAGATGCCAAAATACCCACCAACAGACCAATGGATACAAAAATTGTGGTACACATGCACAATGGAGTACAACTTTTCCATAAAGACAAGATAGATTTGAGTCTTTTGTAGGTGAATGGACACAACTTGAGACCATCATGCTTAATAAAGTGAATCAGATTTAGAAGATTAAATATCTGATGGTTTCTCTAATATGAGAAATGTAGAATACTAATAAATAATAGAGACAAATATTGGAGATGTTAGGAGTCAAGGGGGATGAGGGAGAGTACTGAGGGGTGAAAAGGGATGGGGAATGGATTGTGAATTTGATATATATGATCACAAAATATTCAAGCTCAATGTAACCATTATGTTTTGCATATATATGTATGTATATTATGTATTGCATATATACATTATATATATATATATATATATATATATATATATATATATATATATATATATATATATTTGGAAAAAATAAATTCATCAAACATAAGAGTCCAGGTATAGAGAAAGATTTAGGAGTAATTGGGGTTCTTAGATGGATGGACCTTGAGATCATAAATGAAATGAAATTAATCAGACACAAAAACTTAATTATTCCCAACTTAAGGGAGGAAAGATTTATTTTAGCTCATAGTTTCAGAAGGTGTGAGTTCACTTATTCGCCGCCAGCAATGATGAAAACACAGAGAAGGAGACGTTCATGGCATGACAGACATCCAAGTGAGGGAGAAAGGGCAGGGCTAGCATATGCCCTTCCTGGTCCTGTCCTAATAGTTTGCCCCTTCCGGGTCAAGCCCAAGTGACCTGCCTCTTCTGAGCAGGCCTCACCTCTTCATAGCACATGGTTCCATAGGCACTCCACAACATCCAAATATATTACACTTTGGAGGACTTCCCAAATCTGTGCCAAGATGAACCACTTCCTTTAGTTTCCATTATAATCCCTTAGTTATCACTTCTTTCTTTTTCATCATTTCCACTAAGTATTTTTATGGGTCTTTCTTCTACCTGGCTCTTAAATTTCAGAGTTCTCTGTAATTCAGGTTTTTATACTAAATTTATTTCACACACTTTACCTAAGGAATCTGATTTAGGTTCAGCTTAAATAATCATGTTTAAGGCTAATGATCCCTAACACTTATTTTTAGCCCATCCAGATCCAGAAGCCCTGGTATGATTTGGATTTAGAATGCCCCCAAAGTTTCATATGTTTGAAAGGTGATTGGATCATGGAGGTGCTATCCTCACTAGTGGAGTTATCTATTGATAAGTTCAGTATTTGAGTGTACTGTTAGGAGGTGGGACCTGGTTGGGGGTGGTCAAGGGAATTATGACCTGGAAGGCTGTGTTCTCGTCCTTGAAGCCTTTCTCTCTCTACTTCTTGCTCAACCAAGGGATGAGCTTCTGACAGAGGCCCTCCCTCCCACCATGTCCTTTCTGCTGTAGAGCCAGCCAACTATGGACTGAATCCCCTAAAAATTATGAACCAAAATAATCCTCTCAACTTTTCAGTCATGGATGTCAAGTATTTTGTCCTTGTGATGGGAAAGTAACTAATACAACTATCCACAGAAATGGACACATGAAGCTAATGTTACAAGATTACAAAATCCTGTTTGTTACATATTCGTACATTTAAATATTTTCCCTGTTCTCAAATCCACTGCCTTAGCTTGCCTTCCACTAATATTTGGCTTTCATTCACATTATTTTAATTGTCAATCTTCCTGCCTCTGAGTACTATTTTACTCCATTTTTATCCTCCTCATTACGACTTGAGTTACTTTGTAAAACTGATTTACTTCTGTTTGAACCAAATGAACCAATATAGGTTCATTGTAGAACATTAAGAAAATACAAAAAAAAAAAAAGCACACACACAAGAACATGTAATTCTATCAGCAAGCAGTAGCCACTGTTGACATTTTAATACAAATCTGTACACAGTGTTTTCTCTGGATATTTTTTCAACAATGGGAATATCACTGCTAACATGTGTGAGCATTTTCTCCTTTTTCTCATGACATTAAATGTCATCTATAATGTCATTTATAGTGAATATATGATTGATTTATTGATTTATTTATGTTAAATACCATTCTATAGTCAAAATCTGGTAATGAACATGCTGTACTTGTCATGACATTTTAAAGTTGTTGGAATTTTGAATGCTTTTACACAAGTCATGTTTTTCTCAATTCCTCACAGTTTTTGCAAATTTGTATTATGCCCAGTGTTATTTACTTAATTATGTCACCTGCTTTCACTTTATTGTCATTATCGTTTCTGTGTATATTTTAAAAAAATTTAAAAATATATATACACAGAACTTTCAGAGTGAACAATTTATCCAACATGTGGATGCACTTCCATTCATTTACTTACTACTGTTGTATTGCTGTTAGGTACCAGATCCTGTGTTAGATGAGAAAGCGGCTAAGAGAACGAACATCTCCCTGTACCTTGAACCTAGTACTAGTCTGAGAAGCACACGCATGAGCTGACTGCTGCCAGGGAAACCTGAACTGAGAATTTGCTTTTGAGGGGGAGTGGGACTTCTCTGAGGGAAGGACAGAAGAAAGCAATCACACTTTGGGAAAACAGGTTGCAAAAATGTATCAACCATAGACCTCTCTCTGAACAGAGTTACCTGAACATGGTATCTAAAGTACTGCTTCATAAGAAGCAATTAGACAAAAAAAGAAGAGAATATTTATAGCTAAAGGAGTGTATGTTAAAAAGGCATTCTTTAAAAGAGATATCAAACTATTTCAAAAGTGTTCAAACACAGAAAGCTAGTAGAAATATATGTTTAAGATGAGGCAGAAAAATTAAAACAGAAGACTGATCCTTCACAGCCTGTCAGCCTGTGACTTTTTTTTTTTTTTTTTTTTTTTTTTTTTTTTTTGGTGGTGGTGGTGGTGGTGCTGGCACTTGGTGGTGATACTAGGGATCGAGCATAAGGCCTTCATACTGACCTGCTTTCCCAGCTCATTTTTATTTTTGATTTTGAGCCAGGGCCTTGCCAAATTACCCAGCCTGGGCTCAAATTTGTGATCCCCCTGCCACAGACTCAGAGTTCTGAGTTTATAGGCCCATGGCACTGGACCTGGCTGTTAAAGATTTGTTGTAGTTTGGATCTGGAACACACCCTCTCCCCACCCCCGCCAAAGCTTCACATGTTTGGATGTAGTGGGATGCCTATGGAACTGTGTACTGTGGGGAGGTGAGGCCTGCTGGTAAGGAGCAGATGCTTGAGGTTTGACCTGAAGGATGTGCCAACTTGTTGAGATTGGGGGTGCCCAGAGCAGAGCTCTTAGGTGTGTGTTATTGACATAAGACCAGGACTTGAGGGAGGGGCACTCACCCTGGATGTGGGTGGCAACTGGCAGCTTGAGCTAAGTCAAGGAAAGAAGAAAAAACATTGTTACACCTTTTCCTGGCAAGCTCTGGCCTTTGCCTTACTCTCCAGACATCAACTGGTCAGCTCCCCTCTTACTCACTTCCCTTTCTGTCTGACATGCTCTGAAGAGCTTTTCTTGGCCTAGACCTCCACCAAGTACTTCCGCCCTTCCCCTCCACCCATGAAAGGACAGTGTGAGACCTTCTGAAACAGTGAAGTAAAGTTAGTCTCATCCTTCCCTAAGTTGTGAATGTTGGATATTTTGTCCCAGCAATGAATAACTAAGCAGAGTAGATTTTATCATAGATGTTAATATGGAATCTTTCTCTTTCTAATTTTCATTCATCCAATAACCCTAGATTTATTTTCTCTAGATAAGCATTTTTCTCCAGTCACTCATGATTTTGTGATCCCGTTTGGTCACTGGCACTGTTTTCTAAAATTAATACTTTTTTTTAGTTCACTCATCTAGATCTACAAACAATTGAAATTAGTTAAACTTAGGGTGAGAGAAATAACATTCTAGCACAAGCAGTAATTAACAAGAAGGCACTTTACTAGAATGGAACTGCTACAAAAACAATTCAAAATCAATTAAGTGTTATTTGATAACAGATCTATCTTTCATCTTAAATTTTCTTTTGTTTAAAATTTTATTTAGATTAAAATTAAAGCTGGGTTTTTCTGCATGTAATCCTGGCTTGAGTAATGAAGAGAATAAAAGAATCATCAAACTTAGAAATTTCTAGATAACAGAAAAAGCCAGTCTGAGAATTCAAGTATGCCAAGGATAATCTAAAACAAAATAATATACATTAAAAACTTGGATTCTAAACAAGTAATCTAGTCAGAGTAGTAGATAAGTAGCTGTTTCATTTTTTGTTTCTTAGTTTGGCAATTTTTGCCCTTGTTTGTATGGAAGATTCTAAGTGGTCATTGCATAAAACTGCTATACAGATATTTGTGACTTCCTGAATTTTGTAACTTCCAAATTGAACATCAAGAAAAACATTTTCAGGGATTAGGTTCCGAATAAACCAATATGTTACCTACTAGTTGCAATATTAAAAGGTAGAACAATTCTTGGCTTGTATTTCTCAAAGGCAAATTGAGGCCATTGAAAAGTTGAGGTGTGATCTGATGATAACTGCCTCCGGAGAACCCAGGAAGTTTCAAGGAAATATTTTATTCATTCTTTTTTTATTATCTCACAAATACTTATTAAATGCTACATTATACCTGCTTGAAACTCAAGCATGGAAATATTTTATATCATATAACTTATGCAGAAAACACAGTAAAGTATAAATAAGCTTCCACATTATCACACATGCCCTTGCATTTTAAAAGCAGACAGAATTCTAGCTTGGCACAGGGAGAATGAAGAAGTTGTCATTCCAACCTACTTACAAGTAAAAAGCCAAAGAAAAATCAACAACTCTTTATAGATTTGTCAGAGGAATGAGTTCCCAAGGAAAACTGCTACCCTCAAATTTGGAGAGACAGGCAGGCATACGCAAACCTCCATAATTTCCGTGGAGCAGGAACCTCTGTGAGCAGAAGCCAGCCCTGGAGCAGGAGAACCTGAAATCTAATTAACGAATGGCTGGAGGCTCAGTTTAGCAAGCTTGAGAGTTAAACTTAGGAGGGACCCAGCCAGCGGCCAAGGCTCCCCATTTGTGTGAGTTTTACCTCCCTCAGCACTACCAGGTTCCCGTGGTGAATATCAGAGAAAAATTCCCTAATCTTTCATCTGGGATGTGGGAGTGGGGCATTTTGAACCACACCAGAACCTGATGTTCTGAACAAGGCCTACCCTCAGAACCAAGTGTCTTCCTGCATTCTAAGCTGCTGAAGTTTTGTCAAAGCCCAAGTGACCTGAGGAAAGGAAAATACCAAACTCCAATAGGATTTAGTCTTCCGTGTGGTGAAGGGAAACATCCAGCTCCAGACCTCTAATTATCAGTCCAAAATAAGAAGGGAAATCAATTGGAAAACGAGGAAGTTCACAAAGAGCAGGGTTGCAGGCTATCCAAAGCACTCAGATCTGACCACAGGACTGGAGAATGTGGCCCTCCCTGCCTTAACACTACACAACTGCTGCTCCTTTCAGCCTACACAACATGTCCACCTTCCAACAAGAAGTCACAAGTCTTATTAAAAGGAAAAGTCCTTGCCAAAAAAAAAAAAAAAAAAATGAGATTTGGCAGATGTTTTCTGATGGTAACTTACATAGTGTCATTTTTCACCCAGAAGTTCTAGAAAAAGAGGTGGAAAGGCTTTGAAACCAGGTTCTTTAGCTATGGCCTAAATTTAGCAGGCATTTTCATGATCTTGGCAGGAGCAATATCTACTCTGGTAAACCTATTCTGAGGTGTGTCTGTGTTATTATTTCTAAAATCTCACCTCTAACCAATTTATTTTTATGCCAAAATCATGCCGTAAACCTCGTAGTGTCTTGTAATTACATCCCTTTATCTTCAAAGTGGAGTGTGTTCTACTCTCTGACCTAACCCTCACCAATGCAGAAATACCAAAAGTGGCTATTGACAATATTCTCTCACAGAAATGGGAATGTGTTGGGATTGGTTATTTGACCTAGATGGCTTTGTGAAAGTAAACATTCCTCTCTATTATTTAAATGATAACTTTTATTGTCTTCATGAAGGACCCTTTGAATGAAAACCTTGGGCAAACAATGAAAATAGTACTTCTGGAATGGGCCGACACGTAATCCTTTCCAAGGACATACTCCCAGTTGACCTCAGGACTTTCTGTTAGTTCCCATCTCTTAAAGGTTCCATCTCCTAATATCACCACACTGAGCATCACACTCTTAACTCATGTACTCTTGGGAGATGAGCTCAAATCTTATAATTATGCTTTTATAATTGTATCCATAGGCTTAGAAAGCAGCATTAATGTTAAGAAGATATTGTTCTACATCATTTCTGATGACCTTTTCAATTGTAAACTTCTATGGTGTAATACAACATACTCTTCAAAACAAGCTAGAACATAATTTTGAAAAGTATTTTAGTTATTAAGATTTTGTTTTATTAAATTTTATTGCAAATATATTGAATGGGATCAGGTGGCATTTAACTCCTATGGAGATTTATTTAAACCATGTTGCTATATATACTTTATTACTTATAAATTCAGTATATTGATTGATATTACAAGGACTATAGAAGTAATCCAGAGTCATATTTAGTTAGTAACTTAAGGCTTATGTACAAAAATGACTGGCCAGTTTTTAAAAAGAGACTAAATGCATTTGAGTGTGCACTTACTACCCTGGATGTTAAAAAGTTTTAGAACAGGTAGGGAAGGTAAATCAGTTGCTCAAGTTTGACGATGACCAATTAAGCAGGTAAGTTAATTACCTGGAGCAACTAGAAGAAAATACAGGTAATTCCTGCCATTTGAGTGGATGAAACTCTATTGTCAGGTACAAGAAAAGAATTTTGGGTGAAAAGTCAGAAGACAAATCAGAAGTCATGGTTTTATCTACACAAGAAAGCAGTGAGAGAAAAGGGCAAGGTGGCAATGAATAGAGAACTGAGTCTTCCTGTAGGGAGAAGACTGTGTTGTCCGAAACTCTCTGTCTGTTTGTACTTGCAGTTCATATGGTAAATTTGGGAAGGAGTGTGGGAACTGGACAGGGAAGGTTTCCTCACCACCCCACACATCACTCAGGCTTGCATATTCAAAAGAAAAGAAAAGAAAAAAGAAAAAAGAAAGATAAAGAAAAGAAAAGAAAGTAAAAGAAAAGAAAAGGCTTTCCTAGGGCTTACCCTGGAAGGTGGCAGTTCTTATCCACAAGATCTTCTGTTCCAATTCTGTGCCTCCCATCAGCTGAAGCTGGCCATTGCTGTAGGCATTTGCCTGCTCTGATCTGTTCTCTGCAATTACTTTGTACAAACCTCACTGGTTCCAGATTTGCACTCAGTCACTCCATAGTCCAATTAGCTTTTGTTTCTGGCTCCATTCCCAATGTATAGTTCTGCTCCTGTCCTTCGTGGTAGACTATGGTATTTGATTTTGTATTTCTAATTAATGTCTTGCTAAAAGAAAAAACTGAACTAATGATGTCCACTTTAAAATACTTCATTTTCACTATTCCACAAGAATCCAATACCCACTGTCTAAACCAAAACCAGTGGAACTTAAGCAAGGAATTCACATAAACTGGTATTCATGTGTATGTACTTTAGTGATGGTGTCCTCACCACACTGGCTATAGCAATGGCAAAATCCAGATCATTCTCTATTGTGTGTTTTGGCTCTTTGTCTCTGGCTGTTGGAATGAGTTGCAAAGGAATTGGGTTCAATGTGGGATTCTAGGACCATGTGCACAGGGCTTAGTTAAAATGAATGTGGGACACATGGATGATATAGATCTGAAATTGGAAGACTCCTTCTTTGTGAGTCAGGGAACTTGTCATTGTAGTGGCCAGGTAGTGAGATGCGTAATGAGTAGTAATGGTACATAAACCTATTGTGAGGTAGAAGATGGATGACCATATAATCTGTTTGCTATACAATCCTTTGTATTGCTGCCAGACGTGTTCAACACTATCAACCTGAAATTTTAGGTATTTGGCAGATACTTATTGAACACCTGCCATTTAAGTATTAGGTACTGTGCTAGAATTTGGTGGTACAATAGTAAGCAAAAATAGGCACAGTTTCTACTATTTCTGGACTCATAAGTTGTATGGTTTGGATCTGGAGTGCCCTCCAAAAGCTTCATGTGTTTAGATGCAGTGAAACAGTGTAATATTTGGATGTAGGACCTGGCTGGCAGGGGCAGATCCATTTGACCTGTAGAGATTGTGTCAGTTTGTTGAGATGGTCAGTGTCCAGGGCAGAGCTTTCAGGTGTGTGTTGTTGACTGGTGGGTCAGGAAGTGAGGGAGCGGCATTCACCCTGGGTGTGAGGTGCCGAACTAGGAGCTTGAATTGAGTAAAGAAAGGAAGAAGAAGAAACATTGTTACAGCTTCTTCCTGGGAAGGCTCTGGCCTTGCCCCTGAGTTTCCAGACTTTGACTTGTTCCTCTTTCTCTCTCTTTCTCTCTCTCTCTCTCTCTCTCTCTCTCTCTCCTCTTTTTTAAATAGACACATTTTATTTTATTTCATTTTGTGTTTTAGACAGGGTCTGGCTCTGTAGTCCAGTAGGTCTTGAACTCACTGTGGAGTCCAGGCTGGCCTCCAGCTCAAGACAGTCTTCCTGCTTTTGAGTGCTGCTATTATAGGATCTTGCACACTGGGATTACAGGCATCTTCCACCACATCCAGCTTCATGTGGTACAGAGGAATCCAACTGAGGGCCTTGAGCGTGCTAGGCAGGTGCTTTAATGGCTGTTCCTTCAGTCTCAACTTGTTCCTCTGTCACTTGGCTTCTTTCTGTAATGCAGTGAGTAGCTCTCCAGCCTCTGCCTCTGCCATGTGCCTTCACTGTTGCTGGCTGCCCCATGAATAGACTGTGTGACACCTTCTAACACTAAAGCTAAAATCTTCCCTCCCTTAGGCTGTGGATTTGGGCATTCTGGCACATCAACAAATGAGTAACTAAGACATAAGTTAAGTGGGGCAGAGACATTATACATTTACTACTGTATAATTTATTCACACATGAATCTGAAAATTAATGGAAATTCTACATATACTTTAATAACATGATGATATAATATTTCAAAGCATAAATATACTAATAGATATAATTAATGAAAAATTATAACCCTATTGACTGTGATGAAGAAGTACATATTATAAAAGAATATAATATTTATACTGCAAGAGAATATAATATTGCATTACTGAGTTCTAGCTGAGCAGAGGGCTTAAGAGAGGAGTTAACTAGGTGAAGAGAGAATGAAAAATAACTATTTTAAGTTCTTATAGTAAAAAGAATCACTGTAGCTTCAAAAACTCAGAAAACACCATTGTCACTATTGTGACACACAGATATGAAGCATATGTTGCCAGATGAGTCTAAAAACATGCACGGTTTATCATAAAGGACAACTGCAAGGATTTCTATCTTTATCCAAAGAAATATGGAATGCCATTGAAATGTGTTAAGCAAGGGACTGCTATGCTTTTTGTTTTGAAAAGATCTGAGGTGCGTGTGTGAAGAGGTGGAAAGGGTGCACACAGAGCAGTCAGGTGGCTGGCTGGGTAGAACCAGGAGACATGCAAGGGTGGCTTTCACCTGTGTTAGTAGGAACGTGGCTAGATATGGTTGAATTTAAGGTAAAATTTGAAGTATAAGTTAATGAGGCTTGGTGATAAACTAGAAATGCAAGGAACACTTTACTCAAGTCTCTGGTGCCCCACATATGTGATCACTTTCAGAAGGTGATCTCTTTTACTGTTCTACTAAGAAATAGAGGGCATCAAGAAAGAACTTCCTCATTTACCATCCCCAAAATATGCATTTAGCAGAGGTTTAGTGGAAGTAGTTTCTTCAAGAGATAGCTAGCTTTCAGATAAAGAGACTGCAGGGAAAGCTCGGAAAAGTCTCTAAGAATGTAGGAGAAACTTTTGGATAAATCTCTGCGGCTGGATTGAGCTCTTCACTAAACTTTGCAAAGAGGGAAGGAGAGGCACTAATCTAAAAGATGGAAATGAATATGCTAGAGTGGTAATGGTGAGGGAGAAGATGGATGGGCATGTATTTTGTTGTACAAGGGAAGCACGGATAAAAGCTATAGTGAATTTCTTTAAACGAAGCAGAGGGTGGGGGGTAATAAGATTTGACTAGGCTTGCTGGATATAAAAATTGGTAACTTATGTGTGGGAAAGTTTCAATAATGCCAGACATAGAACCTGAAGACTTGTACGTGGCGGGTCCTGAGTGGCTGAATATAAAAACCACAGAAGCCTTATTTCAGGCAGTGTCCTTAGTTCCTTTGGATATCTTTCAGGAATTGACTTGTGGACAAAAACAGTAAGGTTCAATTAGCATGAAAATCTATATTTTTTTACAAAAATTGATGTAGGTCTATTTCTCCTTTGTGAGATGAGCAGCTTAACCATATTGCCTATTTAATATATAGCCATAAAAGCATTCTTTCTGTATTTTGTTAATTATTCTTTTAAAAACTTATCTATGGACAGTGAATGGGACAGGAAAGGATTTGAAGAATACATTCTAGAAACAAAACATAATTTTAAGACACGGTCTCACTCTAAGTGTTCAGGTAGTTGTGATGGTGGAACCATCCTTAATGAGCAGGGCAGCAAGGGCAGAAACAGAATATGAACCAGTATAAAGGATATTTTGTGCCCAATCATAGAGAAAGCCCTAGAAATTATGCTGAAACTTTGTGAAGGGGAAGGGCTAGGCAAGCCATCATAACAGCTTCCAAATGATCTCTGGGAAATTAAAATATTTTTCCTAAAACATCCCAGATACTAACTCTTCAACAGTCCTATTTCTATGGAATATTTACAAGAAGAAAGATTACCACACTTTCTTAATTATTACATTCAGGATCTTCAATGGACCTCAAGATCCAGCTGATGAATGTTCTAAAAGGAGCTTAGCACGTTTGTACGAGCTTCATTTTGAGTGGAGCGACACTTAGACTTTCCAGGGCAACTTCCAGTAATTCTGGAGCTCCCTCAGATGATGCTTGTCTTAAGTGTTTGCCTCTTGATGAAACAAGATAAAGTCTTTCCAAATTCTACTTGTAGTTTTAGGGCCATGTCAGTCTTTGGGCAAAGACACTCAGCACAAATAACTTTCCCATCAATGCATTCATAGATTCCTCTTGGCTTGAATATACCTGCTGCATATTAATGTGAGATTTGACTCCCCAGAAGACTATGACACACTGCATCTGAGATGAACTTAGCTTTCTCTCATCATTTTCTTGTTCGTTGTTAAAAACATCAAGTCATGGGAGAGTTCTAAGGCCTCTTAAGCTAATACATCAAGATTTTAAAGATAGCACAAACGGTGAATATGTTCATTCTTATGTATTTGATAATTATTATCACAAACGACATTCTTTACAAATAAGTGCACTCGTGTAATTTCTCAGGTTTCTTGTGCAGAAGTTTCCTTGACCTGAAGTATCTTGTTAAGAATCCGTACAGTTTTCTTCATGGAGATTGTGGTTGCTTCTCTGAATCATGAAGGGACAAGGTGAATGGAATGGCAGGATTAAAGTTGAGATAAAAGCTCTCTCTGCTCTTGAAAGCAGCACCATTTGTAGACCATTGATATCTGGGTTTTCTAACTTACTCTCCTGAAAATGTATCATTCAAGCTTCTGTCAGGACAATGGAGCTACTCTAAAAATGATCAGAATAAGAGATTTACTAAATGTGAAAGGAGCCGTGGACATGATGGTCTGGAAAAAGGAAATGAAGGATGCATAAAAATCATCATTAAGCTGGGCCTGATGTTGTCCCAGGTCTCTAGGAAGCTCAGGCAAGAGGATCACAAGTTGGAGCCCAGTCAGGGCAAATCAGTTACTTAATGAGACTGTCTTAAAAAAAAGGAAAAAAAAAGTGGACAGGACATGTAATTTAGTGCAAAGGCCTTGGATTCAATCTGTACTATTAACCAAAGAGATAGAAAAAAAAATCATCATCAAGCATTCTCTAAATATCTACCTAACAGACAAATACAACTTGCAGGAAAAATGAGAAGCCAAGTACTTCAGACCACCCAGGTCCAACAAACGCCAAGGGGTAAGTGAGTCTCTGGTGAGGTCTGTGGGAACCTCTTGGCGGTTACTGTCTTTATGTAGCAACTGTCTCTGCAGGTTCACTGTCAAGCACCTGGCAGAAAGTCTGGGAGTTACTGTTGGCCAACTGGGGCGTTGACTGGGGAGATGGGCTGAATGCAGGAGAGGACAAGGTAAGATCTATGATATTCTGTCTTACTTGCCATCAAATGTGATCACAGAGATCAATATCATATATGTTGTATGTTCCTTAGTCCCAGGATGCACAAAACTTAATCTCAGAGTCTGCTTTCTGCAAATCCAACCATCAACATGTTTCTTTATAACCTATGAGTCTTCTTAAAGCTGTGCTTGGAAAGACATGGCTAATTCTACCTTGCTTTCTTCAGGGACTGGCCTTGTGAGATTATAGATTACAGGTGTGTTTCCAGGATGGAAACGTTTATTTTTTTAAAAAACAAATTATATGGCGTTTATGTGTTTTCTGAAGGCTGACGGAGCACATCATGGCTGCATGGCACGAGAGGTGCTCCTTTTCTACATTTTTGTCCTTCAGTCCACTTTCCAGTTTGTAGTCACATACTTTCAAATCCAAATGTAGTGAGATTGATTTTTTGCTACAATTCTCACATTGTTCTTCATTACTCTTGGTGTGAAGTAAAAAATCCCTCAAAGAATCATTTGGCCTGGTTACTCAATCCTCAACCCCCTTACCACCTTCTTGAGTTTTACCTTCCATTTCTTAACTCTACTGATCTTTTTTTTTTTTTTTTTTGGGGGGGGGGTGCTGGTACTTGTGATTAAACCCAGGACTACATCCCTAGCCTCTTTTTGATTTTCAACTCTGAAACAAGGTGATTGGGCTTGATTTGTGGTCCTCCAGCCTCAGCCTCTGAGAGTATTGAGATTACAGGTCTGCACCATTAGGCCCAGCTGAATTTCTTTCAGTTTCTCTCAAGTACCATGCTAATGCATTTTAGAGACTTTCCACCTATATCCCTCTCCTTTTCTTGCACAACCCATTTTCCTATTACAAGATGGCTCTTACTCACATTTTGGAGCTCAGAATTAATGTCTTTTCCTCCTAGAAAACTTTCTGTGATAACATAGTTGCCTTGTTTGTTCCTGTTATAATCCCTAGACTTCTACTCAAGTAGTACTTACTGAATTTTATTTTAACTTTTTTGTAAAAATTGTAATCTCCTGTCTTAGTTACTTTTTGTTGCTTTGACTCAGTATCGGACATCCACAATTTAGGGGAGGAAAAGTTTATTTTAACTCACAGTTTCAGAGGGTCACAGTCAATCCATGGGTGGTCGGCAGCAGTGGAAGCACATAGCACACAGCAGAGGCGGAGGCAGCTTCTCATGTCATTGCAAACACGGAGCCAAGTCTCATCGAGTCAAGTCAGTACTGGAGGAAGGTAGCAGCATATACTTCCATGTCCATTCCAGTGAACACCCCACAGTTGTAATACACCACGGCCTGTAATCCAATCCACATACCTGTAGTGCAGACCAGATCCCAATCTCCCAACAGCACGTAGTTCCAAGACAGTGCAGAACATGTGAGACTTTTGGGGAATATTTCAGATCCAAAAACACAATAACTTCCCAATAACATCACCTAACGTTTGTTGAGAATTTACTGTATGCCAAGATCTGTTCTATGTACTTGAAATGTGCCATTTTCTTTAATATTTATAGGGAACATATGATACTGTATTGTTCCTTTTGACTGATAAAGAAACGTAGGTAAATGAAAGGCTAAGAATTCTTGTAATAAGTGACAAACTTTATTTTGACCTAGTCTGTTTGTTCCTGTAGCCTGTGCTATCACTTCATTGTGGTGCCTGCCACATGGTAAGTATTCAATAAGCATTTATTGAATGAATGAATGAATGAATGAATGAAATACGCCCAACTAGAATAGAAGAGCACTTGGGATCATTTTATTAAATAGGACAGTTAGCCCCAGATGTGACCACTCTAGGACTCATAGAAATATTTTAGATCAGAGACGGTCTGGGCAACTGACTGAGACCTTACCTTAAAATCAAAAATAAAAAATGGCCAAAGTAATCCTAAGCAACAAGACAAAAGCAAGAGTAATCACAACCTCAGACGTTAAGTTATTTTACAAAGCAACAGTGATTTTAAAAAACCCACACATGGTATTGACACAAAAGCAGACAGATGGACTGAAGGAACAGAATCAAGGCTAAAGAGACAGCCCTTCAGCCATTTGATCTTTGACAAAGGTTCCAAAAACATACTGGGGAAAAGATAGCTTCTACCAACTGGCTCTGGAAAAACTGGTTATCAACGTGCAGAAGAATGACTCTAGATATGCGTCTTTTATCTTGTACTAAAATCAAACCTAAATGAATCTAAGATTTAGATATTAAAATAGAAACACTGAACCTGCTGCAAGATAAAATAATCAAAACCGTAAGCATAGGCAAGGACTTCCTCAGCAGAACAAGAGGTAACACTAAGAATCAACAAATGGAATTATAAAATTAAATAGCTTCTGTACAGCAAAGGAAACAATTAACAGAGTGAAGACAGACCCTACTGAATGGCAAAAAAAAAAAAAGAAAAAATTTCAAGCTTCTCCTCAGAGAGAGAACTATCATTTAGAATATATAAAGAACTTTAAAAAAAGTTAGACTTTCAAAAGTAAAAGTAAAATGGACAATTGAATTGAATATACATTTCTCAGAAGTATAAGTGGCCACTAAATATTAATACATGAAAAAGTGTTCAGTATTGTTTACTCATAAACACAAATAGAAAAAAAAAAAAACACTGGGATTCATTCTTGCTCAAGCAAGAATGGCTATTATTAAGAACTCAGAAAACAACAAATACTGCCAAGGCTGTGGGAAAAAAGAACCCTTCTACATTGTAAGGGGGACTGTAAATAGGTGCAACCATTATAAATATCAGCGTGGAGATTCCTTAAAAAAATGAAAATAGATGTTGCATTTGACTCAGGTATTGGGTCTAGAAGAGACTTCTGGGTCTCTTCCTGGAAGAGACTTCTGGGTCTCTTCCTGGAAGAGTTAAAGACATGCTATAATAATTATGCATGAATGCTCATGTTTACAGCAACAAGACTCAAAAAATCTTGGAAGCACCTGGTATGTCCAACAACAGATGAATGGATAAAGACAAGGTGATACACACACACACACACACACACACACACACACACACACACACACATACATACACAAGAGTATGATTCTTCCACAATGGATGATAAATTTGAGGCATTTGTAGGAAAATGATTGCACCTGAGATCACTGTGATTAGCAAAATGAATCAGACACAGAAGGTCAACTATTACAATATTTCTCTAATGCTAGAAAGCCAAAGTGTAAATAAGGAAAAGAGTACAATGAGAGACTAAGGGTAAGGAACAGGGAGGGAGATTTTGTGGAGAGAGAGGGGCTTGGGGGGGGGGGGAAGGGTGAGAAGTGGGGGTAAGTGGAAGAGAAGTAAAAATTATTGGGTGTGATACATATGTGCACCTATTATCCATTAGTATCTATCACTAATACATACTAATAAATACAATAATTTTGAAAAAAAACTACAAAATGAACAAAGAAAACAGGCAGTAGCTTTTAATGTGAGACACAACCAAAATTTACACAGAAAGAAGTTTCAATTGTAAGTAATTGCTTTGCAACTGTGCTGCTCTGATGATATGCACATGACTTCATAGGGCAGGGAAAGGAAAATAAAATGACCACTGTGTTGGAAGTTATTCGATAAATTATGGACTAGGAAGTCAGTGGTATATAATGCCGGGAGTTGTCTGTAGGAAGCATTTGAAACTTATTGAGGACAATAGTGAGGTATTTATCAAAAACTAAAATATTAAGAAAAAATTACCTATATTTATTTTCAGGAGGGTGGCAGTCAAATCAAAGGATACTGGATCCAGGCAGAAAGAAAAGAATGGCTTGCAGGACCAAAATGAATATAATTTTAACCAGAATGAACGCCTTAACACATCTAATGAAAAAAAAAAGTGTCAATTGAGGGTAAGATTATTCAGCATAAAAACCAGAAGGAATCTCAAAGACAAAACAGTTGTGCCCATCTAGCTCTACTGAAGACCTTATCTTGCTTAAAAATTCTTGAAGCTATTATAGGGACAGGCATTCAAGTTATACTAAGGATCCCTTTCGTTTGTAGGTCACACTATCTGCCTGTCATTAGACCTGCCTGTAACTTACTTAGTAGGAGAGGACGGGATTGGTCAGAGCAAGCACAGGACAACATGACGGTCAGACTTTCCAGTGCAGACCCATAAACTGCTGCCTTAGTTTCATCATATATTGATCTATTTGAAGTTTGTGAAAATAAAGCTATGCCTGTGAGTTTAGTCCATTCCGGAACAGAATTATGTGCCAGTTTGTAAGAGTGAAGGCACAGTGAAGAGTTTACCAAGGTAAGTGACGCTTTGTAGACAACTCATCACTTGGCTTTCCATAGGCTATCTCATTGATGTCATCCTTGAATGTTTATATTTTTAGACAATAATTACAAATCACCGCAGCAAGTGCAAAAACATTTAATGTAATTTTAAGAGAAAAGGTTACAGCATAACATTTTGCTTATGGTGAAAGAAACCCTTTAGAATCTATGTGAGTGTGGGCATAATAAGCAGGGAACATGGAAGAGAAACAGTGGCTTTTAGAGTGATGGGCATGCCAGTGACTTTTTTTCCTTACCATCACATCATTTATTTCATAAAATTAACAGGAGAATAAAGGCAAGTTCTGCATTATATGTATACAAAGTTTTATAATAATAACATTTAATAATACAAGTTCATATAAAAAGCTATCAAATAATATTAATTAATAGAAAATACATTAAGCCATACTATTGTGGAAAAGTTTAATCTATAATTGGCTCAGGAATCTATGTATCTTGATATCTGACAACTGAGAAAACTCATGTTTAAAATGGTACAGTAGGCACATTGCTATATTCCTTACACCAGGAAGAGCATTTTCTCGACATGTGGCTTTCCAATGCTTGGACAGGTGGGTAGGTATTGAGAACTGAGTGTCATCTTCTAAATATATCAAAGATTTTAAGTGATCTCTGATAAATTATTTTGTAATAATAGATAAATAGAAAAGCTATCCATGTATATTACCAATTTCCTTTCTAGTAAGCAGACTAATCTCCTGGTTTACTAGCTCTGCTTTTAATCTGCATCTCTTAGAAGTCAAATTCGAGATTATTAGAAATAAGTGTCTTATGGAGACACTCATACTTGAGACATTATCAAGGGTGATTTCTGCCTATACTCTTCACAGTGAAACATTTTTTAAAAGTAGACCGTCATGTTCTATGACTATGGAAATTTATTGTAGAGGGCTACCAGTCTTGGATTTACAGAACAAAATAAATTCAAATATGAATGTTACTCAAATATAATCAGGACTGCATAGCTCGATTCAACCAAACTCGAGTCCAAAATTTTTGAAAAAAATAACATTTAATGATTTTTATAGACTTTTTTCTTGCCATCATTCCATAAGCACTATATAATATTTACATAACATTTACATATTACTAGATCTTATAAGTAAGCAAGAAATGATTTAAAGAATACACAAATGTCTGCACGGGATACACCATTTTATGTAACTGACCTGGGCATCCACAAATGTCATCCCTGTGGTCTTGGAACAGTGTATCTCAGATACCAAAGAATAACTTCATAGGCTTGAAATTTAAATTTCAACCTTAAGTATTTGATTTAAATCAAATTTGGTATGAGAAGCATTACCACTCCTATTATTATTTTTCTTTCAATCTCTTTTGTCTCTTCACCATACTGAGTCAGCTCATTGAACTTGTGCATCTTCTAGAGTGTGGAAATTGTCACTCCTCACTCATTTTGAAGCATATAAAGGCTTTTGAATGAGAACTTTTTTTAGTTCTTCCACAGTTCTACCTTTGAAATTTCAGCATAAGAGAATCTTTTTATTACCATTCATCCTGCTGGCTGGCGTGGAAGCTGAAGAAGCTTCTGGCTGTGTCAGTCACTGCTTGCCACCGTAGAACAATGTCTCAGGGATTAAAGTAAGTAACAAGGAATAGTAGCCCATGAAGTCCAACCAGACTGAGTAGAATTCCAGAAAAATGAGGAGAGAGTAGATTTTACTCTTATTATGGGATGAATGGAACTAATTGTTCCATTGGCTAATTGGCTCCTTAATATCACCAATTGGTTTTCAAAACACCTTGAGCTCATAGATTACAAAATCTTTGATTGTTTTCCTATGGTCTTCATATGTAATATGCATAATATAAATATAGAATTAGTAAAAACTATATGCATTTTGTTTCTAGTTGCATTTTAATCTTCAGTGACTTTTACCGCAAAGCTCCAAAACTTATTTTCAAATGTGCATAAAATATGTCAACATAGACTAAATCTCAGGAAATTAGAGAAGATACGTAGGACACAAAGCTTAACCACATGAACTATCTTCTGCTTCAATACACAGACACCTACACATTCCTGGTTGTTTTCTATCCTCCTATATTTTTGGGAATCAATGTAGACAAAAATAGAGAGGAAGAAAAATATAAACATATTATAAAGTATAAATAGTTATCAAAGAAGAATTGTATTAAACATTATAGAGATTTCTAGCGATAAAAGGCAAAATTTTGGGTACCAGTGATTATATCTACTATATCAATTTTTAAAATAGTGTTTACAGTTAGTCATGGAAGTAAATTTAAGAACCTCTACACAAATGTCTTCAACTGTGTCTAAAATATTTTGAAGTGATTCATGTCAAGATATTCTATCTGCAGTCTGACTAATGTAGTGTGGTCTTGAGGTTATATTCTTCTATGAACTGGATTTATATATAGACATATATATATGTATGCAAATTTGGGTTAATTAATGTTTATATGACATATATATGTTGATGCAAATTTGGGTTATATTAACTTTTTTTTTAGATATTGTTGCGGTTTGGCTCTGGACTATCAGCTAAAAGCCTCTTGCATTTGGATGTAATGGGGTAACTCTGGAACCTTTTGTTATTGTGAGGTAGGGCCTGGCTGGAGGGGGTGAATGCTTGGGGCTGGAACTGAAAGGACTGCAATTTGTTGAGTTGTGGGAGGACAGAGGGCCTGGAGACTTTGCCCATGGTACAGCTTTGACTTGTGGGCCAGCAAGTGATGGAGAGGCACCCACCTTGGGGGTAAGGGCCCAACTGGCAGCTTGAACTGAGTAGAGGAAGGAAGAAGAGCCATTTTTCTAGTTTCTTCCTGGGAGAGACCTAGCCTTGCCTGAGTCTCCAGATTCACTTGGCTCCCTCCTCACGTGGCTTCTGTTTGCAATGAGGTGAGCAGTTCTCCAGCCTCTGCCATGTGCTTCCACTGTTGCTGGCTGCCCATGAGTGGACTGTTGTGAGGCCTTCTGAAATTGTGAGTTAGAATAAAATTTTCCTATCTTAAATTGTAGATGTTGGGGATTCTGTCACAGCAATAAAAAAGTAGCTAAGATGGACACCTGTACTATATTTTAGCTCTTTATGAACCTGAGACCTGCTAAAATCTGTCCATTCTTTTCTTACAATCATTATCATATTTCTGAGATTGAATTTTTGAAATTAAGGATAGAATCTTCAATTACTGTCTAACAAATTCTATCTTACTAACTTCAGGTGCTTATCCCATTAAGAAAACTGTGCCTATACTATTCTCAGATACATCAGACTTCAAAATAGATCAGGAGAGACAAAAATGGACACTATATACTGGCGAAGGGACAATACAACAGGAAGAAATCACAATCATCAATGTATATGCTCCCAACACTGGAGCACCCAATTATGTAAAACAAAAATTACTAGACTTAAAATGTCCCAATACAATTATAGTAGGGGACTTTAATACTCCACTATCACTGACAGATAGGTCAACTAGACAGAAAATCCATAAAGAAATAAATACTACAATTAAATGAGACTATGGAAAACTTGGACTTAGTGGATATCTACAGAGTGTTCCAGCCAACATCAACAGAATACACTTTCTTCTCAACAACACATGGAACATTTTTAAAAATAAACCATAATACAGGCTGTAAGACAAGCTTTAAAAAGTTCGAAGGAACTGAAGTAATTTCTTGTTTACTCTCAGATCATAGTAGAATAAAACTGAAAATCAACAATGAAAGAAACTACAGGAACTTTAAATACATGGAGACTAAACAATTTGCTGCTGAAAAAAATAATAATCCACAGTAAAAAAATCAGGGAAGAAATCAAAAACTTCCTAGAGTTAAATGATGAAGGAAGCACATCATGCCAGGACCTATGGGGCACAACAAAAGCAGTCCTAAGAAGGCAATTCATAGACATAAATGTTTGAATTTTCTTGTTATTTGCTTATTTATTTATTTATTATGTTATTTACTGCTGAGGTTATCAAACTTTTTGTAAAAAGCCAAGTATTGAATATTTTAGGTTTTGTAGGCCAGTCTTTATAATACAGTCTTCTTTTCTTTCATTAAAAAAAGTTTTAAGTGTAAAACCATTCTTAGATCTAAGACCATACACTCACAAGTCTCCAACCAGATCTGGCTCACAAGCTGTGGTTTCATAATCTCTGATCAATTGTATGAACTATCTATTGTGTAGTGGCTTAAAATGGCAACCATGTTTATCCCAGTTGCTGTGGATTAAAAATCCCGAGCACTGTTTTTCTGGGTGCCTTGAGGACCCTTACCAGGTTGTAATGAAGGTGCTGGCTCGCTGTGGGATCTTATCAGAAGCCTCAATTAAGAGAGCGCCTTCTTCTGAGCTTTTATGTGGTTATTGGAAAGATTCAGTTCTTGATAGGCTCAGTTCCTTGCCTCATGGGGCAGCTCACAACATGATAACTGCATCTCATCACAGCAAGTTGGCAAGAAAGAACAAGAATATGCAAGATGGTGCCACAGGCTTCTGTAACCTAATTTCGGAGGACACTCTCATCACCTTTGCTGTATGATTATAATTCGAAGTAAGTCCCCAGGTCCAGTTCACACACAAGAAGAGGAGCTTACTAATGGTATGAATACTAGCAGGTAGGAATAACTAGAGGCACATTTTAAGCTGCCTACAACATCCGTTCACCCAGAATTTTCTGCAACTTAGAAGAAGCATGTTTTATCATCCATGTTTTTGATAACTTTTCAGAGGGTGGTCACTCTAGTCTCCTGGCCTGCAGGGCTCCTCCCAGATTAACTCCAGCCCATTAACTGATACTTTGGATATTGCTATTGGCCAAACTGTAAACTTCAATTATGTCATCTAACATTTTACCATTATTCTTTCG
This sequence comes from Ctenodactylus gundi, assembly GCA_004027205.1. Taxonomy (NCBI): domain Eukaryota; kingdom Metazoa; phylum Chordata; class Mammalia; order Rodentia; family Ctenodactylidae; genus Ctenodactylus; species Ctenodactylus gundi. Next base: position 211,227 of record PVKB01000533.1, on the reverse strand, counting down.
CAGGTTTTAGAAGTCATTTCAAATATATTTTACAATCATGCTATTTATGTTTCTTTAGAAGGTGAAATCCAGTTAAACTAAGACTAAAGGACTGTTGGAGAATGAGTCACAGCAATACTGTAGCTCAAAGGACGTCATAAATAGAGAAGATGAGTTTTTTCTACCTTGTCTTTGTGACAGTTTTGGAGCTGATCACATAGTATAGGAACCTCACTTTTTAAGTCAATTGGTAAAACCCCTTTCTACATTCCCACTTACGCTTTCATAGAATGAGTTCTGTTTTCTCATAGAATAGCTAAGACAGTAAATCAGGCATGACTTAGGCTTCACAAATACTGTCACAGTAAATTGCAAACATAGTTTAGTTTGGGATATTTCAAATTTAGAAAATACCAGTCACTAACAGCTGCTGTGTCAACAGCAAGTTGTATCAATATCAAGAAAAACATAATGCTCAAACCACAGCTTTGGCAAATCTGACACCCTTTTAAGATTTATTTTAATCACTCAACTCCAGTAGCACTGGCAGACCAAATAGATTACAACTCTGAATATGAAGATATATAGTTATTACTACGTACAAGGTACACACTGCGAGCCAAGTGCTGTGCTCAACACTGTATATGGATCTTGTTAATAGTTCTGGATGGTAGGTACTGTTATTCTGTGTGTTTTACAGGGATTGAGCGCCTTTCCTGTGGTCATTCAACAAATGATGAATCAAAATCTCAAAACCTAGAAACCTAAATCCAGGTCATTTTTCCCCAAAACAGAGGTACAAGGATAATAATTGTATATTTGGGATTCCTGACAGAGGAACCTTTTCCTATGAAATACTTTTGCATAATCCAACAGTAATTTATTTTTTTAAATGTGAAGCCACTAGATGGCAACATTTTCAAGTTTTTTATTTTTTGTTTTTAGAGTGGGAAGGCAACTCACCTTTATTATTGATTGGTTGTTCACGGGTGATTTATTTATCTTGGATTGACTGAGTCATGATTTTATTTGTAGGAAATATTTTCAGTGGTGCAGTATAACCGTGGAGATTTTAAGTGGGACAAAAAGAGTGTTAAGTGGCTTTCTGTTTCTGTTTTACTTTTGTTTGGGGTTGAAGATGAGTTTCTGTGAAACTTAGCATTTCTTGCTGGAGTTTTTCTTTCATGCAACAGTCTGCCACAAAGGACTATTTGTTTACTTAATATTAAACAAAGCAAACACTTGAAAAACAGTTTTCTGGAAAATGTTATAACAAGCTTTCATGAACTGTACAAACAAAATTTGTACTGCCTGGAATGTACCTCTCTTCCCTGAATCTCATGTGGTCTTCTGTATCCTATAAATCCTAATTTTTACATGTGTCTTTTTCCTCTGTTATGTCTGTCTTGCTAAACAAGCTGTTAATTACAATTCTCCTAGTGATAAACATTTGTGTCTATATTCCCTGTACAATTGGATTATTTCCAAGGCAGACTTTTAAGAAATCATGCACAATATCATCTTCCACTTGGCTCCTGTCTTTGTCTACAGGGCTCAGGATGGTGTCTGATGCAGTAGTTTTATAATACATGAATGAAGAAAACATATTACATTAACATATATCAGTCTACTTATCTAATTTGCTATGAGTTCTTTTCACGTGTTTACTATCAACTACTGCACTTTAAAAACAATCCTTGTTTCTACCTTGTGCATGTGTGAGAATTTCTTTCAAAAATTACAGAGTTAAAATTTGTGAATCATAAGAGTACAGACAGCATGCACAATTCTAGTCCTGGTGACATTTGTTCATTTTTGCCGTCCACCATGTAGTTGGCCCGTATGAGCGAGATGAGAGGTGAGCTCTGGTTTCCACCACCAGTCCTGGCAATCTCAAACACTCGCGGTCTCAGCTTCCTTTGCTGTTAGGTGTGAGCACATGGTCTTGGTTCTGTACTTTAAATTGGCAGCCAATGCACGTGAGAGACAGGAACTCTGGGCAGCTGTGTAGTGTGGGCAGCAGGGAGCAGCAACCGTGGCTATCCTCTGGTTGCATCTAGTGTTCCAGGGAAGCTGTGCTTGTGGTGCAGACGCTTTCCGTAGTGGTTACAGTGGATGTGATTTGGGCATTCGGTTTGATGCAGTACCTCATTTCTGCTTGTCAAGGAGTCATAAGTGTTCTATGTGCTATCCTCAAATCTTTAAACAGTTTCCTATTCTTTCTAACTCAATTTGTCTTGGTTGTTTTTGGTTTCTACCTAAAAAATGCTGACCGATATAAGCCGATATTAGAAACGGACTGGGATATTGTTTCTAATTATGTTGAAGAGTTTTAAAAGAAACAAGTGACATTCTCTAATGTCCAATTTAGGGAATAGATTGAAAAACCAGTTAAACGATTATTTTCTTTCGTGTAACTGCAAGGTTGAGATAACCGAAGAACATACTCAAGGTTTAAATTTGCAAGCTTCCCAATTCGAACCTTTCCTAAATTCATGGTTTTACCTGGGGTCTTTGGTAAAAGTTATAATTTGATAAAAAATGGTATCTGTCTGCCCTCCATCTGAAGTAAGGTACATGGGAGGACTTAATTTTATGGATTCAGTAAATGCTGCCTCCTTCATTCCACACACTACCTCAACTGCCAAAGTGTTAAACTTAACCTAACTAATAAAATAGTCACTTTGCTTGAAGATACTGTTATGAACTTGCCTAAGAAAGTTATTTTGCAGAAGGAAACCAAATCTTGTCCCCCCCAACCCCCCCGCCCCCATATTTGGTATTAAAGTTAGAACCCAAGGCCTTCACATGGAGGCTACATCTCCAGCCCATTTTTATTTCTCAGTCAGGATCTATCTAAGTCTAGGTTGCCCAAGCTGGGCTTGAACTCATGATCCTCTTGCCTCCACCTCTTATATTGCTGAGTTTACAAGCCTGCAACAGTGGACCCTACCTTGAGCCACGTTTAATACTCATGACCTCTAGATCAGTAGAAAAAGGAAGTTCTTTGGTTATATTGTGGTAGGAGAGTGAAATTATAATTATCAATCACATGATGATAACAATTATACTTTAAAATAATTTAAGGTAAGAAAATTGTTGAGGCAGGGTTCTCACTTTGTAGTTGAGGCTGGTCCTGAACTCACCGTATAGTCTACGGTAGCCCGAAACTCATGGCAATCCTCCTGCTTCAGCCTCCTGAGTGCTGGGATTATAGGTGTGCACCACCATGCCCAGTTTATTTGGTGCTAGGGAATCTAACACAGGGCTTTGTGCTTGGTAGGCAAGCACTTTAAACCACTGTGCCATTCCTTCAGCCCAGGAAAGAAATTCTTTTCATTCCTAAAAATCATTTGGCTAATTTACAGATATAAGTCTAATCAATAAATATAAGGGAACTTGAGTGTACTAGACTAAAAAGGAAGTATATATTTTAAGATGTAACAAAATTTACCAAGATGAACAAATTTGACTTGTAATGTACCAGGTTAAACATTTGAGAGTAGTTTTGTTTTCATTTTTTGGTTGACTAAAAACTAGACAATAACTCATATGCTAGGAAAATGTCAAAGACTCGGGAAGTAGAAATACTGGATTAATTGTCTTTTGCATTCTGCTTTTCTCACTTAATTTTATTCTTCAATAGAGTTTGTGAAATAGCATCTTCACCAAGCCTTTGGGAACACTTTGGAGAGGAAAGTATCAGCACTCTGAAGGCTCCTTTGATTTCAGTGAGAACAAGGAGATCCTAATTGACAGAAAGTAGTTAAAACCACTTATCAACACAGGCAATTTGACACAATTACCATAATAGTGGGCAATAAATTTTTAATCAGAAGACCAGATAAGTATTTGATCTGAGCTGACCATGATAAACCACATGTGATTACAATAATAAGAACAATCAAGAATTTAGCAACGCCCAGCAGTAGTCCATCATCAAATGGAAGTATTAATAGTAGACTGAACCTGAAAATGTTTGGAGCATACAGGTAAGTTAGATGCCTAGATGTTTCACATTTTCAGCATATTTTTATGAAATACTTATTTTCAACCTCATTTTTGGCCTCATGGTGAGTTACTTATGATATAAATATTTAACCCTGATTAGGAGATTATCTTACATGACTGATCCTACATGGATTATCCTTTGTCTTTTCCAGGTGGAAGTGGACTGGTCCTGCCTTACAGACACATTCAGGGTTGACCTGTAAGAACCAGGAAAAACCTACTCCTCCCAAAGCATAGAATTTTGATTATGTTTCACTTTTCATTGGAAGGGCTGGTTGAGTCAAGAGTCTTCATTTATTCATAGTTATTGGCTGATGGAACTAGAAGGAAAATGATCAGAATCTTAGAAAGAAGAAGGCATTACAGGTTAAAATATATGAATGGGTCTCTTATAATGGATCCAGAACACAATAATGTTCCAGATGAAATTTCACTGAAAGTCCTTGCCATGGTGGAAGCTCTTAATCATCACACAGACAAAATGACAATTCCTGGAGCCGTAGCGTCCTTGCACAGCCACCTCGTTGCTTTCTCAATAGATTCATAAACAAAATGGGGATGCTCAGGGCCAGAGGCAGCGAATGAACTTAACAACACCACTTTTTGCTCCAGAAGGCTAGTTTGGGTACGTTGATTGCAAGTCCCCAGCTTGCAAATCACAAGAGCTTATCAGCTTTTTGAAATGTGAAATCCCCATTAGTCTTCTATGGTTGCTAAAAAAGCATTACTAAATTGGCAGCTTGTATTAACAAACATTTATTATTTCACCGTTTTCATGGGTTCTGGGTCTGGACACGCTTAGCTATTTTGTTCAGGGTTTCATGAAGCTGTTATCATGGTGTTGGGCTAACTGCATTCTCATCTGGAGGTTCCGTTAAGGAAGAATCTGGTTCTATGCTCTAAGGCATAGCTGGCTGGAGGATTGAGACACTTTGGTTTTTGCTCATGAGTGTAGCAGGCTGATTATAGTTTCTTGATATGTAGTCTTTCTTAACATGGCTACTTACTTCATCGAACTCACGAGCAGAACTGTCTTCATGGCATGCATTCTAGCCTTTTACAAAGGCCCCTGTGCCTAGAAATTCCACCCTGGGTTTGATGATTTTTCTGTAGCTATTTCAGAATTACTTTCAATAATGTTTGACCCAAAGGCTTTATATATTGCTTTTACAGCAGGCCTCACAAACTATGTAACCAGCCCTATCTGCAAGAAAAATGTCTGGTTTCTGTCTGCTAGGATGGAGACTTATTATACAATCATGTAATCACAAGAATTCCACCTGTCACTTTTTCCATATAATAGAATCTCAAGGGTGATTTTGTAACCCATTACCCTTGTCGTAGTCTATTGGCTAGGACCAAGCCATGGTCCCATCAACAGTCAAGGAAAGAAGATTACAAAAGCGTGTTGCCTTAGTTACTTTTTAATTGCTGGGACACAATACCCAACACTGAGAACTTAAGGGTGGAAAAACTTATTTTGGCTCACAGTTTTAGAAGGTCTCAGTCCATTCATGGGTAGGTAGCAATGGTGGGAGGGCTAGCAGAGAACAGAGGAAGAATCAGTGGTCTCTAGAGTAAGCTGGGGCAGGAGCTGATGTCCTTCCAGGCCCCATGCTTGTTACCAAATTTACAACATTCCTGTTCTTTACCACACACCTGTAATTACCCCTCCTAACCAGGCCCTGCTCTTAACAGCATATGGAAACCATGGCTGCTGCACAAACTGAAATCCATGAGGCTTTTGGGGGACATTCCAGACCAAGCCATAATAAATGTAAGCACAAAAAAGTGGGGCTCAGAAGGCCACCCACGGGGTCTTTTAGCCACACTACCATTACCTGGAGAAGGACAAGTACAGAGAAGGATTTGGGTTGGGTTTCTTTGCCCACTGTGCTTTTGCTAGCATCCCTATTAGAAGCTCTTGTGTTTTACATTCATTGTATTCCATATAGCTTGCCTCTGACAGTCGGTTTGACAATTTATAACTGATCCATTGCTCCCTGCCTTATAGATTGTCACAATGTTTCACTGAAAACTAATGCTTATGAGGCTAGGTAAGAAAACACCATTTTGGGAGATTAGAGTAGTATCCTGCAGGTCGCACTATGTGATTTGAACCAGAAACTAGGATGCGGGGCTGTTTTTTTGATTAGGCGGAATGCATAGGTTTTGGAAGTAATGATTTAAGTGGCAGTTCACAAAATTACACCAATATCCTTAAAATTTTTTTACATCTTATTTTTAAACACTTGTTTTTATTGATTTAAATATTAAACACTGATTTTTTATTTTATTTTATTTTATTTTTACTGAGTTAAAGGTATTGATAGCTAAGGAAGGACGTTATTACTTAAAAGATAAATATTTTAAAAGTCATTTAATGGCTAAAAGACATTACCCGTTTCCACTAATTGTAATGAAAATGTATACTACTGTCTGGCTAGTTTGGAAATTCATGCCAATGAACACACAGTGTTAGCAGAAGTGACTGATTCTGTTTATGAAAGGTGATAAACTCATTGATAGAAAGTGGGGACAAAGAAGAATATAGATAAATTTCTTTAGTCTTCTCAAGCTTTATAGCGCTTATTTGTTTTTCTTCTCTGGTTTTGTAGCCTGAGAGTTCAAGCACACTGGTAGAAAGCAGAGGCTATAGTGGGCATCTATCGATTATGGCTCTAAGGAGAATAGTTCTGATATTTTTGTCGGTAAGTATGCTGTTTATGAAAGGTTTTTATGGGGCAGGAGGATTGCTGTGAGACCAAGGCCAGCCTGGGCTACGTGGTGCACTTAGAACCAGCCTAGACTAGAGTGAGACTTTGTCTTAAAAAGAAAGAAAAAAATGATTTAAAAATGATTATTAAGTATATTTAAATCAAATCTCATTTTGCTATTTTCAAAATTATGAATATTAAGTTGATTTTCTCTAATATATGTTTTCATCAATTGAAATAACCACAAATTATTCTCTTTATTATTATGATGAATCACATTAACTGAGCATTTTGGAATTTCTAAAACAGAGCTTCCTTGATCACTTTTACGTTTTTTCTTCAGAACTAGAGTTAACTTAGTATTTTACTTAAGATTTAAAAACATTTCTTAATAACTCATGATTTTCCATTTCATGTATTGTCCTTTCTTAGCTTTAGTTTCAAGGTAAATTGCAGTAGGACCATGTATTGGTCAGGGTTAAGTCTAAAATAATAGGTTTGGGGGCTGGAGGAGTAGCACAGTGGCTACAGTGTCCCTGAATTCAATTCCTCACTACCACAGAAACCCGGCATGGTGGCACATGCTGGTAGTTGTAGCACTCAGAAGGCTGAGGCAGGAGGATTGCCATGAGTCCAAGCCCAGCCTGGCCTACACAGTGAGTTCAGGAGCAGCCTGGACTAAAGAGAGAGACCCTGCCTCAAGACAAAGTAGATTTTATGTTAGAAAAAAAAGGAATTTATTTTGAGGGCTATTTGTGGGGAGTTTGCTTGGATCAAACCCAGAACCTCTCCCATGCTAAGGTATGTGCTCTGCCTGGGATTTACACCCTAAATCCCTCCTTATGATGTTAGATGGTTTACTTGGTAGCACATTTCAAGGACTGAGAAAAAGAGCTTTTTTTTTTTTTTTTTTTTTTTTTTTTTTTTTTTTTTTTTTTTTTTTTTTTTTTTTTTTTTTTTTTTTTTTTTTTTTTTTTTTTTTTTTTTTTTTTTGAGTTTCCAGGAAACATGATCAAATCCAAATCACAAGACTGGACCATTAAGGAAGATACTGTTGGTGTACAGTCAAACACTTGAAGAAATTGTTGATGAGGTTGCCATCTCTGCCGTGAGCAGGAAGCCACCAGATCAGAAAGCTGCCTGCCACCTTAGGACACAGGCATCTCTAGGTGGCGGCTCCAGGGTCTCATAACCTGTGCTGTGAAGCTGCAGTCAGAATGCTGTTGCTCAGCCCTGGCTCAGGACCGTAACGAGTTTGTCACAGCACATTTCAGCGAAATGGGCACCCTGGTCCCTTTCTTTGGATTGGCTTTCCAATTAAAGTTTAATATGAATAAAATCAGAGAGCAAGCTGCTGTGGCTTGTATCTTAGGTTATCTCGCAAAAGCCTCAAGTATTTGGAACTGTGTGTTATTGTGAGGAAGCGCTTGGCTGAAAGTGGCAGATGTTTGGCATTTGACCTGGAGGGATTACGACTGAGGGGCCCAGGGCCGAGCTTTCAGGTATTTTGTTACCGACTTGTGAGCCAGGAAACCAGGGAAAGGCACTGTCCTTTTTTGGGTGGGGCCAACGGGCAGCTCTGCTGGAAGGAAAGGGAGGGAGAAGAAACATTGTTACAGCTTCTTCCTGGGAAAGCTCACTGTTTTTGTTCCTGCTTTCCTTGGCTTCTGCCTGCAATGGGGTGAGCGGCTCTCCAGCCTCCGTGGATGCCGGGGACCACTGCCATTCCCGGCTGCACTACGAGTGGACTGTGTGTGTGTGAGAGCCCTTCTGAAACTGTGAGCCAAGGAAATCTTTCCTTAACCAAGACACAAACCCAAATCGACATTGGGATCAGAACGAGAGAGATCCTAGATTTTATAGGATGCTGCCTGCTCCTCAAAGCTGGGACCTGTATTGTGTGGGCCTCTCCTCTTTGGGATGGGCATCTGTCCCTCCTGATCTGTTATCGGAAACAATATACACAGGACAGGGATTATCAGTTCCTTGACAGTGTTATGCTATGAAATATGTATGCAAATGATTGTCTGGGGAAGTCTTTCAAATCTACGAATTAAGTTGATTTTATGTGTGAACAAAGGAGTATGAGAAATCATATTTGTGTTGACTTATACATGAATGAAATGCTTTTGAAAGTGTTCATAAGCGAGTGATGATGCCTGGATGGCTGAGGGAGACACTGGGTAGTTAAAGGGAACATAGCGGGAGACATTTTCCTCTACACTTGGAGAATTTTGAGTTTGGCACCGTATGGCTATACCATCTATATTCACTTTAAAAACAAAATACATACAAGGATAATAAGTATTGGCAAGACCTATTTTTTCATGATTTTAAGCCTTTTCTCGTTTGCACTTGGCCTTCCCTTTTTTGTTCCCAATATTGTTTGTGACTTCTTTTTTCTCTCTGGATTGCTAAAAGCTTATCTATTTTATTAGTCTTTTAAAATAATTAGCTCTCAATCTTAAGTAAAATTTTAAGTTAACTATCAATGAGTTTATTCATTCTTTTGGAGTATCCCAATTTAGAAAGTAATGCAAAACAGAACAAAATCAAAACCTTTCATAAAATCAAAGCTATATCATGGACTGTCTTAGTCCACTATTTTTTCTAGGTCAAAAACATAAAGGCTCAGTGCCAATTTATCCTTTTATTGTAGTCTTTTCTTTAGCTTCTTCAAGTTTTCTTTTCTTTATTCATTCTTTTAGAACTAGAAAGAGCTCAAGAATCTATTATTAATACTTATTTGACTTCTATTATATTTATTTTAAAGCTACTTGAATTTTTCTATAAATTGAGACATAGTATTTGTACACCTTTATAGGGTACATGTACGCATTATAGGATAATCAAATTGGGGTATTAAATCTTTTTTCTTCAAACATTAATTATTCTTATGTTTTGGGAATTTTATACTCTTCCTTCAAATATATCCTAGACTGTTTCTACAAGTAGTTACTCTACTGAGCTAAAGAAGAATTGAACTAATTCCTCCTTGAAATTTTAGTTTATCCTTATTAAACTACTTTTGGACCTCTCTCTCCTGGTCCTTTCCAGTCTCTAGGGACCACTATTCTATCTCATTCTTCTACAAGATGGAGGTACAACTTTCCACTAATGAGTGAGAACATGTACTCTTTGTTTTTCTGGGTTTAGCTTATTTCATTTAATGTGATGATCTCTTGTTTTATGCATGTTGCTGCAAAGGACAAGGCCTCATTCTTTTTGTATCCAAGTAATATTCCGTTGCATATAAACACCACATCTTCTGTATTTGTGACTTCACTGATGGAGATAGAGTACTAGATATTGCCAACTTGACTTTAAACCATCCATCTAAGTTTAAATGCTACTCTCTAAGAATGCTTAAAAAAGTATCTCTAAGAGGTAATAAATTATACATGGAGGACAGTTAATGAGGCCTCTGAAATTTCATGAAGCCAGATAAAACTGACTACCCTGCCAAGAAGCATGAGGTTTGCTTTTCAGGGTGACTCTAAATGATATACAGGTTATTGGGCAGTGAAAGTCAATAAAAGAATTTTGTGAGGGCCAGTCGGCTGTATGGAATTCACAATAACCAACACTATATTTTTAATTGTTTATAAGTTGTCTGCTGTGTATGTCCTAAAGGTATCGTATCTGAGAAACTATTGCCTCATTTAAGATCACAAAGATGTATGCTCAGGCTTTCGCCTGTATCACTTCTGCTTTTACATATAGGTTGTTGATGCTTTTCAGTTGATTTGTGTCTTTTGTGTCTGATATGAGGTAAAACTCCAATTACGTTATTGTGCATGTGGCTATTCGGTTGTCCCAGTGCAGTTTGTTGGTAAGGTTATTGAGTGATCTTTGCACCCTTGCTGAAAATACATTGACCATAGATACAGGGATTTGGTTGTGGATGTTCAGGTCTACTTCACTCATGAATATGTACATGTTACGGTTTATTACACACATACATGTACATGTCTATCCTATGTCAATAACTTGTCTTGATTATTGTAACTTTGCTGTAAGTGTTGAATGGATCGTCATGGACAAGTTAAATCATGTAATACAGTTGGTTTACGTGAGCAGCGTACGAAGCTGTACTGTTCCTTGTGTATCCTGAGGTGTTTTTCATTGTGAGGGGATGGATTGGCTTCTGCTTTGGCTAGAAAAGTAGTCAGGCATCTGGAGGCCGTTTTTCAACATAGATGAGAAAAAAAGCCATAAGAGGACTAAACTGCAACTGCTTGTGGAGCGTTGGGGAAGGAGAACGTGAAGGAGTCCAGGGGAGGGGAGGGCGAGAGGACTCCACGCCTGATCTTTCTCCAGGAATTTAAGGAAATTTCTTTCTCTGGTACTTCTTTTTTAAAATAGCTTAAATAGTTGGTAAGCCTGCAAAGGCTAGTAGCCTGGTTTGCAGGCATCAAAGAATGTACTTTTAAACAACCTGTTGGAATTCTTGCTAGGAATTTTATTTTTATTAAGTATGGACCACTCTGAGAAAACGCTGATAGCAAGAATTCAGAGGATATGGGCCAAACATTTTCACAGCATGTGGCAACAAATTTACTAAACGCAGTCATTAGCGCTATTACAGTATTAAAAAGAAAAGACCCTGAGCGCCCTTTCTCTACTTATGGGAGAGCGTGTTTAATGACTGTTGCCTTTTACAGTACGTCTGGGAAGAAGCTTCAAAGGCCTCATCCAAGATGAAACCACGCTGAGGGTTGCAACTGGACCAAGATGCGACACGAGGTGGCACTCTTGTTCCAGAAGTGCCGCCGAGCGAGCAGCGCTGGGCATCGGCCAAAGGACACGGGAGGGTTCCGCCTTAGGGGACTGCTTCACGGGCAACCGAGCAGGAAGGAGGCTGGACGCAGACCGGACCAAGGCTATCAGGGTCCTTGGAAGCCGATTGGCGCAGTGGTGCAGGGACACAGGAGGCAGCAACCTGAGATAGTGGCTGTGCTTTGTAGTACCTAGGTCACTCTTATTAGTTACTTTGGTGTTTACTTTGTTGTTTTAAATATATTTTATAACTGTCTATAAGTTTTAGAAAGGATTAAGTTTTAATGTGGTATTTTAGTACATATTTCGATCACATTCACACCCCGATTTCCTCCCCTAGATTCCCTCCTTGTTTTCTTCTGCTTATTGAATATTAGTCTCCCTTGTACTCATGTCGTCTTTTCTAGATTCTGCATATTATGAAAAACTTGCAGTGCTTGTCTTTATGAATCTGGCTTATTTTGCTTATAATGATAATTTCCAGGACCTCCCAATTTTCCCTAAATGACATAATTTCACTCTTCTTTATGGCTGAACAATACTCCATTGGGTATATGTACGCCACGATTTCTATATTCATTCATCTGATGATGGTCACCTAGGCTAGCAGTATCTTGGCTGTTGTTAAGTATGTCACAGTAAACATGGGTATGACGATTTCCTTGTAGTAGGTTGACTTTTGTCTCTTTGGGTACATACCAGGGAATGGTACGCCTGGACCAAATGGGAGCTCTAGTTTTAGTTTTCTGGGAAACTTCTGTACTGATTTCCATAGCAGTCGCACTGTACATTCCTATCAGCAGTGAAGAAAGGCTCTTTTTCCCAGCATCTGCCCAGCATTTACTGCGTTTTGTCTTCCTTCCTTCCTTCCTTTCTTCCTTCTTTCCTTCCTTCCTTCTTTCCTTCCTTTCTCTCTCTCTCTCTCTCTCTCCCTCTCTCTCTCTCTCTCTCTCTCTCTCTCTCTCTCTCTCTCTCTCTCTTTCCTTTTTTCTTTTTTGAGACAGGGTCTCACTGTGTAGTCCAGGCTGGTCCTGAACTCACTGTGGAGCCCAGGCTGGCCTTGGACTCAAGGCAGTCCTCCTGCCTCAGCCTCCCGAGTGCTGGGATTACAGATGTGCGTCACCACATCCAGTTTATGTGGTGCTGGGGAATCAACTCAGGTACTTGGCACTTGTTAGGCGAGCATGCGTTTTACCTGCTGAGCCATCCCTCTAGCCTGTGATTTGTGTTCTTGATGTTAACCATTCTGACTGGGCTGAGGTGGTATTTCAATGTGATTTTGACTTGCATTTTCCCAGTGGTGAAAGATGCTGATTTTTTTCATGTGCTTATTGGCTATTTCTACTTCCTCTTTTGAGAAGATCAACTCATTGGCCCATTTATTGACTGCACTAATTATACTGTATTTACTGTTGAGTTCTTTATATATTCTAGATATTGATCCTCTGTTTGAAGAGTAACTGTTAGCGATTTTCTCTTATTCTGTAGGCTGTCTCCTCATTCTGGTTGTTTACCTTGCTGTGCAGAAACATTTTAATTTTGAGGGGCTTACTTTTCTTCAGTTCCCTGTATACTTTGGTTATGAGCCTCCTATCCGAGGTAATGGTGGTGAATATTTTTTTCCATCCTGTAGGTTCTCTTTTTACCCTGTTGATAATTTCCTTTGCCATACAGAAACTTTTTAATTTGGCATAATCCCATTTGTTAATTCTGGGGGCTATTTCTTTGCTTTTTATGTCTTATTAAAAAAGTACTTGACAGCACCTTTGTCTTTTAGATATTTGTCTAATTTGTCTTCAAGAAGGTTCAGTGTTTAGTTTTAATATGTAGGTCTTTGAATCACTATGAATCACTTTGGTGCATGGTGACAGGTGTGTGTCTGTATTCATTCTTCTGCATGTGGATGTCCAGTTTTCCCAGCACCATTTGTTGAGGAGGCTGTCCTTTTTCCAGTGTATGCTTTTGGCTCCTTAAGAACAACCACTATTAACAACACCTTAACACCTTAACAACACAAAAGAAATAAGTGTTAATACCTTCAAGTGAACTAAATAGCTAAAAATTACTAAGGTTTAATGGTAATACAAAAATGGATGGAGAAAAGGAAATGGAAAAAAACTTTGAAAAAGAAAAATGAGAAAAAGGAATAGACAAAAGTGAGTTCAAATTCAATTTTTAATTTTCAGAGACTAAAAGAAAATATCATGCAGTAAGACTAACAGAGGGAAAACAACAGCAAACGGAAACAAAAAGTAAGAATGAAGAAAGACTAAAGGAAGACTCCTCCACATAAAGAAAACAGAAGAGAGAAACAAAGCAACAAAAACATGGACTGGAAAGAAAGACAGAAATGAGCCCAAACATTTCTTCTGTATGGAGGTATTTGCATGAGTAGTTGTCCTCCGCATCCTATGGTACTGGGGTGCACCAGATCTGAGGACGTAATAGTGGGTTAGAACGGGGGCTGCTGGTTTTGTGCACCCATTTTTTGCTGTATAAGCGCCAACTTTCCTTACCTTCCTCATGGGCAAAGTCACCTGGGGCCTGTATTCATCCCAGTGGTTTTTGGTTCTTTCCTGTGTGCCTTGAGCCATTGCTGACCCCAACTAGTTTTGCAGCCTGTAGGCTCATGAAGCACCCCACGTGCTCCAGAGGCCATTTTCTTGACAAAGCCAAAGGTGTGGCAAAAACCAAGCTGTGGTGTGTCTTTGAACATATTCGTGTGAGAGGGAAATGAGCAGACCTATGAGTTTTGTGCTGAAAGTAGGCAGTGAGGGGTCCAAAGAGTCCACTGGACCTCCTTCCAGTGTTTTCGTGATCAGCCTCTTTAGAAAGCCACATGCAGCTAGCTGGGCTCCTCACTGCTGTGAGTGGGACCACCATTTCCTTCACAGCCAGAGCTCACGGCTACCCAAACCTCCCAGGAGGTCCTTCATTAGCCCTTTCCCACAACAGAGTAACTGGAAACCCAGGGTCAGTATAAACCAAGGAAAACCCAGAAACCCTGAAGAATGGTCGCTCTGTCACTTCAGATTCCCAGAGCAGCTCAATCTCAACCAGAAAGACCCTTCTCACAATGGCTCCTGATCAAGTCCTCCCGAATTTCCTTCCAAACGCCAGCCTGCCTGGGTGAAGCGACAATTTCAGGGGGAAACCCCACGCGGCAGTTGCAGTTCGCAGTACCCGCGGCCGTTCACTGGGCCCGATTTTATCCTGCCTCTGTCTTCTGCTTGTGGTGCTATTTGGGTTAGCTAGTGCTGGGAATTGGCCTTCTAGGTGTGCACAGGAGCTGGGTTGTTTGGCTACCAAGCCCTTATGTTCGGCTGATTAGACTGTATCTTCTGGGACTTCTGCTGAGCCTGACTCACTGAGGTCACAGCTTGTGTCCCCTTTGTGGCCCACAAACTCTCTAACTACATCTCCCATTGCCTTCTTTTCAGTTGGATCAAGTCTATCTGGGTGGGGCTGTGGAGCCTGAATCTTTCCAAAATGGCAACCACTGCTTCCCAGCCTCTCCTGGGGGAAGGAACTGGACAAAGCAGGCCCAGATTGGGCAAGTCAGGGGAAGGAACTGGGAAGTGCCTGGGTTGGGTATATGAATCCCCTCTGTTTCCACCCTGGTGGATTCCCCATTGTGGTCTACCTACTGCTTTGCACACTGCTGCTAGGGCAGCCCCATTGCCCGTGGAAAGCTCCCAGCAGTGGCGTTCTGCAGTGTCCCTCCAGAATCTCTGACTTTCTTATGGGTCTTATCTGTTTCCTAAAGTTCCACTCTTACTCAGAGTTAAAACTTTAAAGTAGCTTTGTTTCAACTTAATAGGTGACCCTTTGTGGACTGAATGAGCACGTAGATGGTCCTACATGGTTGCCCTCGTGCCTCTCAAACCATTGTGTGTGTGTACATGCATGTGTATTTGGTGGGGGGGGGGGGGGGGGGAGGAGGTCTGGATGATCCACCTATTGGTGAGAGGGGAATATTGCAGCCATGGGCTACTATTGTATTGGGATCTGGATGTCTCTTTATGTTTGGTACTGTTCGTTTTATAAAATCGGAACACTGATATTTTGTGGATATATATTTAAAATTTCTATATCTTCTTCATGGATTATTTCCTTTATCAACATGTAATGAGTTTGTGTTTTTTTGACTAATTTTGCATGCAGGTCTGCATTGTTGGAGATGAATATCGTTCTTCTTGCTTGTTTTTGGATTTCATTTGCGCAGACTTTGGTTTTCCTTCTTTCATTTTCAGCCTATGATATTTTTGCTGGCAAAGTGTGCATCTTGCAGGTAGCAAATCACTGGGTCATGTTTTTTAACCTGGTCTGCCAGTCTGTGTTATTTAATCACAGAATTAAGATCATTTAAGTTTAGAGCTATTATTATAGAAAGGTATGTGCTAATATGACATTTGTTGTTTTTCTAATGTTTAATTCTTTCCAAATTCTTAATAGTTTATCTATTCCTCCTCTTATGTATACAGGATTCCTTTAAATGTCTTCTGCAATGCTGGCTTAGTGGTTACAAATTGTTTAGCTTAGCGTATCTAGGAAGGCATTTCTTTCTTTTTCAATTCTCAAGAAGAGTAACCTAGGTTGGCAGTTATTTTCAATGGCTTGAAATACATCATTATGTGTCCTCCAGGTCTCTATAGATTCTGCAAAGAAGTCTGCAGTTGTTCTGTAAGTGACCTGATGCTTCTGTCTCGGAATTTTCGATATGCCTCCATTGTACTGTACTTTTGACATTTTAACTATAATGCGATGTAGAGACTTTTTCTTTCTGGTCATGCCAGTTTGGGATTCTAAATGTTTCCTTTTTCTGCATGTCCAGTTTCTTCTTGATATTTGGGAAATTTCCTGTTATCATTTCATTAGATAGATTTTCTGTGCCATTAGTCTAAACCTTAGCACCATATTCTATGCCCCAGATTTCTAAGTTTGATCTTATCATGTCCCAGAGTTCTTGGAAGTTTCTTACTTTTTTCTTTCAGTGTCTGAGTATGTTATCAATCTTATCTTTGTGCCCTAAAATTCTGTGTTCTGCTTGACCCAATCTATTGCTGAGGCTTTTCAGTGAGTTTCAGTTCTCACTTATTACATTTTTCATTTCCAATGTGTGCATTTGATTGTATCTCAGAATTTCTCCTTGTTGAATTGTTCCTTCATATTCCTCACTATTACCTTTAATTTATTCAGCTGTTTATTTGAAATCATTAATCAGTTAGAAATCAGCCTTTTTAATCTTTGTCTGGTATTTCATTTATTTCGATATGCTTGCATTCAGCTTCTGATTAGCCACAGACCTTTCAGGGAGTCACGTGGCCTTTTTTTCTCATATGTCTTGTGTTTCCATATTGAGATTTCCCAGCTGTTGGACTTTACCTCTCCTACTTCTATGCAAGCGTCTTCTTAGTCTTTGGTGTCCTTTGGAAGGCTTGGTCTCTGGCACTGTTAAGAGAAAACAAAGGACAGTAATAACCACATGAAGCAAAACCCAGTTAAAAGTAACACCTGTACCACCAGTTATACTAGAAGAGAAAGCACCAATAATAATGTTGAATAAACTACAATAATAATATTGAATAAACTACAAAGTGATCTTGATTAGGGTGATTTTATTTGAGTGAACAGAGAGGTAAGAGCTTCTGTGAACTGAAAGGGTCCTGGGGTGGGTTACCCCAAAAGGAAGATATGAATAAAGGTTAAAATAAAATAAAATTAGTAATAAAGATACAGGGAAAATAGAAGGAGTAGAATTTAAAAAAAGAAAATATATGAGAAGAAAGAGGAGAAAAACATGAGATAAAAAAACAAAAAATGAAAAACCCCAAACCGCAGCCAAGCACAGTACTGCATGCCTGCAATCTCAGCACTCGGAGGCTGAGGCAGGAGAGCTGCAAGTTTGAGGGCAGTCTGGGCAACTCAGCAAGACCTACCCCCTGCAAAAGGCAAATAAAATTAAGTAAATGTAATAGCAATGAAGCAACAAAAAAAGGGGAAAACAAAAATGACAAAAGAAAAGAAGAAAAAGGAAAGAAGACAAAAAGAGAAAAGAAAAACCAGAAAAAACAAAGAATTTTTTTTTTTTAAAACATCGGAGTGTTTGTCTCTTTCCAGGACCTGTAGCGTTGGAACCCCCAGGGGTGGGAGAGAACAGTGGCCGAGTCGGGACTGGCCTTGTCTGTGTTTCCCTGCGGACAAGCTGGCTGTTGCTGTGTGAGTACAGAGGTCGCCCTGGGTCCCTGCCGCAGGGGCCAGCCGCTGACCTGGGGTCTCCTCAGAACTGTACTCACTCCCAAAGCTTAGCGTGTTTGTTTCTGTGCATCCGACTCACTGCTATCCCCAAATAGCTCTGTGCCTGGTGGGGTGGTGAGGTACCCCACTTGCTTTAGAGCGGCGGTTCCTAACCTCCGTGGCACCAGGATCTCATGGGAGATCATGTTCCCCCAACCTGGGGTGAAGGGTTGGAGCCAGCTAGTGTCACTGCCTCTGGTCCCCTTCGGATCTGCAGGCATTGGATTCTCCCAGGGAACATGTAACCTGGATTCCCTGCATCCTTAAGAATTGCTTTATCGATTTTTGCTGAGATTTCTTGTGCAGTTGGTGATCTGTTAAAAAAATCCTTTCCTATCCCTAGGTCTTCTAGGGTTTTACCTATTTCGTCTTCCAGTAAGCTCAGTGTTTCTGCTTTGATGTCCAGTGTTTTGACCCATTTTGATCAAGAACTCAAAAAACAATTGCTGGTAAGGGTGCAGAAAATAAGGAGCTCTACTCCACCGCTGGAGGGAATGCAAGCTGGTACAGCCATTATGGAGAGCAGTCTGGAGGTTCCTTAGATGAGAATGAAAATTCCATTTGATCCAGCTACTGCCCTACTGGGCATGTTCCCAAAAGAAATAAAGTCAACATACTAAAAAGATACACACATATCCATGTTTATATCAGCACAATTCATAATTGCCAAATCCTGGAAGCAACTACCTGCCCCACCATACAGGCATAGTTAAAGAAGATGTGGTACTTATACACAATGGAGTACTATGCAGCCATAAAGAAAGACAGACATGAACTATTTGAACAAAAATGGGGTCACCTAGAGTCAAAATGCTCTGTGACATGAACCATGCACAAAAGACTGATTATAGGTAGGTGTACCTCTTATGAAATGCACAAAGATAATGACATAAAAGGCCAAAACATGAATGGCAGGGTAGAAAGAGAAGCAAAGGTCAGATAGGAAAGGAGTGAACCTCTGAAAAAGGGGTGGACATAGATGCTCACTAATTCCCCAAACCCCATGGTTTTAATGCATTACAGAATTTGAAATTAGTGTACTTACCAAAAAATTGTTAAATTTTATGTCGTGTGAATT
Source organism: Ctenodactylus gundi (assembly GCA_004027205.1). Classification (NCBI taxonomy): domain Eukaryota; kingdom Metazoa; phylum Chordata; class Mammalia; order Rodentia; family Ctenodactylidae; genus Ctenodactylus; species Ctenodactylus gundi. The sequence goes on along the minus strand of PVKB01000533.1, from coordinate 192,366 downwards.
TTTTTACTAAAATAAAAAAGTGGAAAAAAAAAAGACTGTAACGTCCCCAAGGATCTGCCATGAGGCAGAACCCAGTAAGGCCGGCGACGGGAGCAGCTCTGAGTACAGATGCAGCTTCCCATGCTGGCCAGCTTCATGTCTCCTGCTGTGGGACCTGCTTCCGATAGCCAAGGACTGGTACTGGTTCGGGATCCGGGATTGGGGCACTCTGCTCTTACAGGCCCCTTGTCTGTGCTCCTGGGGCAGGGCAGCTGTCCAAGTGGCGGCGTAGCCCTTAACACGCTGGCAGGTGAGGAAAAGAAAAAGACCCCTCTGTCGTGTGGTGAATGGGAGCCAGGGATCCACTGAGCTCAGTCCCTTGAGAGCACTGTGACAGGCCTTACATCCTTCCTTGTCTGTGGAGAAAAAAATCTGAAAATAAAGTTTTTTGTAGATTATATGTTTTTGGTATGAAGCAACTTTCTACTGTTTTTAAACTATAGTTTTTATTATTAATTTCCCAAAGAATAAATCCTTGACCATAATAAAATGTTTAGCACCTCTATGCTAGTTAATACTACCTTAAAATAAAACTTAATGTTTATTGTTATATCTTTGGATGAAAAACACTAGTGCCACTGCTAGTGGGCCCCAATATCAACCACAAAATCTGCCCCCTCTTGAGGGTATTTAATAAGTAATTGCACTAAGACATAGAGTTTGTGGGGAAAGTTTAGAGAAGCCAAGTGTATGCGTGCTCCCAGAGGGAAGGCATGTTACTCCCAGACCCCAAGAAGCAGAGGAAGGGAGGGAGCTGAGAGAAGCTGAGGAAAAGAAGAATGGGGAGAGGAGAGAGGAGAGAACAGGGACAAGGAGCTGGCTGGAGATGACTGCCTGCCCCCAGGAGGGCGCAGCTGGCTCCCAGGCCTTGGCCGGCAGGGTGAGCGCCATTGGCCCCCCTGCCTCCTCCTGCCCTGCCCTTTCCAGGCCCCACCCCCTCCACCCACAGAGCCCAGCTAAGCAGGTAGCCTTCCTGTGGGTCGATCAGGATAGGAAAAGGGACAATCTGGACAGGCAAAGCGAGTGAGAGAGGTTTAGCACGGGTTGTACCTCACCCACACACTGGGAAATCTAGCTGTCTGCTAATTATATTAAACCCAATATGAATCTACGCCTCCACATTTTTGTCAGGTCTACATGACAATGCTTTATTCTTCCTTTGGATGAAAAATCCTTTCTTCCTATTTTTCCATCTTTGACTCACTCAATGATTATTTAGTGAATCCTTGAGTAGATGTAAGGGGTATAAAGATACATTAGATATGCCAGGGGAAGAATAAAGCAAGAAACTGTCATCTGCTGAAGTACTGCAGGCATGAAGAATTAGGAGGGAGAAAAGAGGCAAGTGGAGTTCAGAAGGGATGCCATTCCACATGGCAGGCTGTTGGGAAGGCTCCCGGGAGGCAGTGATATGGGAGCAATCGTCACTTAAATTTAATTACTTGATCTCCCTCTACTCTCACGTTCATTGATTTCTTTCACCATTCAGATATCCATTATGGATTACATGGGCCTGAGTTGCCTTCCTGTTTTCTAATTTTATCTTTGTGGTTCTTATTATGCTTTATGAGATGCCTTTAATTGGATTAATTAGGCCGCGAGCTTAAGGCCGTCTACACGGGTGTGATTGACTATACAACTACTCCAGGTACTGGGGAGGAAGGGGACCCTCCGTGGCACGGGGCGTGTCGGCATGTAGTAACGATGTAGAATGTACTGCTTTAGGGACCAGGGAGTGTGTATTTAGCAATTCATCTCTGAACACGGTCTCTGGATAAACTACAAAGTATATATTGCCATGTAACATACAAAGACCATGTTTATGGTTCATCATGTATATTGCCATGTTGACTTCAGAAAGATGTTATGTTATCAACATCACTGTGATCAGGATATGAAGACACAAGTGTCACATGTGCTATCAAAATGAAGTACTTGAATGAATGATGTATTTTTGGGTACTAGTAAGCTTTCTTTGGTAAGGTGGATCTTTATGTCAGCATCACCGTAGCAGTGGCCTTTTACCCTGCCATGCCTTCCAGGCTTATTTTTATAAATTTCAGAACTAGCTTTATTGTGTCACTTCAGGAATATCAGCAACTACAGTAGTGCCCTCTCCTCGGTGTATGAGACTCAGACCCCTTAAAAGTTCATTATCCTTTTCTCCTACTTTGTGTATGTTTGAAGGTTTTTGAATCATATGTGCCTTCAACCCTCTATGTTTCCTCTGTATATCACTCCATTTTTCATGTGCATTGAAGAGCTGATTTTTTTCTCCCCTGATTTCTTAGTCCTAAATTATGTGGTCCTGCAATTATAAACCCTCATTTCTCCCATTATTTCTGTTTTTGTCTTTATTTAATTCAACTTTTTTGTCCTTTCTCTCTTTTTCTCTTGATTTACTGTGTCAAAGCTTAAATATTTGTTAATTTTTTAAAAGATCCTTTTTTCTTCTCTCTCCTTCAGCTATTGCTTTAGGCATTAAAATGTGGTGGTTATATGTAGAAAAACTTGGAACGGTGTGTCCGCCAAGTTTTCCTCAGTACACAAGGCACTCTTGAAGCACAAGAATGCTGTAAGAGATAATGATTTGTTCTTATAATACAGATGAGTACTAAGGCCGAGGTGCTTAAATCACCTGGTTTAAATCCTGTCTCACTTTATGACTAACACTATGGCCTTCAATAAGTTGCCCAACCTCCACATGGATCAATTTCATTGCTTCCTATTAAGACAAAATCAAAATAATACCCATAAAAAGCCAGCTCACGACACACGATAAATACACAGTCAACGCTGTTCTTTTATAATTACCCTAGCCCAACAGCTATGGAATATTTTCCTTCTTATTGTTGAAATTTCTATCACCTATTAATGCCCCAAGTCCAAAGGTAGAAGAACTTAATGTTTCAAAATTACCCTGGCCATGGAGTGAAAGTGACAGGAAAAACAAATATTTGGAGAAGCACCAAGAAAACCAGCAGTAGTTGAAATGTTGGCACTTTGACAAAAATAATTTGGGTTGCTTAATGGTGCATAAAGGTAACAGAAAACGCTCTTTTTAGAACTGGAATATTTTCACCTTTCAATTCTTTTGAGATTAATCTTAAAAATTAATAAAATAAGACATTTTTATATCAGAAGTATATGAGTTACACTTTGAAAGATACTTGATTTCTAGAATTCGAAGAAAAAATTCAGCATTATTTTTTTCTTTTCTGTGTTAATTACTTTTAATTTTCTTGCCTTATAATTTACAAACCTGTCGAAGTGCCTTAGACCTTTAATAGTCACCTGCAAGAAGCAGCAGTGGTGCTCTTGGACTCTTGGCTCTCATAATCAGAATGGAATAGATTTTCTTTGCCCAAGCCCATATGCCAAGGTGTAATAAAAAATCTCTGGACTTAAGTTGGGCTTGGAGGTGCAGGCCTGGAATCCTAGAACTCTGAGAGTTTGAGGCAGAAGGACTGCACGATTGAACCCAGCTTGTGCCTTGTCACTTAGTAACTTAGTGAGACTCCATGTCAAAGTGAAAAAAAAAAAAAAAAAAAAAAAAAACCAAGAAAAAGGGGTGGGAATGTAACTCAGCATAGAGTTCAATCTCTAATATTGCAAAAAATCTGTATAATTAGTTCAATCCATTTTTACAAATATGATCTGATCTGAGCACTTACAACAGGCAAGAGGCATGGATACTCATGACCAAAAAGCTACATGATTGCTTGGAAGAGATATGCAGGTCATCAGCTTAAGCTACTGGTAGGGATATTTTTTAGTAAAAACTTATAGCAGTATATTAAATGCCTAATAAACTGCCAGATCATTTATTCTCAATCTGGTCACATAGAAACAAATCTTAAGCTTTTATAATACTGTAATACTCTAAGAAAAACTTAAATCATCATCATAATCAGTATTTTTAAACAGAAAATTAGGTATCAGAATATATAATTTATAAAAAACTTGCTTATGTATCTTTAGAAAGGGATTTATTGGGTCAGTGAGTCACATACTTTATAACAGATAATTTATACATTTTTAGTTAAGTAGAGATGATGTTTCTGAAGCATTTCTTACCTTTCTTTTGTGTGTGTTATTGTCCAATGTCATTCTATTGCTTTTTTATTTTTTTACAGCGTTGTTTCTCAACTTACTAGATTTCTCTCAAACTCTGGTAGCCATTAAGTTTTTGGAATGGAAATAGTCCTGCTTGATATTACTGCTCATAAGACACTTTGCACATTGGCATTTAGTTCTCTTTGGATGGTTAAACATTTTGAAACAAATAATGGTAGGCTAACATTAATGTACTCTTTACCTTTGCCTAACAGCACTGTCTGTGATGTGAGGGACACTCTTACCTTCCAGATGTCGCATGTGATAACAGGTCTGCAAAAGTTAGAAAAGTCATCAAATTGCAGAGCAGATTAGAGGGGAGAGGAGATGAGAACTCAGGTTCCTTTACTTCCTCTTCAATCCTCAGCAAAAATTCCTCATCATTTGAAGAGCATTACAGAGCCTTCCCACAGGCCCCGAGAGCAAGAAAAGATTTAAGCATTCTAAAGTGTTCGGTCTTCCTGCCAAAATACATTTGCATCATTTATCTTTTGAAAATTTTCATGGAGTATGCTTAATAGAAACAAGATTGCTTTAACTTTGGTTACCAGCAGCCATCTGGAACTCTTAGTATATATTGTGTAACTGGAAGAACACTGGAAATAATTTGTCATTTAGCAAGACAATCAGACAAAATTAAAAACAAAGTGATCAGAAGATAACATTAAAATTTCTTAGAATCTATTTTTTATTTTTAAGATGCTATTTTTCTATAGAAGTACTATAGCTACATTACAGAGTATCTGATAACTACAGGGGAAAAATTTCATGTTCAGTGTATGAATGTAACCCCTTCATTATGACTCTAGCCTGTGCTTCCCCCTCCCAAATTTACTTTTTAAAAAAGTAATTACACTCACAGGGATTATATAATTTTCATCCTGATTTTATTTCACTTAATAAAATAAATGGGGTCTGGAGAAATGGCACAGAGGCTAAAGCAATTGCCTATCAAGTGCACAGCCCTGAGTTCAATTCCCCAGCACCACATAAGCTGCCTGTAATTCCAGCACTTGGAAAGCTGAGGTAGGAGGATTGCCGTGAGTCCCAGGCCAGGGCTACAAAGTGAGTTCAAGACCAGACTGGGCTACAAGGCGAGACCCTGTCTCAAAAAAAAAAAAAAAAAAAAATCAGTATTATACTTTCAAATGATAAGATTCAAAAGGAAAAGCTCACTTTCCAGATGCTTTTTTATTGTAAGTTAAGAATAAGTCACTGAACAGGTGATTTTCAAGTGTGTGTGTGTGTGTTTGTGTGTGTGTGTGTGTGTGTGTGTGTGTGTGTGTAGACATATAGTAATGAATTATTAAAACAGGGATTTTTTTTCTGAGCAGCAAGTCTCCATCTCCATGCACTTTTGATATTGCATGAATAGGGTGTATTTACACAAACCTAGATGGAGTATCCCACCACATACCTAAGCTAATGGTATCTAGGGCCATGATGAGCAAAACAGTATGAGACTACAGCAAATATAAGAGAAAATGATATTGTCAAGAGATGCAGTTAAGCAAAAGATATAAGAACTGCTGCTGGTGTAGCACAGTGTAATGTAGTGAAATATTCTTCTCTTTAAGTAGAAGTACTCCCTAAAATAATGATAAAACGTATAGCACAGTAAATATATAACAAGTAACAGCTTGTTTATTCTCATTGTTGCATATTATGGGCTTTGCCAAATCATCTGTACTGTACTTTTATATGGTTGGCAGTGCAGTAGGTTTGTTTAAACCAGCATCATCACAAACATAGGGCTAACTTACTGCGCTGTGACTTTAGGATAGCTAAGCTGTCACTAGGTGTCAGAAAAGTTTCAGCTCTGCTGTAATCTCACAGGATGACTGTCATATATGTGATTCATCGGTGACAGGAAGGCCATGTGATTCCTGATTATGTGTATATCTGGTGTTTAAGTAAATAACACCAGAAACGCACTGTAGCACTGAGTTGTATCTAATGGTTCTTGATTGTAAAAAAAAAAAAAATGAATAAGCTTCAATTTTTCCAGAATGCTTGATTTCTATTTTATCCAGTAGCCCCAGAAAGTTCTCCACATTCTATTTCTCATTCAACACATGCTAAGCCCTCAAATCCTTGCTCTACAGCAGGTACCTGAGGAAGGCTGGGGCTTCATGTTTCCAGAAAAGTCCTCAACCAACGAATGATAAAGTTTAGACTATCTTCTGCATGGTATTCCATGGGGTCTCCAGTGGAATAAAGCCTCAGGTGTCCACAGTAATGAGCCTCAAAGGTTCATGGTCGTGACCCACCATCAGCACTCTTCAATGGCTCTCTTCTCTTGCTTGCCTCGTTTCCTATCCCCACTGCTTTCAGGGAGTGTCTTGCAAGTAAACCCTTTGTACTCAGTCGTGGTCTTAAGGTTGGCTGTGGCTGAAACCCAAGTAAGACAGTGATAGAAGAAAGTTTATTTCCCAGAAGGAGGCACTGAAACCTCAGTGGTGTGAGGGTACAAACCTCATGTATATGTGAAGGAGGGGCGTAAGGTGGGAGTATGTGGCAGTTTTGAAAACTAGTGAAGAATCCCTTGACTAGGTCGGGCGTGTGAAGGCACAGGGGTAGGCGATTCCTTTGCAAGGTTAGAGTGGGCTGATTCTTCTGGACTATATGATAGAGAGTTATGATTTTGTTCTCAGTGTCTTGGGAGCCCATTGATTGAACCAAATATCACTAGACATTTGAAAGGAGTCTCTTGTATTGGAAATGGAGAACAAACCAACAGATCTAATTCAGATAAAATAGAAAATACTGGTTATAGAAGAATACAAAACAAAAATAAAACCTATAGCTAATCTTAGATTAGAGAACATATCACAGATCTATGAAACAAAAGAATGAGTTATAGAAATATGAATAATTAAGAACTAAATATATTAACAAAGTTATGACTGAAGAAAAAAATTCAATAAAATTTGACTTGAAAGAAAGCTGGAAAAATTTACCAGGAGGCAGAATAAATATATAAAAACAGTAAATGGGAGGGAATGGGATGGAAGTGATAAGAAAACTAGTAGTGGTCTACAAGATTTCAATATCTAAAAATTACAGGATTTGTGGAAAATGGAAGTGAAAAAATGACTAGCAAAGTAATTCAAGAAAGTTTTTTTTTTTTGGAGGGGTCTGGAAAGATACTAACTACTGTTTAAGAAGGCCCCACTTTGATTCTATGCATCAATTGAAAAAAATGCCATATTGAGGTACTTAATGAATTTCTAAACACTTGTCACAGAGATTCAGAAGCTCCCAGTAGCAGGTGTGGCTATATAATTTATTCATTCTATTGTATGATAAAAATTACAGGGCTATTTGTTCAAAAGGGATTCTGAATCTGAAGGCTGCTACAGTCTAGTGTTGAACCAAGCATGGCCCCTTCTGGGCACAGGACCCCATGCTGCTGCGCAGGTCACGTGACCATGAAGTGGCCCAGTCCACCACCAAGAAGGATAACTGGAAATCAAAAGCCCTCTCCTCTCCTATCACTTCAACTATGACTGATTCTTCTTTCATCCAGGATATAGATTTGGGATATAGCAACAATTAAAAGAGAAATACTTGATGTTGCCAAATTGTGTTTTCTGTGGTGTCTCTTCTTGTTGACTCATAGTTGGGACCAGATGCCAGAACTCGACGTATTTTCCATCATTTGCCTGCTTTTAGTGACATCCTTTGTACTTTGAGACTTACTCCAGCCCTTTTCAAGTACTCTGCCCGAAACAGCCCAGGGTTGTTTATGGTATGCACAATCTCAAAAAAGTGAAGACTTTATAGCAGCCTTAAGAATCACGGTGACCTGAAGCCACATTTCTTTCTCTGACCCATGAGGGACCGGATAGTCATTTTGAAGCTGCCTACCTACCTGGGGCAGCAGAAAGTAGAATAAACTGAACTCTTTAAATAGAAATTTACATAGTTGGAAAACTCAGTTCTGAATTTGGGAAAAACACAATTGCAAAAATTCAACCTTCCTAAGCACTGACATTTACAAAAAGTTAAAATGTATATATTCATAGAGAAGATTTTTTTCTACTGTTGTATAAAAATTAGTTCTTCTGGCCATAGAATTTGATGCTTTCATTATTTCAAAATAAAGTGTTTTTGTTAGTTCTAAATTACTAGAAACAACTTGTAGTTATTTCTAAATTAATTATTTTATTATTTCCATGTCAAGGAAAACACAAAGTTATATCTGTATGCATACATGTATGAATATATGTGTAATATATGTACATAGACATACATGCATACATAGAATTTAAACATATACTTTATAATAGGTCAATCAAATAAGATATTTCCAGATGCCTGGGGAAGCTCAGGGTTCCACAGAAATGATTTGAAAACACTGTTCCCAGTCCTGGGTGCTGTAGGGATAAACTTGTCACAGTGTGGGCCTAAGGGACCATCTGATCTTCAAGGCCTTGTTGAACAAAATATGCAATGATACCACTTATTGGCTAGTGTCCCATGAGAATAAGAATGGTTGCCAGTGTGAGGAATAATTTTGTTTTTCTGCAATTTTGTTAACATCATTTTTTACCATTCTTCAGTCTTTAAAAAAATGAAAACTATCATGTACCAAGATTGAGACTTAAGAAGTCATTTCTGAAAGATGCCGTTGATGTTTTTCAATCTCCAGCCCTACAACCAATGTGACTTAAGATTGCTCACTGTAGGGATCAAGTCCAGCAGCAGTTTTTTTGTCAGCTTTTTTTTTTCAGAAGTCAACCAGAATTATCTTCTCTTGAGAGGGTATCTAAGTGTATGATTTCAGATATCATTTTTCCTGAGATTGGAGATAATATCCTATGATTAATATAATTGTAGAATAAAATTTACCAGAAATTAGATTCATAAATGCATACTTATATTTTAGATATTTGTTGAATTTTAGTTATTTAGAAGCGAACAATACATTAACATGACCTCTAGTTTCTTGGCCAGCCTCTCATGGCCAGAGTCAACAAGCTGCCAGTACGTTGTTAAAGTGCTGTAGTAGAACACGGAGTAGAGAAATGCGTGGGTGGATTTTTTGGGCTAAGACAGACTGTGAATGTTCTCAATGATATTCCCTGTGACACTGGACCAGCTGATAAAGTGCTGCCAAAGTGATTACTTCCTTTGAATGGCTCAGGCCACTCTGCCCAAGTTGTGCCCAGAACACCTCGTTCTCACCCTCAGGCAGTGTGGCCATGAGGACAGGGAGATGAACAGCGTGGTGGCTGTCATTGTGTAGGAAGGACTTCATTGCCTTTCTGAGTTGCAGCTTACCTAGTAAAATTTAAGATTCAGCTTCCCAACTCTTTTAAGTATGCAGCGTTCGAAGTTTTACTGCTCTAGAGCACGTTTTAGTCTTTTTGCCAATACTCATGAATTAATTGTCTTATTCCACAAGATTCTATGCTACACTTCCTGCTAAGAGTACAATTCTACTTGGGTATTTCAAACCTTGGGTAACTGAAAATGCCACCTCTGTACCCAAGGCGAAGCCCGAGAGAATCACGCTTGGTTGTCCTCATGCACCATAGCATGTGAATTCATTGAATAGAGTTGTTCTACCTCAGCTCCAGCCCCTTGGACAGGTACATGCGCTTCGTGCTCACATCCCTCATCCACTCTCGTAGAATGTGATTGTGAATGTTTGAGACACGGTGAGTCTAGATCAGTTAGAACTCTCGTCGCTATGTAATTGTGGTTATTTTGTCTCCTCACAGGCTTCCTCATGTAGTCCAGGTGTTGTGAAAGAAAGATCTTCTCAGAGCTCCAAATGAGAAGCAAGGCAGAGCTACTGTTGCCTTTCTCTGCAGCCTGGCCTGTCTGAGTTTCCGTCATCTCTCCTTTCAGGAGATAATAGATCTCAGTTGAAATTAGTGACACATTCATTCTATTCTTCTTTCCTTCTTCCTCCCTCCCTCCCTCCCACTTCTTTCTTTCTTTCTTTCTTTCTTTCTTTCTTTCTTTCTTTCTTTCTTTCTTTATTTTTTCTTTCAATTGGATCTTGCTCTGTAGTCCAGGTTGGTCTTAAACTTACTATGTAGCCCAGGTTGGCCTGGAATTCAAGACAATCTGTCTGCCTCAGCCTCCCAAGTGCTGGCATTAGTAGTGTGCACCATCACACCCTGCTACTATGTGGTGCTCGGGCTTGAACCTGGAGCCTTGCACTTACTAAGTCTCAAAGAAAAAAAGGAAAAAAGCAAAAAGATAGGAAATAATATATAAGACAGTAAAAAGAAAAATACTTGTTAAATTTTATATACATATATTTATACATATTTATTTCTGTGTTTACTTATATGTTTTTGCCTTTCCCTTCTTGCCTTCAGTAAACTGGTTAACATTTGTTTCAATTGTATTGTCTCATTCCAATTTTCTGCTGTCCCCTCCTCTAGGATCCTCGCCATGACCTCCACCAGGTCGTGTGGTATTGCTTCGTAAATTTCATTTAGTTCACACCATCTCTCAGCTCACACCATCTCTCAGCTCACACCGTCTCTTGGCTCACAGCTCCCCCCAAGGATCTCTGTCCATTAGCATTTCAGAATTCCCAACCTTTATAGAATAAGTTGCTTTCTTATCTTTCCTATATATCTCCTTGCCCTGATTGAAATTTGGCTGTCTTTCTCAGATATGAACATTTATTAAACACCAATTACATGCAACCTTCTCCCTTTGGCACCTTGTTGAATTTTCAGTGCCTTGAAAGAGCTTGCGTTTGTCACCCCAAGTTGATTGAGCTGTTCAGATTACAAAAGGCTCTTATTTCCAAGCTGCTGCCCTTTCTCTATTAAACAGAGCTGAATACATTATTTGAGTATGAATGAACTTTAATTTACAGGAATGAAAATCCATGTTAAGTTTTTGAGTGAAGTGGGCCGATTGCCTGTGGTATTTTGGAATCATCTGAGAGAATGTGCAGGATTGCTTATGTTTTGAAGTAGGTATGCTCCTTAATCCAATGCTACATAAAATAGTAATAAGAGAGAGGAGCAAAGAAAGAAGAAAGAGAATGAAAAGAATTGAAAGTGAGATGACTTCTGTCTGATACCCAAATACAAAGGAGCCCTTGGCCAAAAGGTAAAAAGTTGTAAGCAAATAAGAAAGTGAAAATTGGTTCACAAAGAAGATGGGGACAAGGAGATACATACAGAAGAAGTCAAAGCATTGACTTTGTCCTTTCGTGTGCATGGACTCTGGAGCAGTTTCTTTGCTACCAGGACTGCATGTAGTAACCTGCAGTGCAGTTTCAGAGCAGTGATGGGGTCAACAATCCAATGGAGGGAACTGAAGAGGTGACTTGTTAAGCAGATGTCAGCATCAGGTAATTGTTGGGCGGTGGATGTAACAGACTTTGGGTGGAAGTTTTGTTAAGAACCAAGCAGTGTGTTGGTTCTTGTGCCTGAAGCATCCCTCGGGATGTCACATCTTCGGAGGGTCTGCCTCTACTGGCGTCCTGTACTTAGGACTTCTTTGCTAGAGCTGAGCTACAGCAGAGCTTCAGAGTTCCTACACTCCTCTGAAGAGCTGTGATTTTTCTTCTCCGCCTTTTTAATTGGGGGAATTATAGAATTGTAAATATTTGTGGATTTAAAACTCAATAGCTCCTTCTTAGTTGTTATGATGAAGGAGGAAATCCCAAAAGCTATCTTGGCTCTGATTTAATATAAATCAGTTACACAAGGGATAGAAACTCCACCGTCTCCCAAGAGCAGGCTGGTATGACCCAGACGTGTGCAATTAGGCCAAGTGGGATACTTGGGAGTGAGGCTCTGTGGTGACCTGGAGAGCACATGCTCCAGCTAAGGGTGTGTAGATTGAAATGCTTTTAAAACATTTTTTTACTGCAAGGTAAATCGCATAAGTACCGGTGCTATTGAACAGGTGTTTTAGCACTGCTTATGTTAGACTGAGGTGTGGAAAGACTTCCCACTGTATTTTAGCTCCTTTTAGATTATAGACTTGTCATTCAAAAGTGGCCCAATGTCAAATGGATGTATCAAAGGGATATGTAAGTTAGACTGCATATTTTGTATTCTATCTTTTTTCATGATTGAGTTAGAAGTTTAGGGAGTAAAAAAGTGAGAAAGATAGTTCATTATGCCTGGTCAGCATGTTAATCCTGGTGCTTGTGATAAGGTCATTTTTTGTATTATTAATACTTAGATTTATTCTAAGCATTCCCTTCTTCTAGCCTTGTCTGAAGCAAAATGATCTAGAACAAAAAGGAAACAGAAACACTTTTGAATTTTCAATAAAGTAGAAGATAGAGGATTGCTCCTAGAGCTTAATATATCTCTTTATCTTTGGTATTTTTACTCTGAGTTAAATAGTAAGGATCACAGTTTAGTAATAATATTAATACTCTGCACACTTGTTAATATTTATGTGCTGTTTGTTTCACACTTAAATAAATTTTCTTTGCAGTAGAATTGCATGGCTCTCACTTATCAAATGATTACATTTTTCTATAAAATAAATCTATAATATTTTAATAAAGTTCTATAGGAAAACAGAATTACATTATTGCCAGAAGTTTGTGTAGTCTTATCTTTGCACTGGATAGAAAAGAGAATAAATTCTATGGTATTATTATAAGATACTTTAACATTAATTTTAAATAGTTGTAATGCAAGACTGTATGGGAATGAAACAGGAAGACAGAGGTGCTTTTTCATATAAGATACAGGAACAGAAAAGGTAAGCTTTGCTCAGCCCAGGGCTACATTAGGTTTGATCTGTCCTATTTTATTCAGTTCCTTACCAGTGAAATTTTCCGTTTTAGGGAAACACCCACTTAGCAGCATGTGTGTATGTCCAAGGGTTTGTTTAACTTAAAGAGATACAATGTCTACAAGTTTCCCAAACAAAAATGGCCGGTTCAAAGTTCTATGACCAGTGGCATGTAAACTGAAGCAATCAGGACAGCTCTGGTGATGCGCTGTTAAAATTTCAAAGGTTAACATGCGTGGGCTTTAGAATTTACTCAGAGAAGCAGTGATAACCTTCACTCTCTTTTAAATACAAGTTTTAAAATCTGAGACCCACCACCCACATTTAATCATTAATGGTCATCTTGAGGACCAGGTAGTCACGTAATTCTACTTTGGGTTGGGTTGCTTGGTTCTAAAACAGGATTACTATATCTTATGTTTACTTTTCCACATTTGCCACCATTTTAAATCTTTTTTTTTTTTAGTTTAATGTCAATTCAGTTTATTCAGTTAGATAGTTAAATGATGAGGTCTTCAGCAATTTTTTTGTAAACAGTAGGATTGAGCTTGTGGCTTATTTGCCAAAATTAAGTTTAGACTTTTTCTTACTTAACTTCTTCATTGCTGAAACAGAATTATACCTTAAGTTTAGCTTCTAGATTAGGTATTTCATTTTCAGTTGAAAAGATCTCTTATACATTCATTAACGGAGACTGATTCTCAAGGAAAATAAAGACAATCGGGTTGAGGTTGAGCCTCATCAAAACTCACTTAATAGGTGTTTAATGTAGAGGAATATATACTCAGTGTGTACTTTCTTGTTTCTCATTCAGGCTTCCTATTTTCCCTATTTTGTGTGATTATTTCTTAGTTTTCTTGAATATTTTCTGAAAGACAAATGTACATTTCTGTTTTATAATGCATACCAAAGTGCAATTGGTATCTCCTGATTTCATTCAATCTGTCATAAAAATCAGCCACGTTTTTGGGAGGTATTGCTATGACAAAATTATACTTGGTGTCTAATATAACAAATGTATTTCTTGTATATTTGGGCAGTAGTTGGCAAATCTTTCTATTCTACCACAGGTTATTTAATATAAGTATTTTAAACAAACACTAGGATGGTGGTTCTACTAGGCTAGTAGAACCAGGTTTTCTTTTCTTTCTTTCTTTCTTCTTCTTCTTCTTCTTTTTTTTTTTTTTTAGAGACAGGGTTTCACTCTGTAGCCCAGTCTGCCCAGGCTAGTCTTGGACTAGTGACAATCCTCCTGTCTGAGCCTCTGGAGAGCTGGGATTACAGGTGTGGGCCACCGTGACCAGTTTTATGTGGTGCTGGGGAATTGAACTCAGGACCTTGCACTTGCTAGGCAAGCCCTTTAACTGCTATGCCATTCCTCCAGCCCCAGAACCAGGTTTTCATCCTGACTTTACTACTTACTAGTACCTTGGTTAAGTTTGTGCTTCTTTTTGGATTTTCTTCATTGCTTTCCCGGCTGTTAGAGAATTATTTAACATTACACAGATAATTTTGTTGCATTGATATATAACTACACAATCCTTTTAAGTTCCTGAAATAAAAGACTAGTGTCTATTTTATTAAAGATCGAGGACCATAGTTTGTGTCATCAAAATCAGTGGTGATTTGATTTATCAGTGGATAGATTGATAATGAACGCGAGTGAAGCCTCAATCATAATCTCTCCTGCAGTCGGGAGTGAGAGGTGATTTGTAATCAGGAGTACCTAGGCCTGTCACAGGCCAAAACGCAGGATGGAACCAGACATACTAAGAAGGCTGTTCAGGAGGTCTGATTTCTTTATGAGATTTTAATTTATAGCAGATATCACTACAATATTGATTGAAATGTCAAAGTTATAATTTTCTTCCTCCAAAGATAAGTTACTTTTTTCCATTACTTTTAATCATAGTATTAGTTAAATTTGCAGTGTCGGAAGTTTTGAGTTTGATTTTCTTACGGAGCTCTGAAAACAAATGTTTGTTCAGCCCTGCCCTGTACCCTTGGCAAAAGGGGTAGGGAAGCTGAAAGATTGTACGTGTCTGAAGTAGCGAAGATTCGCCATGTGGATTACGTGGTGGGTCTGAAACCCTTAGGCACACACCACAGAGTGATTTAGAAGCCGATTTGCCTGAGTTTGCACCCTGACCCCGCCATGACTAGCTGTGTTCCTGGAGCAAATTCAGCTGTTTCCCCTGATGCTTCAGGATGCTGCTCTGTTAAATGGGGATAATAATAACAGTACTACTTTCTGGCTGCCTCCATTAGACTTCTGCATATGTGTGAAGTGCTTAGAGCAAGGTCAAGTCTATCATCAGTGCTATTGTTTTGGAGGGGGAGTAAGCACTCATTTTCCTACCATATGCTACCCAGCTGGGACTCTAAGCTGGTTAGATTTTAGACGCAAGGAACAGGACCTATATTTTATAATAGTTTCAGAGGAAGTGAAATTATGAAAAAGATCTGATGCATTATCTGACCCAGTGTCTTCATTTTATAGGGGAAAAATTGAGACCTACAGAAATTGAGTCACTTGCCCAACATCATTTTACGTAGACTCCTCTAAGGCATGTATGTGTGATGGAAGGACTTTTCTTGTATTTTGTTACTGAAACAGCTGTGCACTACCAGTGGGACTTTCCTTAATTTTAATAAATAAGCTCTTTAGATGAGCAATTTTAAGTTTGCAGCCAAACTGAGCAGCGGTACAAAGATTTCCCATATTACACCTGTCCTCCACTTGCATAATGTCTTCCATAATCAGCTTAATCCTCTCAGTCACCATAATTCAGGTAGAGTCATGAAAATTTTGAGCCTCATCGAATTGCAAAGATCAACCAAGTTGGACTGAGATTGAAGAGCTTTGACTTACCCAAGACTATGCAGGGTTAAGAAAACTCAAGTCCAAACTTTTTAATTTGAATTTACCACTATCTGACTCACCATACATGCACCATCTTGGAGAAAGCACACATCGGAAGATAGGGAGTGGCACATGTGTACATGCGTTGTTTTAAGGGAGCATTATTACTTATAGGGAACGTTTCTATAAAGATATTTTTCATTTTTTTCTATAAAGATTTTGGTGTCTGCTTGAATCTCCTGTCATTACTCTTATTACATTGACAATGAGTTTACTTATAGTTTACTTTTCCTATGCTTGATGATATTCTGCAAGAACAACAGTAAAGACAAAGAAAAGAGTATTTGCAGATGTAACTTTCAAAGTATTATTGATTTTTACAGCATTTCTAAAGTTTTTACACATAAAATTTTATAACTGTGCTGAAGCACACACTTTTATTGAAGATGTCATTCACCGATTAGGTATTTATTATGCATTAACTGGGTGCCAAACCATCACCTAGGACAGGTGTTTCCAACCCATGGCCTCCAATTTTTGTCCATATATATATATATATATATATATATATATATATATATATATATATTGGAATGAAGAGGAACTGTCTTGACCTACATATAAACTATATGTTTACTATACTTAATGTTTATAAGTAATGAAACTTCCTTTTAAAAATTATTATATAGCATTAGGAAAATTCAATTGTTTAAAAAAACCCATTGGCTGTAGTAGTTTGGACAGGCTGACGTAGGAGACCTAGGCAGGCTTGTCTACATTTCACCACAGCTGTGGGGGTTCCATTTTTCACAACTGCTCTCCAGTAACTTGTTACTGTGGTAATGCAGAGTGAAGTTCCAACCATTGAGGCCATTTTGAGGGCGGACTGTATATTTTTCTTATATGTTGTTATTTAAAAGAATATTTACTAAGGAAGAATTACTGGGATTAGGTCTCATGAATCAGGTCTCATGTATTACAGGATTTCTTTTCTTGCCCAGTTCTCTCTTTGCCTAATGTCACATATCTCCGTTTATTTTCCCCATCTGTCAGCCACCTTTGTTTTTAATTCAACTCAGATTGAATTAAATTCTGTTAAAACATGTCTTGAATTCTTTAGCTCTATAATTTTAGTACCATTGTCTGGATGAATTATAGTTTATATATGTATTTATACTGAAGGACATGTTGGTAGCTTCCAAGTTTTAGAAAATAGGAATAAAGATTATATAAACATCAGAGCACTGATGTTTCTGAGGACATAAGCTTTCACCTTCTTTGGATACTTACCAAGGTGTGTGATTGCTGAAACAGGTCTAAGGATAGCTTCAGTTTACTGAGACTGCCGAGTTCCCCTCCAAGGAGGCGGGGCACTTGACTTTCCTGCAGCAATGGTGTGAGTTCCTGTTGCCATCCTTCTGGCATTTGATGGGAGAGCTCTGGATTTCCACTCTATGAGGTGTGCAGCGGTCACGTTTCCCTGATGGCGTGCCATGTGCTTATCTACATCTGTATATTTTCTTTGGAGAGGCATCTGTGAGGTCATTGGCCTGTCCATATTTTAATCAACTTATTCAATCTTAAGATTATTTGTTGCATATTTTGGACAACAATTCTTTATCAGGTGTATTTTGCAAAAATTCTCTAAAAGATTATGGCTTGCCTTTCCATTCTCTTGACATTGTCTTTTGAAGAGTAGAAACCTTTACTTTTAGTGAAGTCCAGCTCATTGGTTCTTTTACTTAATGGCTTATACCTCCAATGTCATATCTGAGAAGGGTTGTCAAACCCAAGGCAATCCAGATGTTCCCTTACATTACATTTGAGGAGTTTTATAGATTTGTGTTTAAATTTAGGTCTGTAATACATTTGAAGCTACTTTTTATAAAAATTTATGAAGTTAGTGTTTTTTTTTTTTTTTTTTTTTGCACGTGAATGTCTTTTTCAGCGTCAGCTGTTGAGGGCACTGTCTGGTTCTTTATTGTATTGCTTTTAGTTCTTTGTCAGGGATCAGTTGACTGTATCTATAATGGTTTGCCTCTGGGCTCTCCATTCTGTTCCTTTAATATTTTACCAGTCCCTTGGGCAATACTTCATTGTTGTGATTATTGTAACTTGCCTTTAGTTTTAAAGTTGAACAGTGTTAGTTCCCTGATTTAGCTCAGTATTTGTTAGCGATGCTGGAGCTTTTGCCTCTCCATATAAACTCTGGATTTCGTTTTCCCGTTATCTATAAAACGACTGCTAGGACACTTACTGTGATTGCATTGAACCTGTTAATCAGCTGGGAAGAACTGCCATTTGGTAACTTCAGGTTTTCCTGTTCAGGAATGTGGAGCATCTGTTCACTTGTTTCGTTCTTTGGTTTCTTTAATAAGTTTGTAGTTTTCCTATATAAATGTTACACATAGTCTTTTTATTTATATCTAGAAATTTCAGTTTGGGGCATGCTAATGTATGTCGTGGTGTGTGTGTGTGTGTGTGTGTGTGTGTGTGTGTGTGTGTTTTATTTGAATGTCTATTCGTTCATTACTGAGATATTGAAGGACAATGTTTTCTTTTTATATATTAACTTTGTGTCCTGAAACATTAATTGCTTATTAGTCCTAGAGGGTATTTTTTATTGTTGTTTTGATTCTTTCAGATTTTCCACACAGATAATCATGTTGCCTGCAAACAAAGATGGTTTTCTTTCTTTTGTCCTGTTTGCATACCTCTCCTGTTCTCTCTAATCTTAATGTTTTAAGGAGGACTTCCAGTACAATAATGAAAACCAGTGTTGGGAAGAGATATTCTTGCCTGTTTCCAAAAACCTTCATAAAATTTTTTTGTAAGCCAAATTCATTTGAATTCTGAGCCTACTGAGGTGGAGAACTTTTCATTTTGTTATGAGCTAGGCATTTTCCAGGCACTGTAGATATTTAAAATCTCTTATTCCTCAAAATAAATTGATGCCCTTCATTTATAGTTGAGGAAATTGAGGTGCAAAGCCTGAATGTAGACACGGCAACGTCAGGGCTAGAAGTATGTCATGAGTTTTAACTGCGGCTTGGAAGGGAAAAGAGTTCTCTAAAGTAAAAATCTATCTGAGTTGAAAAAAGTTTTGTGGAATACAGCACCTATTGCAATTTTTAAGGATTTTTTTTCACAAAGTAAAGTGGTGACAACTGATATTATAACTCTAGTTTTGCTTTTCCACATTGTCCCTTACAAATGTTTCTGCACTGAGGTGTCAGGAATGTATGAGTCATAACTGCAAAATACATTGTTTTAGTATTTCTTCATATCATTGTAGTATTTAAGTGAGTGATTGCTTTTTCATGTTTCTCACCGGAGAGTTTCAAAGCTGCTGTCACCCACATTATAGAAAGACGGGAAGCGTTTGTTGTCCCTCTACCCGTACAGTCTTCCCATTGAGACACAAATACCAGACTCAGCATTTTTCCTTCTCCCAAAGCTAGTCTAGTCCCGGGGAGGTGGTGTGAGTGTCTGCGTGAAGGTGTGTGTGGACTTTCTGTAACTCATTTGCCCATTGTATACTTTTCAATGGACATAGTTCACCCTTTGTCAATTAGGTTGTCTGGATTTTGTAAATTATCTGTGGTAAAGAATTGCTGTGTAAACATCAGGTTAGTGGCCTTCAGTGGCAGATGGGCTGATATTACAGTTTTAAAATACTAAAATTAATTCATTTTTTAACTTACTGGAGGATTTCTACAGAAACTTTTGTATAAAAATGACACTTACTATGGTGGTTGGGTGTGGTTCATAAGTTTAAGGTGTTGAATATTTCTGTATATCAAAATTTAAAGACATTATGAAATATTGGAAGTGCATAATGCTTCCAACTCTGACACTCATATCTTTCTATTTTTTATTACAGATTTTGATCTATCTTTGCTTTTAATTTATAAAATCCTGGTAAGCAGTCAATGTACAAAAACACAATTGTGTATGTTTCCTAAAGACATACAATTCTTTCTTATACAACACAAGCTTCAAGAAAGATGTTTGATTTAACTCTTTGTCTAAGTCAAAGAACTAAAAATCTACATCATTCTTTGCACACGGTCATTTAATTTTAGGGTCAATATAGATAGGCATGGTCACCAAGGTAGGTATTAAGTCATTATGTCATTGGCTATGTGACGTGGTTAGCCAGTTGTTGGCCATGTGGGATAGCAAGTGATATGACACAGAAATATCTTCTGACAACTCAAAAGGACTACACACAAGCAAAAATGAAAACTTAGTATCTTCCTTATGGTAAATCTGGTCTTTGTGTTGCTTCTATGTGTAATCAATCAATGATAAATTAATGTCACCTCACCATATGTTTCAATCTATTTACTCCATTTCTTGGTGATACAGAAATAAAATAAGTAAGAATTTAAGGCCTCTTCTACTTTCAAGGTGCCTCTATTACTCCTAAGGTAACAATAAAGGTCCTAATTCTACCACTAACTGCGACATCACAATGCATGTATGTTAGTTTTCCTTTCTAGACATTTTCATTTTATTTTATTTTCTGGTGTTGGACCTTTGCACTTATCTACTTACCCAGCCACTTTAAAAAACTTTTCATTTTGTGACAGGGCCTTGCTAAGTCACTAAGTTGCCCAGGCTGGGCTCATACGCGTGAGCCTTCTTCCTTAGCCTCTCGGAGTTCTGGCATTGTCTAGACTTGTGTGTCCTGAGCGTCTCTCATTTACATTTTACATCACAGGAGCTCCGTGTCGTTGGTTTTCTCGGGACTGTCCTTTACCCTCAGACTTCTAGATATTATGGTACTGACAGTTCTACCCTCAACACTCAACTTTTCCCTGCTTATACTTTTTTCCTATGTGATCAGATTATCTGATTGAAATCCATGGCTTCAAATTTTCTATATAATTTTTCAAAATTTTATCTATAGGTAGGACGTTTTTTTTTTTTCCTGCGTTCCACACTCTTATATTGAATATGGCTTTTCTATCAGGATGCCTGACTTAACAAGGTCAAATAGAACTGTTAAGAACCTTCCTTAAATCTAGTATACATCCTCTCACCCCACCCGACTGCCTCACCCTCTGACCTCCCACCATTATCAGTGGTCCCAGCATTCTCTCAGTTTTTTGAGTCAAGACCGTTATTGAGTCTATTTTTCCCTTACTTCTGACATCTAATTTGTTAGTAATCACTCACAGCTGTACTCCCAAATTTGCATTCAGAACCTGACCTCCCCTCAACATTTTCTTTGCTATGATACAAGCCTGAATCTACATCATCTCTATCCCGGGGCACAGCAACAACCTGCTGGTTTCCTGACCTTCCGTCCTTGCCCTCTGTGGCCTATCATACTCAGACAGTGACCTTTCTAGAGCTTCAGCTAGATCACGTCATGCTGCTTCTTAAGAATTCAGTCCCGGCTTTGTAAAGTCCTGCCTTCTTGCTGAGACCTGACAACCACTCTTGGCTTTGCAGAATGAAGCCCCACCTTCTTGCAGAGCCCCGGCCCTCATTCCCCTTGCCCACCACTCAGCCACCATGGCCTTCTTTTCCCAGTCTCCCACAGTCTTTTTGCTCATGGTGTCATTTGCTGTGACTGACTTTGCCCTTGTCCCTGTCCTCAGTCCCATCATGGCTGTCTCCTTGTCACCATAAGTTTCAGTTTTTCAAACAGGACTTCTCTGACACCACTCAATAAAGCTGCAGCCCTTCACCGGTCATGCTTACTCCCAGGACCTGATTGTATTACCTTCAACTAAGTAAATAAACCTAATTTGTTTTATTTACTTATCCTGCCTATCTTCCCACTGGAATGTAATTTTCTTTAGGTCACAGACTATGTAACTTTTATTCAGAGCTGGATCTCCAGCACCTAGCGCAGAGCTACATCCCAACCCGTATTTTAGTTTTGATTTTGAGACGGGGTCTTGCCCAGTTGCCTAGGCTCGGCTCAAACTTGTAATCCTCTTGTCTCTGCCTCCCAGAGTGCAGTGATTATAAGTCTGGGTCACAGTCCTAGCTACATTTTTAGAACAAAAGGTGTAGGACCGACTATCTCAGGGGACTTTTCTAACGAAAAGATTCTGCTGTATTAAAAAAAAAAAAACTTGAAATGATGTGACTACAGAGCATAGGAAAGATAGGAAGGTGTACAAGATTTATTGATTTTCTAAAGCCTAGATTAAGTAACATCTGTGACCACAGAACTTCCTCCCATCCTGAATGGCCAACCTCAGAGTACCTGTGAAACAGCGTTCTGGTTTTCTAGTTAGGTGCTCTTACACGTATGTCTGCAACTGTAATTTTATTTGAACACTTTTGAATTAAGATCTTATGGTGTGCCCAGCCTGTTTTTTCTCTCAGGATCCTAATGGTAATATCAGTTAAAATTCACCAAATATCAGCACGTGCCAAATGCTTGACACAGCACTAACGCATCTAAACCTCGTAGCCACCTTATGAGTTAATATTATGCCAGATTTTAAGGATAGGAAATCAAGGCACAGGCGTGTGGAAGTGATTTGCCTAGTTCCACAGAGATAGGAAATAGCAGAGACAGCTTTGGAACCTGGGAGGTCCGTCTGGTACAGCGTGGAGGACAGGTGCTGGAAGTGTAGCAGATACGACACATCCATTCGAATGAACTCAGTGACTAAACTAGAAAGAAATAAACACATGCAGCAGTCACTCCGTGGCGTGGCAGATAGCTGCCTGATTGAGTGTCTATTGATAGATCAGTGAAACTGAAATAATACTCATTCCCATGAGTTGCTTGTTCTTTCTACATGCGGTCTTCACCTGGTTTGCATTCCAGTCCACTCTGCTTCTGCTTATCCCAGCAGTTTCATATCTCAGCAATCATCTGTCTTCAAACAAATTCCGCAGATGTCTCATCTAACCTACTTAACTTGAGAGGCAGACATAAGTCCAACTGAAGTAAAAACAAATTCGAACCTAAGCTTCCTGGGCAAAGCAGGGTGGGGAGGGTTAGAAAGATTTGGTTGTTAGTGTTCTAAAAGAATCTTCTTTCTATGTGCCTTTTAGCAGTGGTAAAGTGATAACTGAAACGCGATCAGTAAAAATGTTCTAGAATAAAACTATGCATGACTATTTCAACTTGAAACAGGAAAGCAATATGAAGGAATGAATTCCAACTCGGATCTATTGTGAGATTACTTCTGAAGCTTGAAATAGTCATGGATTCTTTTGAAATTTAAATTAACTTTATTTTTAACTGATACATAAGAACACAAAAAATTTATGTTTATGAGGTATCATGTGGTATTTTGAAATATGTGTACCTTGTGTAATGTTTAAATCAGGTTAAACATATCTATCTCCTCAAACATTTGCATTTATTTGTGGTGAAAGCCTTTAAAATCCTTTCTTTTGGGTTTTAAGCGTGCACCGTCCGGTTTGTTATCTGTAGCCACTCCATTGTGCAACAGCACACCAGCATTTCTTGCTCCGGTCTAATGTAACCTAGTACCGATCGATACCTCCCGCTCTGTCCTTCCGGCTGCTCTCCCTTTCCCCTTGGAGCTACCATTTGACTCAATTTCTATGAGCACTACTGCTTGAGATGCCACATGTGAGCGAGATCGCACAGTCCTTGTCTGTCCGTGCCTGCCTCATTTTACCTAAAACAACGATCTCCATCCCATCCACATTGTCTTGAAAGACAGGCTTTTGTTTTTCAAATGGCGGAGTCATGTTCCATTGAGTCACTGATACCTCAGCGTCTCATTCTTGACGTGCTTGCTGGTGTGTGTTTCCTCCTTCAGCCTGTGCTGCTCCCTCTACCAACCACTACAAAGAAGTATAAAGCAAGGACCCAGGGACACGCAGAGAACTTACTTGTGAAGAACGAAGAGCTGGATGGAAAGGGCACATCCTTGTGCCAGTTCCTGAAGGAAAACACGCCTCTCTCCTCCAGGTTTTTAATTACCAATACCAACGGATGTAGTCTTGTCAACACAATAGTTCAAGAGGTTGTTGGACAGTGTCCACACTAATTCTCTTTTCAGTGCTGGGAATTGAATTTAGGGCAGCATGTACCTAGGAATGCCTGAATTTGTAATTTCTGCCATTCTAGTGTCTGATCTTGAGCAGGTGACTGATCTTAAGTCACTTGGCCTTAATCTCAGGGTCCTCAATTGTAAAATGGAAAATGATAACGTTGCCCTCGAATAAGGGTTTTAGCAGATGAAATGCACTGGTGCTCATACAATGCTGCTGAGGACAGGGGTGGACACATCGTGGGCATTTCGTAAATGTCAAATACACAGCTCCGGCTGTCCCTTTCTCTCATACCTGTTCGGTGGTTCAGTAAAGTTAGTGTATTTTTAACCAAATGTAAATGCACTTGACGTTTTACTAAGTTTTGGCAACCTTTCATCAACACTGCAAAATTTCTCTTATTATTATGTGCAGTTATCATGGACAATAAGCTCACGGACTTTTATTAAACTTTTGCGACTACTAACGCGTTGATGGGCATTGTGCTGGACAGCAACTGTTCACACATCATTTCTTCGACACATGTCCTTGGTGCATCTGCTGCTTAGCAGGAAAGCGTAGAATTACTTCTGTGAACTTAAGGTTCGTTACAGGTGAAGATTTACTTAGCCTTCCATTGTTTTTCTCATAATACAATCACTTTGAAAATTTTTGCTTATTTCATTTAAGCCACAGGTTGAATGTCTATTTATTATGTGTTCAGGACTGAACTGATATTTTGTGAGGAATGTAATAAATATAATAAATACTTGCACTAATTTTTTTGAGACAGGGTCTCACTCTGTAGTTCAGGTTGATCTTGCACTCCATAGGTAGCCCAGGCTGGCCTTGCACATACAGTAATCCTCCTGCCTCAGCCTCCTGAGTGCGGGGATTATAGGCACCACCACACCTAGTTTATGTGGTGCTGAGGAATTGAACTCAGGGACATTTGCTTGCTAGGCAAGTGCTCTAACTGCTGAACTATACCCCCAGTCCCAAATATTCACTTAGAAAGCAGTTATAATTTAATAAACCTTATAAATTCCAGCTCTTGATTAAGAATGAAAGGAAAATAATAGAGATCATCAGATAAGAATAATGTAAGCTGAGAGAAGAGCAAAAGGCACTCTCTGAAGATGAGACTGCAGCGAGAGCCGGCGGGGAGGACAGCCCAGTAAGTGGAGCGTCGCTTCTGGAGGTGACCGTGGCACGCTGGGAAAGGGAGAGGACCTTGGGGAAGCTTAGAGAGAGAGTGCTTAAGTTCAAAAATTTTATTCTAGTAAAAGTAGCTTTGTAGTCAATCCCCCTGACAACACTCCCCTTAGTTTTCTGAGAGGCCACCTCATTACACACTACTGTGTGTCCTCACCCTTTATTCCTGGATGTGATGCCATGTGACTCCTGGTTCTGCTCCAAAGTCAAATGGCCGTAAATGGCCAAGGTTTTGAATTGATTCAGGTTATTGAGGCAGCTACAGCCCAACTAAAGACATTCATGGCAGAGGACTTCCAGAACTGCTTCAGAAAGTGGCAAGAATGATGGGCTAAGTGTCCGCAAAATGGGGGGAAGTACATCTTTTACTGTAATAAAATTTTTAATATGTAAAGACATTGTGTTTCTCCATTATACTTCATATATGGTATTTTATACCGTGTTGATTTGTAAGAAATGTTATACATATGAGATTGAGATAAGAGAATTGTTATGAAGAGAAATTTATATGTGAAAAGAAATAACGTACAGAGGCCATTCCTTCATTTATTTCTATGCATTTATTTATGTAGACAACAAACATTATTAAACACATTGTGCAGCCGTGACATGCTAGCCGCTAGGGATAGGGCAGTGATGACGGAAAACAGTGCTTCTCTTTTCAGGCACGTTATGTTCCAGTAGAATCTGATTATAGACCATTCTGAATAACAAGGTAAGAAGTTTGTTGTTGATTTAAATGTAATGAGGAGCGTATAAAAATTTGCTAAGGAGAGGAACATTTTAAGATTCATGAGAGTAGATGGGGATTAGAGGTGTGAACATTACTTGAAAGTTCGTTAGAATAATTCAAACATGATTTTGTGAGAACCTGAGTCAGAGAAGTCTCAGCGTCTTGGAGATAAAGGCAAATAGGAGGACAGATCAGAACTACTTACTTGAGGAAAACTAAATGCAGAGTCAAAACTGGTTAGGGACAGATTAGGTGCTGGAGCTGAGGAGAAACAGCTGCAACTCAGGAGCTGGGAAGATGCACGACACGGAGCACTGATTCATCATAAGACAAAGGGTGAATGTGGAAAAAATTGACATGAAAGCTTGGGAAAAAAGATGCTCAACTAGATTTGAATATAATGATGAGATGATATCATATGAATTTCATGAGAAGGAAAGAAGCACTGGAATTTTTCTGACAGTGAATTTAGAAGGAATAAATTTTAAGGTGTCCAAAGATATAATTTATAGTGGAAGTTTCTCAGAGTGGCACTTAATCTCCCATATGTAGTTCATTTTGTTGATTTATAGTTTATTAATTTTATTTTACTAAAAACTGCTGGTTAAAACATATTAAGTTTGATTATTCCACTTGGAAATTGTTCTCGAGATAGTCAGAAATTAAGATCTTACTGTAGTAGTGCTAGAGCAATTTTTGGCCCCAACCATCCTGTTGTAGAAGAAAAGGTAAAAACTGGTAGAGATTTTGGAGTTGCACCATATGGCATTAGGAACCAAGTTTGAGTTCACAGTATATAGCTGAGTATTTTCCAACAATGAGTAAGTTGGTTAGAATTACGCTAATGTGTGGATAACGAAGAGTATTAGAAACAGCATGATATCCAGTCACTTACTCTATTAGATACCTTGAATGTTTTTGTTTAAAAACAAAGATATCTTAGCTGGGTGTGGTGGTGCAGACCTGTAATCCCAGCACTGGAGAGGCAGAGGCTGGAGGATTGCCATGAGTCCAAGGCCAGCCTGGGCTCCAGAGTGAGTTCAGGACCAGCCTGGGCTATAGAGCGAGATCCTGTGTCAAAAACAAAAACAAATGTTTCTATGTCAATGCTTGACATTTCCTATTGAGTAAAAGAATGCCACAGATACCTTCCACTCTCCTTGCAGACAGATTTTATATTTAATGTTTTCTAGGTTTGCTGATAATCTTAAGTCATAATGAAAATGAGCCAACGAGTGACCTCTGAATGGACTGATTTAGTCATTGTAGCTGTCACTTTAATTTGGGTGACCAAAAGCAACTTCGTGTCAGTGCCTCGACCAAGTTACAGTACAGAAAGTGACCATACTTCAGAGTGGTGGAATCATTAGAAAGCTTTTCATTTGTGAACAGCTCAAGAACCTTAACTGAACACTGGAGTAGGTGGGAATTAACATTAGGTTGGGACTTAGGTTTGAGTAGGGTCAGCAAAAAAGTGCCAGCTCTAAGCACATTGTACGTATTGATCAATCTTCTGGACAGTGACTGTTGCTGCTGGGCCAACAGTATATATCCTGGGGTCACTTAAAGGGCCACCAATTTGCCTAACGACTGCTGAGAGTAAGACAGCTTTTCTTCTGTCCTCCATTTTATCCCTCTAACTCTACGCATACTCACTACACTCTGATGAGAAAGGAAAAATGGGGGAAGATACATGATATCCAGATTTGCAGGCCCACTTACACAAGCACAGTTGTTTCTTGATTAATCAAATTCTCCTGACAATCGAAAGTTCTGAATGGTTCCTGATCCAGGGCATGTGATCTATCAATTGTAGGTGGGAAAAATAGAGTTTGTACTTTTAAGAAACTTACTATGTTGGTGATGTAGGGCACAAATTGTAGCATTTCCATAGAGAGGAAACATTAGCAACTTCAACAATCTAAAACAAGAACGAGATAAAGGAAGTTTTGAACAGTAGAATATAAATTCTAAAGGTTAAGGGCCAAAGTTCAAGCGCTTGGGGCTGTTTACACGGAACAGTTAACCTTCTGTCCTAGTGGAACGGGACCAATGCGGGGACATTTGAAGAGCTGTGGAATCGCTGCTTCGTGTTCTTCTCTCCGTGGGTGGCTCTGATTTCACCCTTAGGAATTCCTTGACACAGCCTTCTAAAATGCCTCTGTCCCTAGGAAGGTCAAGTATGATTTGGGCGAAGGAGTAGAGTGTTGAGGAAATTGGGAGAACGGATTTGAGATACAGAGAGACTATCAGGTTTTGTGGAGTGAATTTAATAAATTTTTGATGTTTTCTTTACCTGAATTTATCAAGAAGTTAAGAAATGGGGATTTTGGTATGGGGTGTGCACTAGAGAAAAGGCACATGGGAATTAGAGGCTAAATGATTGTGGGAGGCTAGGGGCACCCGAGAGCTCCGTTCTGGAGGGGAGTCCAGGACGGGTGGTTGAGGTGTGCTTAGGGCAGTGGAGTGTGAGAGTGGGATTATAAGGTCTATTGAGGGTTAGAGAGAAATATTAATGCTACAGATGGTTTTTCTTTTCAACTTAGTATATCTTAGCTCAGGACACTCTCTTATTGTTTATGAATAATTCAACTTTATCATTTTCCTCAAATGATCAGATTCAAGCTCTTCTCTCTTATGCACATCTACTTCACAGAGAAAATACTGTAGAAACTACAGCTGGACACCATCTTCTTCCTGATTCTAAAGGGAATAGATGTAACTCTATTCAGATCTGCAGACATCCGATTCTCCTTTCTTTCAATTGTGCTAATTGAGTTGCTCCCCCACATAGACTTCTCATCATCTTTTTGCCTTCTTACGAGTTCACCAACAATCTCTTTTCTCTTTCATATTTAATATCTGCTGCTCAGTGAATCCCTTTTTGTTAACTTCTAAATATCCACAAACAAAAAACTTTTCACTGGCCCATATCCCCCTTCAGCTGTCTTCTTCCCATTAAGGTCTCTTGGGAACATTATGTCAGTTTCTTATTCTTTACCTTGTAGTCACTTTAAAAAAAATCCATTCTCGCCTGGTTTTTGGTCTCATCATTCTACAAAACAGTTCTAATAAGAATAATACTTAGGATATCTAATAAAGAAATTTGATTCTCATCTACTAGCATCGTCACTAATAAATCTATTAGTTTCAACCTATTCTTTTTTGAATATTCTCTCTCCCATGTTCCTTGCGGTAACACTGTCTTGATTTCTCCTCTGGCTTCTCTGGCCATCTGCTCTTGGATCTGAAATCTTTCTGAAGACTCTATTATGGGTGTCTCCATTTATCTGGAGTTCCTCATTTCTGTTCCTCTTCCTGACTCACAAATAGTATTCTGGATTATGCCTTGCTTCTGGCTTCTGGATCCTTAAATCTGTAACTATCTACTAGAAGTTATTTACATGACTCAAAGTGGCTTGGAATTCAACATGTCTGATGTATACCTATATTTCTACTTTTAAAAGTGATCTTCCTGTATAACTTTGCTTCTTGGATCACTGAGTAGTATTAAAATTGTTAATTCATACAAGACAAAAGTCACTAAAACACTTGTTGTGCTGGGACCCATCCCCCAGCTCTGGCCTACCTCTCCTTTCTACCCACCATTGGCTTCATAATATACTGTGAAGGAGTCTCATTTATGCATATTGGAAAGCCTGATACTCATGTCCAGCTCCGTCTTTTCCTCTCCAAATAGCTGCTTCCTGGCTACTTGTCAAGCCTTCGGGCAACTTATCAGTGACATTGTCTGTCTACGGTATGGTGTACTCATGTAAGAAGCTCTCTCGGGCCCTACAGGAGCTTTTGCATGAGGAGCTCCAGTCAGAGCTTCTGAATCATGGTCTAGAAGAGGATGGAGAATGCTTTGGTGAACACATACCCTTGGTTTTGTAAACACCGGCCTGAAAAGTGGGGTGTAGCTACAGGAGGCCAGATGAGGTCTTCTAAAGTGTTGGATTATAGACAAAGGGCTCTCTCACTTAGTTCAAAGGCCCATTTTGCATCTGAATATCTCTAATAATTCCACTTACTCCAGTGATGCAATTCAAAAATATTATCTCTGATAGAATTATTGCTTTCCTACATCCTTACTATCTCCAACCTCTGTCCCCCCTTAAAGTAATCTTTCTGAAGTATAAATCGGATTATATCATTGAGCTAATAAAATCACTGCATATCTGCATTGCTTTTGAATAACATTCAAACACGAACTTTAGCTGCCACACAAAGCCATCGCCTGCTCTTCTCTCTCTTTGTATTTTGTTCTTTAATTTTGCTTGTAACATTTCTCAGTTTCTTTTGGGCTGTTTCAGGCCTCAAACATCAGCACTTGAGATTTGCTTATATCTCGATAGCCATATTCTTTTCTCATTATTCCTATTCGTTTATAGAATTCTTATCTCAAAATGTCACCTGTGTTGAAAAGCTCTTCAAAATACCCAGGAACACCATCTTGTTAAGTGAATATTGCTTAAATCAGGAACACTGGGCTATCCTTAGGTAGGAATGTGTTTTATCAACTTTGTTAATAATCACAGATACACTCTTTACCTCGGGGAGTTGTGTAGGTATCTACAAGGGAGGTATCTACAAGGGAGGTATTTTTTTTTGGGGGGGGGGCTTGTAATAATAAAATGACCACATCCACATATTTACTTTGTCTAGAATCCCAAATAATTGCAATTTCTGCTTTTTCTTTTCTGCCTCTCTCTTTTCTTGTTCTTTCTTTCCTTTATATTCTTTCAGAAAATTTTATAATTTTCTAAGTCTGGTCTAACTCCTGGCTTTGTTTTTAAAATTATTATTAAACATTTAGAAACTACACAACCTCATGTCTCCTTAGTGCCCTCAGTCCTCTGCGTCTTCGTTCTGCTTCTCTAAGCAGAATTCTTCATGAACATAAACAAATTTAGTGAGTGCAAATTTGAAATTTTACACTGTTGAATTTGCATAGGTAGCTAAAGAGGCGGCATCCCAACAATCTTATCTGTGCATGAGATTGCCTTTGCATTCACAATTTCTCTATGAATTCTTATTGTTCTAGTCATAGCGTTTATTCTCTGTGTGTTATAACTTGTATTGAGTGATAATTATCCTCCGATGTGTCTGTCACCCTGTTGCACAGTGAGCTCCATGAAGTCAGGGATTGGTTCTCAATAATCTTTTCGGTCCTCACTCTAGTAAATGTCTGGCATATAGGTGACAATATATTCTTAACACAAATAAAAGGCCAAGTGGCACTTCTTAAAAAAAGCACAAAACATTATTTGTACCTTGTGTCCTGTCAGCAAGAACACTGTTGTTCTTAAATAAATAGTGTGTTTGTTGATGCCAGGACAATGTTTGCTTTCAGATACCATCATTCTTGATGTGAAATCTTCTTGCCAATTTTCCAGATTACTGTAGAACGAAGTTTGGACTAATCAATACAATCATTTGCTTTTGGCTTTTAAGGCATTAAATGCAGAAACACTGATCTATATAATTTTAATGCACTAACAAGTAGTGTAAATATAAAAATAGAAATTGTGTTGAAACAGCAATTACACATATTTCAGTTACTTATTTAGGCTATTGGTGTTAAATATATAGGATATGCTACAACTATGAATCTGAAGACTTTGGAAAAGAGCTTCATTGTCAAGGTTCCACATTATTAAAATTAGTTCTTAATTTTAATTATCCTTCATGCTCCATTTCCATTCAGTTACCATTATGAACGGAGTTACTAGTCCTTGGATACATGGATCACAATTTATTACTCATTATTATTATTAATTATTTTGTGGTACTGGGGATTGAGCCCTAGGCCTTTATAGTGCGCTGCAGCTCCGGCCCATATTTGTTTTTGATATTGAAATGGTCTTGCTAATTTGCTGGGCTTGAACTTGAGATCCTCTGCCCCAGCTTCCCAGAGAGCTGGAATTACAGGTCTGTGCAGCCAGTCTCAGCTACGACACATTACTATTAAGTGAACTGGTTTTTGCAAACAAATCCTTTAGAGCTATAAATATTGATCTAAAACAGGATTTTATCCTTTTCAATGTTTATATAATAAACTAATTTTAACAATTAAATTCTTATATACATCTTAATATTTTGAATCATCTTAAGAACACTTACATTATGTAGTTTAATTAAGCCAGGAAAAAGGGAGAATATAGGCCAATTATTTATTTGATTTATTTCTTAAAAGTTACATGATGTTTTCAAATTACGTATTCAATTTCTCAATGTTAGTTCTTACATTACTGCTTCAAAACTCATGAGATTTCCTTGACTTCAATTCCAAGGCTCAGATAACTGATTGGTGAGTTTTAGTTAAGGACTGGCTGTGGGAGATTATAAAACAGTTCTCAAATTATGAAGTTTTAGAAGCTTCAAGAGGAAAATGACCTTTTAATAGAAATAGTCACAATTCGGTCTTCTAAATTTATTTTTGTCCCAATTTTTATTTGTATATATTTGCAATACAGAATAATTACATTTAGTGGGGGGACTGGAGGACATGCATATCATGTTTCAATCATTTTAAGAAAAGTACATTCAACATGGGAATATTTTTAGCAACTACTACTTTTGTGGTTTTACAAGAGGTTGCAGGAGTTTGAGGTCGCCTGAAGTAAGTCTGTAGTAGTGGAGTGACCGGCACTAATTCCTATTCACGTGTTTATCTAGCCTACATTTGTTACTCTATGACGAATAGGTAGGGCGGTAGTTATGTATTCATTTCTTTGAAAAAAAACTTGTTAAAAAGATATGGGAAAGTCTTTATTTAAAAAAATAACTAAGAGAAGTTTAAACGATTTTTTCTTCTTTGTCAGGAGGTGTTAAACTGCTGTAGACACAGTGACAGGCCAAGCAGGACTGCGTGGCTGAGGAAGGTGCGAGCCTCAAGCTGAGGTGTCAACGGCTGGGCCCACAAGTGGCCTTTCCTACCCATTCTGGCGTTTTCTCATCTAAGAAACTGTTAGAGAAGAAGTGGAAGATCGCAGAACATTCAAGGCAGAAGGATCCGTAAGGAAACTTTAATTCAACTCGACTCCTTTGGCATAACAGTGGATTCAGATCTGCTTGTCTGAATCTGCAGCTCCGTCCTGACCCTGAGCTGAGTTAAACTCCAGAGTAAATAATTGAGACATCTGAAGTAAATGATTAGGAACCCGGAGTGGGGATGGACGTAAGTTACAGAGGCTGAGGAGAGGGTAGAAAAAAAGGATCCTGTCTTCAAGGGAGCTTCAGGGAGGAGATAGAAAAGGCCAAAGGGGCCATCCTGTGTGAGCGTGTGTGTGCACGCGTGCATGTGACAATGTATGTGTGTGCAATAGCTGCACATTGAAAAGGTTAGTTTAAATGGATACAAAATTATTGCATAAAGTAAGCATTTTCAAAATTCATTTCCATACGTACAGATTATCTCAGTAAAAGAGCAATCATTTATCTATAAAACTATATATTTAGATTTGGGCAGATAAACAAGAGATTTGGAAGTGTAACAGTGTAGAACCTATGTCCAACCAACCTAACCATTACTAGATTATGAATTATCCCAACCAGTACTTTTAATCAGACATATACATACATACAAGGTGTTCATTGATCACTTAAAATGCTTTTTCTTTTCTTTTCTTTTTTTTTAACAGCTTTTTCTAGCAAAATTTTAAATGTCAAAACAGTTCTGATACTTGGATGTTGATGAATGGACTGTAACGTTACAGGC
Source organism: Ctenodactylus gundi (assembly GCA_004027205.1). Classification (NCBI taxonomy): domain Eukaryota; kingdom Metazoa; phylum Chordata; class Mammalia; order Rodentia; family Ctenodactylidae; genus Ctenodactylus; species Ctenodactylus gundi. Next base: position 158,949 of record PVKB01000533.1, on the reverse strand, counting down.
CACTCGGTTGGTACAAAATTCACGAAGAGCCTTTGGCCGTTTCCAGTTACACAACAACGAGAGGGCAAAGTGAGCAAGAACAGTGGCTTATTTTCTGGAGTACACCTTCATAACTAATATTTTTGACTGCTTTATTTTATATTGTATTATTTTTTTTCTGGCCAAAATAACATCTGAACTCCTCCTGTTGTTACAAAATGAGAATATTGCACCAGCACCTGCTTCCTTTACAACTGCTGTTAGTCTTCAGAGGGTCATTTCTGTGGTTTAGTTCCCTAATATTAGTAGAAATGACAAAAAAGAGACAATTGGAGTGTACTACAGGGCTGACCAGAGGAAAGGAAAGGGGAAGGGAGGGGCAGGGAGGGACACCCATCATGCACAGAGGACAGGCCAGGGGCAACCTGACTGTGAGTGCCTGCAGGCCAGCCCAGGCTGCAGATGTGACGTGTGTCGTCCTTATACTAGACTTATACTGTACTGCATACAATAGCACAAAAATATGACATGGCTGAAAATAGAAGACACTGTGCACTCATTTAAAAATTACCACCACTGTTTCCCTCCCAGCAGAAAATCATTGTAAATGGGAACAATTATAGAAAATACAAGAGCATGGAAAGAATTTGGCATTCACAGGGATGAAGTTTTGGGGCAAGAACTCTGCCCATTGACAGCTTTGGTTTCAGAGGCTTAATGACTCAAGAGCCTCAGTTTTCACTGCTAAGATGGTTCTTGGACACCTGTACTAAAAGGGCATGCAACTGTGTTTTTACAAAGATGGCTTCTGGACAAACCCATTGCCAACATTTCTCAAAAAATATTTTCTAATTTCATTGAATGAAAATAATTTTCAGATTTTTGTTATATACTGAAGAATCATAGCTGTGACATGGGAACTGGAGCTTGTAGTTTCTTCCTTTTTTTTGGGGGGGGGGGGCAGGGTCTCACTCTGTGGTCCAGGCTGGTCTTGAACTCACTAAGGAGCCCAGGCTGGACCTGGAATCATGGCAGTCCTCCTGCCTTCAGGCTCCTGAGTGCTGGAATTACAGGTGTGTGCTACCACGCTCGGCTTATATGGTGCTAGGGAATCGAACTCAGGGTTGTGCACTTGCTAGGCAAGCACTTTAACCGCTGTGCCATTCCTCCAGCATTTTTTTTTTTAAGGTAAGAAGGGGTTTATCGAGAAAGCAAAGCCCTTGGGAGAGGTTGAGAGAGGGTCTCAAATGAGGGTCCTGAGGGAATGAAGGACTTGAGCCCTGTATGAAGCTTTTGCTTATGTGGTTTCGCTTTGGGAATGTGACCAGCACAGTGTAAAAAGTGGCTTCAGGGGAGTTTTCTGCAGTGATTTAACAAATGATTGACTATTAGAATCCAAGTTTCCTAAAATTTACCCTAAGTGTCTGCTTTAAAGCAAACAAACAAACAAACACTGTTTAAAATTCTACAGTGAGTCTCTTTCTCACCCTAATAAGAAGGCCTTTTATTAAGAAACAAAAAATAACAGAAGTGGAGAAACACGCACTATTGTTGGGAATGTACATCAATAGAGTCACTGTGAAATCAGTTTTGAGCTTCTTCAAAAAACTAAAAATTGAACTGCATGATTCTACTATACCACTGTGGGTACATAAGTGAGGAATCAACATCAGGGACAGAAGAAACCCTGCACAACCTGTGTTTCCTGTGTTGCTGTTCACAATGGATAAGCTATAGATTTGCTTTAGATGCCATGTGTGGAGGGATGAGTGACAAAAATGTTATACACACACACACACACACACACACACATATACACACGATGGAGTATTATACAGCCACAAAGATAAACAAAATCACCTATGTGCATGAAAATGTATGGTAGTGGAGATCATCATATTAGGAGAAATAAGTCCATATCAGAAAGACTCCTATCACGTGCTTTCTCATATATGTGAGATCTGGGAGAGCGGGGGGGTGACTCTATAACATAGGGGTTGATGGAGAAGGGGGAGGGAAGGAAGTAAGGGGCTAAGACAAGATAACTGATCAAGGTACGTTACATGCATATACGAAAATGTCTCAAGGAAACCTTTTATTCTATGGAGTTCATATACACTAATAATTATAATAAAAGATATTTAAGCATAACATTTATCTCAGTTCTGATTTTTCTTAATAGATGTCCACATGTGCAGATGAATTAACAGCATTGAGCTACAGTACTGAAACTAGTCTTCTGTATTACACAGCAGGAAGGGACTCCAGGAAAGTCTGTACACGAAGTAATGATAAGAAACCCTCACAGCCGGCAGCATAGCTTTTTATGTTCCCGATGGGTGTCTCTACCACACAGAAACAGCCTGGGTAGCTCGGCAGTCCAAAACGTAAGTCGAAAGCGTTCTTCCGCGTTGTGTTCTGAGTTCTCTACCTGGAGGCGATGCCTGACCTTCTTGTTTTTGCCTTGAGTCAACTGACCGGATCCAACTGCAGAGGGTGGAATCGCGACCTTGAACAGTCCACTCTGCTCTTTAAACTAATCATTTGATTTTGATTCTGCATCAGGTAAGTCATGGAGTCTGATGCTGTAATTTTCAGTTTTACCCAGAATCCTTTCCTTCAGCGGCTCCCGTTCCCTCAGCATGAGAACACTGGCGTTTACAATGAAGGCTACAATATTTACCTTATTGTGTGTAGCCTCCATCGTTGCCCATTTAAGCCCTTAAATCCACTTTCAAATGATGTGATCAAAGCAATAATTCACTCTGTTATCAAAGATATGAAGCTGGGCATGGTGGTGCACGTCTGCAATCCCAGCACTCAGGAGGCTGAGGCAGGAGGATTGCCCTGAGTCTAAGGCCAGCCTGGACTCCATAGCGAGTTCAGGACCAGCCTGGACTACAGAGAGAGACCCTGTCTCAAAAAAAAAAAAAAAGTTTTCTGTCCAGAACTTGTCATGCAGGTATCACGCAAACTGTCCTAAATGTGAGAGATAACAGTTTTAAAATGATTTCTGCAACTGATGGCATCATCACAGCCAGTGGTCAGGAGTGTCCACCAGCATAATGCTGGACCCCTTTTCATCCCCATCCCTACTCCCTGTGGCTGCTGAAGCCTTAATTTGAAGAGTTTTTCAATTTTCTCTGCAACTTCAGGACTGACTCTGGGGAGACCTGCCAGAAGTAGACTGTTTATGAGGGTTGATTCTCTTACAACTGCCACCATCACTGTGAACTCAAAAACCCTTTTCACTGGTTTTCCATAAATTTTATTGAGAGGATATGCATTTCACACAGCCACAAGATTCTGTATTCTAAACAAAATTAACTGCCGCTTAGAGGTTTTTCATTTATTTTTCTCCACATATATATATATATATATGATATATATTTACAATAATGAACTTAAGTATTTTGTGCACATGTATATCACATCCACATTACAACCCTTCCCACTTTTGGCCCTTCCACAATCACCTCATCCCACTAACTCCCACTATCACACCCATTTTGTTCAATAGAATGCCTGTATTCTGGGTTTCCCAAATAAGAGAAACCATGAGATATTTAACATATTTAATCTTGTATGTCTGACTCACTTCACACTCAAATCACCACTCTTTAGCTCAGCTTCCCACCCCTAGAATGGGCATCAGTGGCCATATTTTGATGCTTCTTCTTTGGGTCCAGCAGAGCCTTTTATTGGGATAATTTGCCGAAAGTTCTTTTTTTTTCTGTTGTATCTTACTCTATCTTTGTTGAGATTCTTTAACATGGCCTCACCCACCAGTCCACATAAGAAAAGAACTATAACAATGAAATTTATATGTCTGGAAAATGTGAGAAAGAAAAAGAGAAAGTTAAATTTCAAATTCCTTAGCTGGATAAACTCATATCAGAGATTGAATAAATGAATTGCTACATTAACTGAACTGAAGTCTATGTAACAAAAGCATATTATACTTAAAGTAAGAGATACAACAGCATACTTAGTTATTTCAGAATTTTTAAAAATTTCATAAAGTATTTACTCACGTTGCATGAGTTACTAACATTTTGCCATATTTGGTTTCTCATTTTATCTACCTATCCATCCAAAAATTCGTGCATACATATTTTCAAAAGATTTTATGCCAGTTCTCCATGTTGAATAAAATTGTTATGTCTTGCAAACTCATATACTATTAAAAATAATAGTTATGAGAGGGAAGTTTCACAGATTTTATGAGAAAGCTGGTACTGTTTTAGACGTATACCAATCAAATACTGATTTATTTTTTGTTACACTTTCTCTTTAGATATTTCCTTTCTCCATGTTTTTGGTGCTGCTTGTCTCTGTCTGTCTCAAAGATTCCTTCAAGTGTTTTCTGCAATGCTGGGCTAGTGGTAGCAAATTTCTTTAGGGATTTTTTTGTCTTGAAAAATTTTTACTTTTCCTTCAATTTCAGGGATAATTTTGTTGGATACAACAACCTGGGTTGACATTTGTCATTTAAAGCTTGAAAGATTTTGCTCTAGGCACTTCTGACCCTTAAAGTTTGCATTGAGAAATCTTCAATAAATCAAATGGGTTGCTTTGGTAGAATAATGCCTGTTTTTCTCTTCCTGCTTTTAATATTTTCTCTTTATGTTGTACATCTGAGATTTTGGTTATGATATGTCATGGAAAGTCTTGTTGCTGGTTGAGGTTATTTGGTGTTCTATAAGCTTCTTGTATCTGAAAATTAATTTCTTTTTTTAGATTAGGGAAATTTTCTTGTATTATTTCAGTGAATAAATTCTTTGTACCTTTGGTGCTGTCTTCTACTCTTTCTTCCACACCTGTAATTTTGAGATTGGTTCTTTTTGAATCATTCATTAGCTGTTGTATCTAGCTACATTATTCATTCCTAATTTGGGAATTTTACCTAATTATAGCATTTTTTTCCTCAGCCTTGTCTTCAAAGTCTGAAATTCTGTTCTCATAATATTTGAGTCATCTTCTCCTGCTTTCAAAGGTATTTATCATATCTTGAATTTCAGCCAGATATTTTTTCAGAATATCTACTTCTCTGTCAAAATGTTTCTTCCTATCTTGCATTTCCTTATTTGCCTCAGCCAATATTTTATTTATGGCTTCTATATGCTTAGTGATCTTTGAACCATTAGGGCCACTATTTGATTAGTAAGTTGCTTTTAAAGCCTGCTGACCATTGCTTCCATTTCTTTGAGGTTATCTTGTTTGAGTTGGATGTTTGACCTTTTTATTTGCTTTTTGATTTCCTTCCCATGAGTTCCACTATTTCAGGGCCCATGACATTAACGTCTAAAATCTCAGGAATTTCTTTGTGTGTCCCATTGCCTTGTCTTCCTCCCATGTTTCTGTTGTTTAAAGGCTAAGCTGAGAGGTTTCTTGGAAGGGCTTTGAGGGTGGGGCAGGGGAGCCAAAATTCTTCTGAGTTCTGTGCTGGGAGTAGGCAGTGAGGGAGGAGCTAAGAGTTTGCTGGCCTCTGAGGTATCTTGTTCACTCCCTACCCCCTCAGCAAAACTCTCCTGCCTGTCTTGGCTTCCCTCCTCTGAGGGCAAGGGTGGCTCTCCAACCCTAGAGGTGTTCCCACTACCACCTGAGCCATTCTGGGTGTCAATGGCCTTTTTCCTCCTCTCTGCATCTGTCTCTTGGGCCAATTTCTTCCAAGGCACTGTTTAAGAGTGACCCCAAAAGCCCTGATGTGCTCTTCTAAGTTTTCTTTTACTCTAAACAGTTCAGCCTCAGGCTCTTTAAAAAATGGCTACTGCTTATGTCACTGCCTGTTATAGCCACTTAGTACTGCTTCTGGTCTAGGCTCCAGGAGGCCATTTTGAGGGGGAGCTTGCATAGTGTTTGTAATGTGCACTACTCATGGGCTCTCTCTCTCTCTCTCTCTCTGGAGTTGCTGTCAATCCCTACTTCTCCTGGATCCACTCTTACCTCAGTCTGAGGTTTTGGGCTCTGGGCTTTCCTCTATCTGTGGGTGCCCTCAGCTCTGCGTCTAACTCAGCCTGGGGCAGCTTCTTGGGCTGCTATTTTCCTCCAATTCCGATATGCCTTTTGGATGTCTGACCTTCCCGTGGCCTCCTTTCAGTTGTTGGGGCACTCCTTCCTCTCATGTCTTGGTTAGAGGTTCTTGGCTCTGGTTCTGGCTGGGTTTTCCTCTGTAAACGATGGGAGATCCCAGTGGTTTGTAGTCTACCTGGGGTGGCTTCCTGGGCTGCTGTTTACCTCTGCTTCTGATGTATTTTTTGGAGTTTCTGGCCTTCCTGAGGCCTCCTTTCAATTGTTTGGGTACTCCGTATTGTCCTAGATACATTGGACAGGCAGTTTTTGATAAATTGTCAACTTTTTAGGTGGGCCCACGAGCAGACATTGTGCAACTCTGTTACTCAGCTGCAATCTTCCAGTTTAAGACTGGAAGTCTTAAACATTTTTCTTGATGTTTCTCCTATTTGCTGACAGTCAGAGAACAGGCACCTACAGGCTGCCCATGGAACTATGCTTCCCATGTGTTTATTTGCAACTTAAGTTTTCTCTGTCCCCAGTGACACCTTCAGCAATTCTACATTTATGATTCTATGTTTCTCACTAATTCAAATGAATTTTTTGAGAGATCATAGGGGTTAACAAGAGGACAACTTATGTTTGGATTATAGTTTTAAAAAAACTTGCACTGAAAAGCATACACAGGCTCATACATTTTTGATAAGTTTCTAATTTTTATTGGATAATACATTTTTATAATTGAATAAGAAATAAAATTGCTTATTGTGTTTCAATTGGTTAATTTGATGCTTACTGGTCTTTCACCTTTTTTAACCTTTCTGTAGTTTTTAGAAAGCAGTCGAGGGGCTGGAGGAATGGCATGGCAGCTAAAGCACTAGCCTAATAAGTGCAAGGCCCTGAGTTCAATTCTTCAGCCCTACATAAAGCCAGATATGGTGGTGCATGCCTGTAATCCAAGCACTTGGGAGGCTGACGCAGGAGGATTGCCATGAGTCCAAGACTAGCATGAGCTACATAGAGAGTTCAGGACCAACCTGGGCTACACAGTGAGACGCTGTCTCAAAAACAACAAAACAACGAACAAGAAGAAGAAGAAGAAGGAGGAGAAGAAGGAGGAGGAGGAGGCAGTCCAGGCCATGTATGATAGATAAGAAAGTCTTCGTATGTCTTTTATATCAGAGAAATACTAAGAAAAAAAATTTTTATTCCCAGCTTTCTCTCCAAAATAATCCAAATTTCTTATATTTTGGAATGATTAGGGGGTTAAGTGATTTCTTGAAAACATTTTCTGTTAAAAGATGGGCTATTATTGGACATTGTCATATTTTCATGAATACATTTTCCTTTATTTTCAAGAGGACACCAGAGTAATAATCCATGACAGAAGGAGACGGCATAGGCTGGAACAGCAAGATTGCCAGGACGAGGCCAGCCTGGTTTGTGTGTCTGTGAGAGAGGCTTTAGGAATCTGAGGGTGGAAGAAGGATGCCTTAGTTACTTTTCGTTGCTGTGATTCAATACCCAACATCCACAAATTTAGGAAAGGAAAAGTTTATTTTAGCTCACAGTTTCAGAAGGTCACAGTCCATTCAGGGGTTGCTGGGAGCAATCAAAGTACACGGCAGAGGCAGATTCTCACGACATCACAAACATGAAGGCAAGTTGAGACTAGTCGAGACTAGTCCTAGTCCTAGTCCTAGTCCTCTAAGGAAGGCAGGATGCAGTTTATATATCCTTCCAGGTCGCCACCCAGTGATCAGCCCCTCCTGGATCCAGGTGTGGAAGGTGTGGCCACTAAATGCCTTTAATCCAAACTTACACACTTTCAATCCTAATTTACACACCTTTAATCCTAATTTACATGCCTGTAATCCACCCCTCCAGAATGGGCCCCAATCTACCAACAGCACATGGTTCCATAGACAACCCATTAACACTTAAATACATGAAACTTTTGGGGGACATTCCAGAGCCAAACCACAATAGAGGGTGTAGGTTTTAAGGTTATAATTGGGGTGGCAAGAAAGTGAGGGATCAGTCCAACAGGTAACTTACCTCATTTCCAGCTTTGCCTTACTATCTTGAAAAAATGAAAAAAGAAAAAGAAAAAAGAAATAAAAAAGGAGAAAAGGAAAGGACCAAGGAGTTGAAGGCTCAGGTTTTATTCCCAGTTATATCTGCTTTTTATCAGAGTATCTTCTATCCTTTTAAATTGATAGCATTATTCTTTCTAAATAATTCCAAATACTTTTCTCAACTATCTCTATACTTAAACTTTTTCCCATCAACACTAGAAAACATTTCAAACTCATTTGAGCTATTTTCCTATTTACCTAGAAACTAGATTTTAAAACATATCTAAACTTTATTTTTAGTAATAAAAAAGAGATCGTTGCCTGTCAATAACCGTGGCCTGAAAGCACAAACGCCATAGCTCAAGTTGGGCTGCCTCCTAACCTTGGGGAGTGGGAAGGGAAAGGACCACGTGCTGGTGGGACTGAGCTCACGGAGTGGGCTTGCCTTCTAATCACTGGCACAACTCTTAGTTTAAATATTTGTTTTTACTATGATGCCAAAGTTCTTTCATGGAGTTTAAAAGCTTGAATACCAGGATACTTGGAAACACTGAATAATTATGTGACTCTACTCCTTTCAGAATAGAATAGGGGTGGAGGGATGGCACAGCAGTTAAAGTGCTTGCCTAGCAGGTGGAACACCCTGAGTTCAATTTCCCAGCACCACATAAAGCCGAGTGTGATAGGGATGGCCTGTATTCCCAGGATTCAAAAGGCTGATGCAGGAGGATTGCTGTGACTCCAAGGCTAGCTTGTGTTACATAGTGAATTCAGGACCAGCCTGGGCTGTAATGTGAGACCTTGCCTCACACACACACACACACACACACACAAAAAAAAAAAAATCATGTTAGGTACAGTTAATGAAAAATACTTCCAGATGTTATCAGTTTTATATTTTAAAAGCTATATAATCATCATCAAATGTAGGAAAAGAAATTCAAAATTTCTATTCTTTCGTGATGAATTTGGGGTTTTTGATATTTATTATTGACTACAGTATAACATTGTAGCACACATGATATAGGCAAATATTATTCTTTGCATTTGCTATGTGAAAAAATATGTGCAAAGCACATGTGTGAGTGACAAAGGTCTGTTTTTGTGAATCAATAATGCTTGCATGCCTGCTTATGCTCAGGACTCACAGTGGGAAAACTCTCGGGCTAGCCAGAGATTGCAAATGAACAGCTCTCATTCTTGTTAAGACATCAAAAGGAAAACTCAGTTTTACCCAATAACTATCTCTTGTGTTTGCCAAGTTAGAACAATTTCTTGTCTCTTTTTCAATGTAGTTTTTCCCCCCCTTAAGGTGGAACCTGGGGCATTTACCCTGAACTCCTTCTCCAATGCCCAGCCCATTTTTATCATTTGATTTTTGGAACAGGTCTTGCTAAGCTAGGTTGCTCAGGCTAGGTTGAATTCACAGTCCTCCTGCCTCCACCTCCCAGAGTGCTGGGCATACAGGCCTGCAGCACTGGGATCAGCTTGACTTTTTATAAATTGTTTCTCTTCAGTGGGAATAATGCTACAGGTGAATTTTTCCCCCTTCTTCATTGTGGTCTGAAGGGTAACTCCGGTGTTCTCCTTCAGAACTCTTTTGGGTCATTAAAGAAAAGCTAAAACAAAAACAAAACTCCCTTTCTAGTATCTTTCCTCCTCTTCTGTGTTTGTTTCGTTAGTACTCCTTCCTGAAGATGAAATAAAATTATAGAAGGTAAGCTTCTTTCATTCTAAGACTGGCTAGGAAACACAATGCTTGTTTTGGGTAGTCTGTGCCCAGAGGTGTCACGGGGCAACTTGATTGACAGCTTGGGCTGACTTAGTCATTTATTTAAATGAAACAACTGGCTTGTATTGATTACTATTCTGTAGTATCAGAGAACATCAGATTCTTACTGGCTGAGAACAGTAGTCCTTCATTTCTGAAGCAAGGGACAAGAAGAAGAGTAGCCCCTACGAGGCAGAGGCCAGAATCTTGCCAAGGGAAGTTAGAAAGGAATATTTTTAAAACAAAAATCCTTTGTTTTGCTTTGCTTTGTTTTTAGACATAGTGCTGTTTATTTTAAAATTTCAATTAATGTTGAAGAAGAACTTGTGATCCCCCCCCCCCATTTATTATAATGAAGAAGGAAAAGAAACATGTACAACCGGAATGGGAAGAACCCTGCTGAAAAACGGTCAGGGTTCCTCCAGCTCCTGGAAGAGTCATCTTGCTCAACTTATTCTTGATGGCAAATTTCACCGCCGTTGTTAGTGTTGGCTTTCTTCCCAGTGTCTCCTTGACAGAAAATCCTACAAGAGATTCTCACCACTGGGTCTAAGCATCATAGTTCAGTACCTGTATCACATGGTGGTCAGAGCTTAGATATATCTAAGTATCTATTATTGTTGTTACTGTTGCTATGGCTTTTTCTTAGTTTGCTTTTGAGGCAAAGTCAGCTGTTTAGACAGACCATTTTAGAACAATGAGCAGTATGGAAGCCCTATTGTGTGTGTGTGTGTGTGTGTGTGTGTGTGTAAATTGTTCATTATCTGGCTAAAAATGACACATGAAATAAGTAATAAATGCATTTGGATCTTAGGTCTTCTGGTGTGTTTTATTTATGAGCAAAGTGATCAGTGTGGTTGTGTCTTTGTAAGCATCAAAATCTATAACGTTGCTATGGGAAAAATTGGGTAGAGAACACGGTAATGAATCATAGGTACAAATCGTTTAAACTCTTATGTAAAATTTGATAAGACGTTTTACATAACTGTAATGAATGGACAAAGTCTTGTGGAGAAAACAATTCCAGGTGACAAACATACGCAAGGGGTTTAGTCAAACAGTCTTCTTTTGGCAAGAATATTGTGATTTTGTAATCACTTGAGAGCCAATGAACTACCAGATGGATCTAGTTAATAATCTGCAGTTATTGGTTAAAGAAGTATATTAGGGCAGATTTTCTCCCATGCATCCCACTTTTCTGTCAACCCACTAGCCTTGGGCACAATGAAGTGGGTAACCTTCATTTCCCTTCTCTTTCTATTCAGCTCTGCCAATTCCAGGGGTCTGTTCCGTCGAGAAACACGTAAGAATTCTGTTTTCTCATTGTCTAATTTGTATTTTATTTTCCTAGCTGAACAAAGTTTCCAGCAAAGCTGCATCTCTAAGGCATTCAGTTTTCTTTTAGCATTGACTTTTTGAGTACGGTATTTGAATGCTTCTGTGGTCGTCTTAATATATTTCAAACACCTTGGGTGGAGAAACGATCAGAGTGGTTTTGTTGCAGTATTTTCTTCTGCACATGGAGGAATGCGAGGCAGTTGACTTAAAGTGCATAGCATAGAACTGAAGACTGAATTTATAACTATTTCAGTGGCCTGCCTGCTATACTATACTGTATTAAAAATTTTGCCTTTATTTCTTACTTTATTTCAGTCTTCTTGGTAGCTGTGCATACACTTCACAAAAGCATTAGATCTCATTTCAATTTGATATTTATAATCACAAAGCTATAACACTTGTAGTTGTAAAGCTATACATATTTAATAATTTTTAAAAAGTATTTTTGCTGAGTGCATAATTCTTTAGATGCAGAGAACATAGTTAACCACATCCTAAGATTCTCTGTAGGGATCAGTGTGCAGTACTTCAAGGCAAATAGATGGAAAGACGTACAGATATTAGCATCATAACGAGTTGTTTTCCCTCAGTATTTCAATGTATCTTTTTTTCTCCTTCTCTTTAGACAAGAGTGAGATTGCTCACCGATACAATGATGTGGGAGAGGAAGTTTTCAGAGGCCTGTAAGTTAAAGGACTAAAGAGTCAACTTTAGTGTTTCTGCTAACAATGGTTATTACTCCAAAATTTTTTTTTCTCAAATTCTTATGTTTCTCTGTCATTAGGGCTCAGATTCCAGAACAGTGTTGTCCCATAGAAGTTTCTCCATTGATGGAAGTACTCTTCATCCAATCAGATAGCTACTGGCCACATAGGCTCTAAGTACTTTAAATGTGGACAATGAAATGAAGGAACAGAAATTCAAGTTGTATTTCATTTTATTTAAATTCACGTAGTCACATGTGACAAATGGCTACTCACTGAAACTTTGGAACTCATACACAAAGGGGGAAAGAATTAAAATATATGATTCATTTGACAAGAAACCATGGGACTCTCCTGGTTTACTAAGTCGTCCTGTGGTTTCTTGGGAACAACTCAGTATCTTTTAATCTAGCAAATGTGTATCTATTTTTTAAAATTCAATATCATCCTACAGCCTGACTAAATGAATGAGACGTGCATTTTGTATTTCTGCTTTAAATATTTCAAAGATCTTGTGGCCTGCACCTACCGACCTGCACACATACACATTTCAACATCGTAGAAATACTTACTCTCTTTGCCTAAAAGTCACATGTGCTTGGTTAGGCCTCACCTACTAGAAAGAAGCCTTCTGGATAATTGCAAAATAGAAAAAAAGACACATAAGATTTAGGCAAGCTGCATATATAGGTTTTGCTCCCTAGCGTACAGCAACTTTTTTATGTTGAAGCTTTGTCATGCTACATATTTCTATGTCTTTGGTTTTAGGGTAATGATTGCCTTTACTCAGTGTCTCCAGCATGCCTCATATGATGAACTTGTGAAGTTAACGCACGATCTGACTGATTTTGCAAAAGGATGTGCTGCTGATGAGTCAGCTGAAAAGTGTGACAAGTCACTTGTAAGTCCATTCTGATTTTGAGAACTTCTTTTAGTAATTTTGAATGTATCAGACAAATATTTTTTTGTTGTTTTTTTAAAAAAATTGTAAATGAACACATCTGTAAACAATGTGCTGGTCTAAAACTCATAGAAATCCTCTTGCCTTATTCTCCCTAGTGCTGAGATTATGGGTATGCACCACCACTCCTGACAGTTATGTGGTTCGGGGGAATCGAACCTAGGGCCTTCACTTCCTAGGTGAACACTCTCATTGCCGAGCTATGCTCCTAGCCCTAAGATACTCTAGCTTTGTTCACAGTTTCAAAATCATTTCTTCACTGAAACCACTTACAGTGTTGCAACACTTATAGTGTAATTAAATGAAAAATTGTCATTTGTAACAAACTCTTTTCAAAATTCAAGGTTTGTTTTCTTTTTGTAAAGGCTAATAGCGATCACGTTTGATTAGCACTTACTAATTTTGTTTCATTGTGCTAAGAAGATTTGACATGAAATCTTAAATTTTGATGTGTACAATACATTTTTGTTGACTAAAGGTATAACCATCTTGCTCAATCGAAATTTTATTTCAGTTAATTAGGAACTCCCCATTTCCTACCCAGTCACTACTCAGTTCTCAACCATATCAGAGAACTTGAACTTGGTATTTTCAGATAGGTCTTCAAAGCAAAAGGCCTGTGGGTATTACTAGTCAATTTACATGTGCCTCTGGGACCCAAAACCATGTCTTATTTAGCACAGAAACTTTTCCTGTTCTTACTTCCCCTGAATGCACTTCTCTCTCACTGGAGAATTAGCACGTTCAGGGCCACACAACAGAAAAAAAAAATGATTCGTATATGAACTTTTAAAAATGAATTTTTGAAAAGTCATTAAATTCTGCCCAGCACAGTATGTTTTCTATAGGGTTACAATGACTTTTATAATGAAAAGTCATAAGGAAGGAAAAAATTTGTTGAGTGAGTACAGTATTTTGAGATAAACATTTCTAAAATAAAAAAGAGATCTGTGTTTTAATTCAGTAACAATATATCAACATATGGCAGGCATAATTACTCTTCAGTTTTCAATGATATCTACTAAAATGTTGGGCCTCTCAGAGGGGAGATCAAATGAGAAACTATCTGAACACAATGCTACTTTTGAAGACCTCAGCTGTTACACTGAGGCTAGTTTTCCTTAATTTTTGTCCCAGTGATTGCTCTCCCAGCCTTCGGTTTCAAATAGAAAGCAGAGCAAAATTGTTTACAGTCATGAACTGTCTTTTTTCTCCCCATTTTATTGATATGTATAAATTCAATACCTAATGTTTACATTGATCTTGAGTATTTTGTGCATGTACATACCTTGGCAAAATTACAAATTTTCTCTCCTTTTGATCCTCCGGTTCCCATTATTCCCCTCAATTAGTTCTATGGAATGATTGTAATCTGGGTTACCCATATTAAAGACACCATTCGATATTTCACCTTCTGCTTCTGACTCACTTCACTAAGCATGATGTTCTCAAGTTTCTTCCATTTGCCAGTGAAAACCTCCACGCTGTTGGACCTTACAGATGCGTAGTATTCCATTGTGTATAAATACCATGATTAATGTATCCATTGGTCTATCCATTGGGTATTTTGGTATCTTCCAAATTTTAGCTATTGTTAGCTGTGCTACATACATGAATCTCTGTTATATGCTGTTTTTAACTCTTTTGGGAAAATTCCTAGGAGAGATACCGCTGGATCAATCTCTGGAGAAACTTCAATACTTGTTTTCATAGTGTTTGTACCACTTTATATTCCCATGAACCGTCTTTTTGCCCTTCTGTTCTGTTCATCATAAGTAATACTGTGACAGCTAACTGTTATGATGATTACCAGAGATCTTGGGAGTGAATTTTTATAGGATTTGTGTGTGTGTGTGTGTGTGTGTGTGTGTGTGTGTGAGTTTTGTATTTATTTTTTCAACTGGTGCATAAAAATAAACTGTAATTCAGATATCATGGAATTTTCCCAATATATCTGCACATCATGTGCATAGAATGCATGTGAATTTCTAGGCAAGCTTTATCAGAATGTTGAATATTTTATACCATTCTTTAGCTATAATGAACATAAAGTGCTGTCTACTAATTGGAAATCATCTCCTCTTTGCGTAGCACGAACTATTTGGAGATGAAGTATGCTCACTTGCAACTCTTCGTGATACCCACGGAGAATTGGCTGACTGCTGTGCTAAAAAAGAGCCCGAGCGGTTCGAGTGCTTTGTGAGCCACAAAGATGACAACCCCCACTTCCCTCCATATGTGAGGCCGGAAGCAGACGCTCTGTGCGCTTCCTTCCAGGAAAACACTGCTAGCTTTTTGGGACAGTAAGTCAGCAATATCTGTATTTCAAAATTTAAAAATTAAGACATAATAGGCCATCACTCAATTACCATATTCAAAGATATTTCCAATATGAGAATGTAGAAGCTTTGTTTTTACAATGATTTTTGAAGGAGTAACATCTAATACCATAATATTACACCATTAAAAATAGGACCAATGGTTTTTTGATCTTGAAACAGGAAGTAATCTATGTGAAAAGTTTAATTTTGACATGTTTTAAAAGATCTGAGTATAAAATATATATATACATACATATATATACATATGTATATATACATATATGCACATATTCTTGGGACTGATTTCATCTCAGTCAGAAACATTAGTTCACCAAAATTTAATCATTTATATATAATACACATACACAGACAAATTTAGTCTTCCCTTTTCACTAACTCAAAGAATGACAAAAGATAAGGAAGGCTATCAGGTACAAAATTGAGCTTACTTGGTGAATAACATATCTATAGGTTTTGGGGTCTCTGGAAAGAATATTGAGTATAATTGATTCTACAATATTGTGTGCTATGAGGAAAAGACCACTAGTTTCTTTCTTTCTTTCTTTCTTTCTTTCTTTCTTTCTTTCTTTCTTTCTTTTAAACTTTAGCTACTTGTTTGAAGTCTCCAGAAGACAACCTTACTTCTATGCCCCGGAACTCATTTACTATACCGAAAAATATAAGGCCATCATGACAGAATGCTGCCAAGCTGCCGACAAAGCCGCGTGCCTGACACCCAAGGTATTCCCCCCAAATAAAAACGGAATCGGTTTACAAAATAACTTCAGATTTAGAGTGTCTTATGGGTAGATTTAGGAAGCTGAAATCTCTGATAGAACTCTACATGGTCAAAAATATCTTCTCCAGAAAGTAAGATGGACGTAGTGGGGAAGGAGGAGACTGAGGAAATGGGAAGGAGCAAGGGAAGTAAAATGATCAAGACGTGATGTGTAAACACGCCGCTTTCTCACACTGACTCTTATTACCATGTATTGCAAATATCTACTAAAAAGAATAATAAAAGAAAATTAACTACATAGAATTTCTAGAAAAGTACAGGTTAAAAAGTGCCTTAAAGTGCCTAAAAGTCCCCAAAAGATCTTTTGTTCTTTTTGAAGGCCTCTGCTATTCCCTTTGCTCCTTAGGAGATAAACCTGTTCCTATGTGACAAAAGGACTGGCTCTGTGTTTTTCCAAATATCCTCTCACTCTTCAGAGTAGTGGTTGCCCTAGTAAAATGTTTGTCAAATTACACAGCAAGGTTGGGGAGGGGTTGTCACAGTTTTTGATTATCTTTCCACAAGGCTGTTTTTATTGGGGGGAAAAATTCCAAGTAGACGATTTCACTGATTTTTCACTGATTTTTCTTTCCTAATTTTCTCAAACGGATTCCTTTCTGTAGATTCATACTTTGAAGGACAAAGTACTGACTGCAGCTGCCAAAGAGAGACTCATGTGTTCCAGCCTCGAGAAATACGGAGAAAGAGCTTTCAAAGCATGGTAAATATTACCGCAGCTGGAATCTTCATAATGTTGCAGGTGATAGTAGTTCAGTTGACAAAAATGTACATTTATGTAGCATTACCCAATGCTTTCAAATAAATAGAAAAGGTAGAAAGTTGATGGAAGTAAAAACTGACATTCGTTCTTATCTAATTTTTCCTAAGTTATCAAAGAATTTAGAAGACTACCTTTCTTGTCCTGAGAAACACAGATATTTAATCTTATTTGTTTATAAAGATGAGAGATTTTATTCTAAAGCTTCATCATTTTCACTGAACTACTTAGTCTTGGTATTTATTTTTCTGGTTAAATATCTAAAAATATCTTTTTGTCTTTTTGTGTCATAATAACTAAATTTAGCCATAAACTAAGTCAGGGTTACTACTGCTATGTTTCTTACATCTCCAACTCATCATCTCAAGTTTTTGCTTGGGACTCTGTTTTTATATTATTTAGTTGATTCTGGAGCAGTCTTCAATATCTGAACCCCCAAAATATAACCTGTCCTTTCAGCTCCTCATTTGTTATTCAACAATCAATTTATGTAATGAAGACAAAATTAAAATAATAGCATTATGCATGCTTTCCAGAAACGATGAGTTGAACTCTGTTAGCTCATCCTTCCTGTCAGCCAAACCACCAAACTCAACCAACTGGTAAACAAAACAATCTCAAATGAAGCAACCCATAGTCACACATATTATGATTGCTTTTGGGAAAGAAGTCTCATTTAGTTGACTCCTGAAATGATTTTGAAAAAAAGAAGAGAGAGAGAATATTAGCCGTTAACATCTTGCCATGGAGTGTGGAAGTTGTACTGGATCAATTTCTTATGTAGAAGCTGTGCTGGTTCAAGGCCAAGTGTGCTTAAGAAAAATACTCCCCAGTTCTGTGGAGGCTGTGAACTTTCTTTTCTCAGAGACTTTTAGATGTTGGAGAGAATGTATGTTAGTTAATGCCAACAAGTTGTGTGTTACTTCCCAGGTTATAAATTGCTTTCATATGCACTATCTAAACTCATTCTCAGAACAGTGCTTCCATTTAGCCTGCTGGTGTGACATGGCCAACTCTAAAGCTCAGAGAGGCTGAGTAAATGTTCTGGAGTCACACTGCTAAGAAGTGATAAAGCCAGATCTGGATGTGAGACCAGCTATGATGCTTCTCAGACTGTCTCTCCTTTCAGACTTTCTATTTGGTTTCTGATTTTGTTATTCACAAGCTTTCCACTCACTATAAAACACTCTAGCAACAAATAATTCTGTCTAAGGAATAAAGATAACTGTCGGGTTCAGATCCAGCCTTAAAAATGTGTTTCAAAAATTATTTCTCTGGCTAAATCTGTCTTCAGTTCTCTTGTTATAAATAGTGTTTGCCTAGTGCTTCGACATAAAGGATTGCATAAAAATAATATTTTGATGTGGGGACTTTTCCTTTTAGGAGCGTGGCTCGTCTGAGCAAGAAATTTCCCAAAGCTGACTTTGCAGAAGTTACCAAGATAGTAACAGATCTCACCAAGGTCCACAAGGAATGTTGCCATGGTGACCTGCTGGAGTGCGCCGATGACAGGGTAAGGAGTCGTGAGTGGCTCTTTGGTAGCTCATGTACTTGAGTAGAATGGGTAGACTCGGTGTCAGGGGTGACAGCTGATGATAGCTGCCATGGTCCTCTGTGCTCACACTTGCTTTAGTTTCTAAGTTTTCCCCATTTTTGGTTCCTTTTTTAAAAAAATCTTTTAAAAATTATGTTTAAATTCTAATTACTAAACGACCTGAACAATTCACTTGACCATTTGTAGTCTAGTCAGATTCCGAGAATCAAGGCTCCAATCGAAGGGGAAAGCTACAAGGTGGCTTCTAAAGTACTGAAAGGTCGGTGGGGATGGATAGGTCCACGACCCAAGAGGCTCTGGGGAACAAGGTATTTTCCCCCTTAATTCTTCCCCTTACCTTTCTGTGTTAAACATCCAACACAATTCTCTTTCTTGGAATTTATAACATTGTCTCCCTTTCTTCAAATATTAAAAATATGACTGAACATTAGAATTCTGATCTATTATGACAGTGTCTGAAAAATTTAAGGTAGGTATTTTATATAAGTAATCAAGGCCAATGGCCGTGATCTTTGCTCATTGTTTCAAAACCTTCTGATACTTGAATGAACTTAATTTCAAGGGAATATTTGGGAGAAATAACACTGAGTTTTGATGAAAAATAACTCAACTGCCTCAGCAATAGAAAGATAAAATTAGTAACTATAATAAATAAATAAATAAATAATATGTTCATGACTGGTGTTTTTTAATTAAGTGGGAATATTTTAATCACTTGTCTCAGTCCCTTGGCTTAATAGCACAGGCTAAGCACAGAATCACAGAAGGCAAGTTGGTTGTTTCTGATCTTACAATACACAGCTTTGGTGACTTAGTAAAGGCCCCGGGGAAAAAGTATAGCCGTGCCAATTTAGGTTGAACAAGTTTTGCTTTGTTTACAGGCAGACTTGGCCAAGTACATTTGTGAGAATCAAGACACAATCTCTAGCAAACTGAAGGAGTGTTGTGAAAAGCCCGTGCTGGAAAAATCCCATTGCATTGCTGAGGTAGAAAAAGATGACGTGCCTGCTGACTTGCCATCATTGACTGTTGACTTTGTTGAGGACAAAGAAGTTTGTAAACACTATTCTGAGGCAAAAGATGTCTTCCTGGGCACGTAAGTAGATCAGAAATGGATGTTTAATAACTTTTACTTATCCTTGTAATTTCGACTTTTCTTCGGAGTTACTCAAATTAATTGATTCAGTAAATAATACTCAGAATGCCTCCCCATTCTTCCCTTTCCCAGCCATCACAGCTTCTTTGATAAAAAGTCAAAGCCTTGTCATGATGTATGCTGAAGTGTGCTCACGGAAGGTACCCAATGTGCCTTATTCCTTGAGAATATTTCTGGAATTATCTTTAGAAATATTTTATGTGCACACGTGATGTGTAGTTTACACATTTGGTTCAATGATTCATTTGGCCTAAGGGTATTGCTAAAACATCTAAATTCTGTGAATATATATTGCATATCTGCCATTTATATACTTACCCATCTGTATCTATCCATGTATATTATATAGAAAGTATGGGGTTTGATACCTGGTGCTTTATATTTGGTTGAAAAGACTAGGAACTTAGTAGTATGTCAGGCAAGACAGTCTGTGATATTCAATGTTAACTTATCATATGTTATAAGTGATAAAATGTATTTCATTGTTGGGTTATGATAGCATCTTGTATACTAAATAATATTTAGTGAAGTTGTGTACTTGTAAAATTTCACTTATATGGACAAGAAAAAGAAAAATTGAATAATTTGTCACTATACATGCGTCTATTAAAATCTTTTTGAGACGTACATCAGATCAATTTAAATAGATATAAACCTAACAAGTGTCACTTAATACGTGCCAGGCAGTGTACATCTTGCATCGATTGTATCGTACACTTCTCACAATTCATCAGGAGGATACAGTTCTGTCTCCCCTTCTATCTCCATTGGAGTAGGAGCTACTCATGAGGTTAGTTATGTGCTTTTTCTTGCTCCTTCATTTCACTAGATCTATGTTCATCTCAATTAGGTTTTTGTATGAATATTCGAGAAGGCACAGCGAGTACTCTGTGTCTATGCTGCTGAGACTTGCCAAAAAGTATGAAGCCACCCTGGAGAAGTGCTGTGCTGAAGCTGACCCTCCCGCCTGCTACGCCACAGCGGTAGGTCTCCTGCAGGAAAAAGAAAAGAAAAGAAAAGAAAAAAATGGAGGTCTTTGATAGGTGATTCCAATGAGAAGGTGGAAAAAAATGCAATGATGAGAAATGATAGATAATGCTGTTTCGATATTTTCTTCAGATGACATTCCGTGCTTCCAAACACTATAGGAAAAATAACTGAAGTAGGGACGTCAATGAATCCTAAACTAGTCAGTCTAGAAAAGAAAGCTGAAGGAGAACAAGCTCTAATTTTACAAAATCATGACCACACTTTTTCTCCTTTTCGTGCTCCTAGAGCAAAATGGGATAAAGTAGATTCTGCAACCAGTGAGACTTAGCTTAGGTAACAAGAAAGTTAATTTGGTCCCAAGATTTATTGAGTGGTAGATATAAAAGCTTGAGATTTTGAAATCAATTTTTTAAAAAAAATTGCTGTTGTTTTAAAGCATTTTAAAACATATTTTGTAGGGCCCATTAATTTCACAAAATATTGGGTTTTAATATGGTTTTTGAGAAATTTATTCTTTTTTCCTGTTTTATTGATATGTATAAGTGTAAAACATAAAGTTTACATTGATCGCAAGTATTTTGTGCATATACATATGGAAAACTTACAAATCCTTCCCTTCTCTCTTTTTGACCCTCGGCCCCACCACCCCGCCAGTTCCCAGTATTCCCCACATTAAGTTCTATAAAATAATTGTGATTTGGGTTTCTCATATCAGAGAGATCATTTGATATTTCACCTTCTGCTTTTGACTCACTTCACTAAGCATCATGGTCTCAAGTTGCCTCCATTTACCTACAAAAGCCTCCAACCTATCTGTCTTTATAGATGAGTAGTATTTTCCATTGTGTATAAATACCACAGTTTATGTATCCATTGTGTTGATGAGCACTTTGGTGTCTTCCCCATTTGGGCTATTGTTAGTTGTGCTGCTATGAAGATGTGTACACATTTATCTCTGTTATGTATTGTTTTTAAGTCTTTTGGGAAAATTCCCAGAAGAGGTATCACTGGATTCAAGGGAATATTTATTTACAACCTTTTGAGGAATTTCCACACAACCCTCCATAGTGGTTGTACCGGTTTACACTCCCACCAGCAGTGCAGGAGGGTTCCTTTATCCCTACAGCCTCACCAGCACTGATTGCTATGTGAGTTGTTGATGTAGGCCAATCTCTCTGAAGTTGGATGATATCTTAGTGATGTTTTGATTTGCATTTATCTTATGGCTAAGGATGATGAAGAGAAGTTTATTCTTTAGAATATTTATAAATCTTTTTGAAAAGGTTTAGGAATATCTCTACAAGAAAAGAAGTTAGGAGAAATCTATTCTGGAGGGTTTTAGAGTTCCTACTGGTTTCTAAACTGTTCAGAACTAGAACAAAGTCATCCTTTCCTTGCTAAGCAGTGGCTTTTGGCAGCCACCACCTGCAACTCCTGCTCCAAGCAGAACCTCTCACCTGAGAGAACGCTGCATCCAACCAGGGAGAAAGCTTACTACTACTAACAGCAACACTTTTACCTACTGAAATTTAATATGTGGATTAGATGCTGTTTCAATTTCATCAGTTTAGTTGGTTTGCAGAGCAGTCATCTATCTTGATTCTATTCAATTTCTCTGCATTCTCTCTTTTTCCCCCCTTCGAATCTCCCTCCTCATTTCCAAGAGTTCACTGTTTAGTTTCCTTCCTTCTTCTTCTTATTCGTCTTTTTCTTTCTTTCTTTCTTTCTTTCTTTCTTTCTTTCTTTCTTTCTTTCTTTCTTTCTGTCTGTCTGTCTGTCTGTCTGTCTGTCTGTCTGTCTTTCTTTCTTTCTTTTCTTTCTTCTTTCTTGCAACTTGAGTTTCTCATATAAGAGAAAACATGTAATATTTACTTTTCTGAGTCTGGTTTATTTCACTTAGCACCATGGTCTAGAGTTCCATTTATTTTCCTACAAATGACATGATTTCATTCTTCTTTATGGCTGAGTAATATTCTATTTGTATATACATCAGATTTTCTTCATCTGTTTATTTGCTGATTTTTAAAGCTTAGTTATTGTGAACTGCACCACTATGTATATACATAGGTATGCACAGAATTACTATGGTATGACATTTCATTCTTTTGGGAATGTACCCAGGAGAGTTATAACTGAGTCAAAAGGTATTTCTGGCTTTAGTTTTTATTTTATTATTTTTTTGAGGAAACTGCATACTGATTTCAGTAGTGTTTTACTAGTTTGCATTCCTACCAACAATGTGGAGGGTTCCTGTTGCTGACATTTACAGCACAATTCCTTTGTATTACAGTTTGAAGAGCTTCAGCCTCTTATAGATGAGCCTGTTGGCTTAGTCAAACAGAACTGTGAACTTTACGACAAACTGGGAGAGTACGGTTTCCAGAATGCGTAAGTACTTTTGTTGATTACTGGATTTTCTCTTGATTAGTTTGTGATTTTAGACTTAATATTGATGGGATGGAAAAGCCTTTGTCTGTACATAGACCAAAGAATTGGTTTTGAGATTGAAGTAGTATGGGAGGATTAATACCAAGTCTTGGGTATCAGAAATGGAAATGTCATTTGAAGTTCAGACAGAGTTTATGGTCGTAAAAAACACTGCAGTATTTTTACAGAGCAGGAAGTCATAAGCCTTCTATAGCTGAAGATCAAGAAGTAATATAAAAGCTGAACACAAATTATAATAAAATGCATTTAGATGTATTTGTGAATATTATATTCATGATGGTTTATCTGAGGAAAGATTAGGTATTTGGAAGATACGACTAGACTTAGCTAGTTCTATCCAGTTTTTCTATGGAATTTCATCTTTCCAGAAGAGAGAAAACAGCTTGGTGTTATTCAGTTCAATTCAATTCAATTCAATTCAATTCAATTCAATTCAATTCAATTCAGTTCAATTCAGTTCAATTCAATTCAATTCAATAAAGCCTTGTGATGGAGGAGGTAAGGCTGAGAAGCAAGTTCACATTGTAGCTATCTATTGTGTACTTCACACACATAGTACTCTTCTGTGCTAGAGGTAACAGTGAACAAGGCACAGACTCTTCACTTGAGTGGGTTACAGTCATCCATTGATATATAGCTATGACTGGCATTCTCTGTCAGCGATTATCAAATGCTAGCTGATGTTCCAGGACAATTGCACATGTCCCTCCTTCTAGTCCTTGCACATCTCTATTAAGTCAAGTATATTTACTCCCATTTTCAAGTTTACCACAATGCTGAAGTATGAAGACTGTTGAAAACACACAAACTATTTTCTTTTAAAGGCTCTTAGTGCGTTACACACAGAAAACACCTCAGCTGTCAACTCCAACTCTCGTAGAAGCTGCAAGAAGCTTAGGAAAAGTGGGTACCAAGTGTTGCTCACTTCCTGAGTCAGACAGATTGGCCTGTGTTGAAGACTATGTAAGTCTTTTAAAATATAATAAAGCTAATAATTTTTTTAGCTCTTGACAAAGCTAATTTTCAGAAGCAGGGGTGAACTAGTATGTATGTGTCCATGTGTGTCTATATGTGTACATGCACCTGTGTATACTGCAGTGACAGCCAGAAATTAGTTACCTATGCTGTTCTGACCATCAAAATTGAGATTTAGATTAGATCTCAGGGTGATAACTTGTTTAAAAAAATTCATGAATTTTTAGAATTCTACTCATGGCATTTCCTGAATTTTCACTGTCTTTGGGCTGTGTTTAATTTGTCAGTCTAAGACATTTTCTTCCCACTGCTCCTTTCTACACACATTGTGGGGGGGGGGGAGCGGTTCATCTCAAATTGTTTATTTTCTTCCATATTTTCTCAATTAAGTTATTCTTGATGCATAATAAGACTTAATTAAAGGACAGACACTCTTTAAAGCCCCTTATGTTTACTTCCAAAATTAAACAAAACACTGTCATAGTCAACTTCGGGTTGAATATGCTACCCACATGTGGCACTCCACTCCTTTTGGTGTTTTGGAAAGAGGATGTTCCTGGAAAGCTTCAATTTCTGCTCTCTTGCCTGTTCTTTAGCTCTCTGTTTACCTGAACCGGCTGTGTGTGCTGCACGAGAAGTCCCCAGTGAGCCAGAGAGCCACCACGTGCTGCTCCGGGTCCTTGGTGAACAGGCGGCCATGCTTCAGTGCTCTGGGTGTTGATGAGACATACCATCCCAAGGAATTTAGTGCTGAAACATTCACCTTCCATGCAGATGTATGCACATTACCTGAGAAGGAGCAACAGATCAAGAAACAAACGTGAGGAGCCTTGCTTTCCTCTTTCGTTTTTCTTGCTCTTTCTCTTTCCTTCCTTCCTTCATCCCTCCCTCCTTTCCTTTCCTTCCTTCCTTCCTTCCTTCCTTCCTTCCTTCCTTCCTTCCTTTCTTCCTTCCTTTTCTTCCTTCCTTCCTTCTTTCCTTCCTTTTTCCTTTCTTTCTCTTTCTTCTTTGTGGTATTACGGATTGAGTCCAGGGTCTTTATCTTGTGCTACATTCTCAACCCATTTATTTCTTATTTTCAAAAAAGAGTCTTTGTAAATTACTAAGTTGCCTGGGCTGGGCTTGAACTTGTGATCCTCCTGCCTCAGCTTCCTAGAATGCTGACATGTGTTTTATAGTCTTGATAGTGAGAATATCAGTTAAATGAGCACTTTTATCCCCCTGAGGTAGTGGTTATACTACTTAGAGAAAAATGTCTACGTAAGTTGATAAAGTATGAGGAAGGAAACTATTGGACTTTTTTTTCTCTTAGCAAAAAACTGCACTATAATTTTGCCTATCTATTCTCTGGAGTGATATTGTGGGTAAAATCCTCAGTAGAATAAAATCTTGGGCCAAGTCCAGGAGAAAAAGCTGAACAAGTAAATGATGATTTGGTGAAATATGGGAAAGTAGTTGTAGAAATCATAGGAGAAATTATTTCTAGGCATTAATAGGTCCTTAAAGTTCACTCTATAGTGACCTTACAGGTGAGACAAACTTCTGAGATGTGGCTTTTGAGAATGGGACTTGGATAAAAGCCATCTATGAATGCAACTTTTGAGTGTTAATTCTCTATTGCTGCCCGAGAGGTTAGAATAACATGAAACCTAGCAACCCTCGTAAGCATGAGCCAGATGTAAAAGTAATGATATTACGACGCTTACCGCACCTGCATAGCTCTCCGTGTCTGGCTTTACAGACATCAGTGAAAGAAAACCACTAGCTCCCACTAGTTCATGTAGTCTGCTTTTCCTGTAACCTTCCACTGTTAACTTTGAGTGAGGCAAATTTCAAAGACCAGACATAAATATTTAAAACTGAAGTTCAATATAATTAAATACTTTCAGACATTAAAACTCTTACTCATAAAATTCAATAGGACAGGGCTATGGAGCAAGATCCTGTCTCAAAAAAAATTAAGTAGGACATAGTGTCTAAAACCTGACTAACATCTAAATGCAGTGACAGTCTTCTCCAGAGATCTATGGAGCCCCCATAAAACACGGAGTGGTTTGCACTGACTGCCCCACTTGATCCTCACACTAACTGTCTGAAAGTAGATCGCATCTTCTTCATAGGCGAAGGAGAGCCTTTGGCTTCCAGATCTGGGTCTGGGCCTCAGACTCAGGGCTGCCTGCCTCCAACACTGTAATTCTAAGTCATCAGCCCCACACACCATCTCCATTCTTCTGTACTTGACTGAACAGTTTTCTGCTGTCTTTCCCTTTTTGTCAAAATGTAGGGCACTGGCTGAGCTGGTGAAACACAAGCCCAAGGCAACAGGGGAGCAACTGAAAACTGTCATGGCGGATTTCGCAGCTTTCCTAGAAAAATGCTGCAAGGCTGACGACAAGGAGGCCTGCTTTGGAGATGAGGTACTGCATTTTTATTTTTTCATTTCAATCTGTCTAAATTTTTGTATTAGAGTATTAAGTTAGGATGGTCTTAAGGATTTATATATCAAAGGGCATGTTGCACTGAGTTCTTATTTTACATACAGCTCTTACAAAATGACCAAAGTAGTTCTTGTTTTCTATAGCTGGCTGACTTTGGCATAGTTTTAAATATTTAAAATGCCTGTTCTATTTCTAAATTTATGATGGTTATGAATACAGATAAAATATTTGTAAGGCCTGAAATCTTTTGATCAGGAAAATGAAATATTAATTTCTTTAAGCATTTTTCAGAAGAGTACATGTTTGTGATTTGATTTTTTACAGGGAAGTGGGGAGGAATTTGCTTTTAAATATCTGGATCATTTAATATTTATCAATTCTTTTCGTTGCATACCTTTGAGCCAACAGATGTTGTTGCACTTTCTTTTAGAAATTTTGACAATAAATTGGAATTAAAGGATGTGATTCAAGTGAAATCACTTTGTGATAGCTATACCAACTTTGTAATAACTGTAGACCTATGTAAATCCTATTTTAATTTCCAATAGTAATGCTAGTATTTTTCTAACATTTGTCATTTACTTGTATACAGGGTCCAAAACTTGTTGAAAAAAGTAAAACTACCTTAGCCTAAAAGACAACATGATCTCAAATATCTCAGGTAACTATGCATTGTTTGTTCAGTAGCAGTTACAGTTGTTATTATTAAACAGCAAAGATTAGTTGACCATTTGCGGAACGTCATACAGACCAGTACTAATGACTGTTCTGGCCTCTTTATTTAACTGATTTAATTCCCAAAATAGTGGCACAGGTTCCTGTTTTATAGATAAGAAAATGAACAAACAGATGAAGGTGTAGGCGAAGGCATTCATCCAAGTGGCAAGCTACTCAGTGTGGAGCCAATATTTAAAATTGAAGACAGAGCTTAAGGATTAATCATGGTCCTATGCTGACATATGTGACCCATGCACAGAGCCATCCAAGTTTATAATGGCCTATTAGAGACACACTCTAGATATTAGGCTAAAAACTGAAATAGGATTTTTATAGGTCAGATGTAGTTGAATGTCAACAATTTTCTGTCATTCAATCCTTATAGTTTAATAAGTTTATTTCACCAGAGGATATGATGGATCAATCTTATGTGGACTTCTACTTTATAATGGAAAATCTGCTACTAAATTTCCAATGTGTCCACATGTTTAGTTTTGTAGAATATCTATTCTTATAGCAAAAAGGCCCCTGTAGAAACTTTGAACATTGGCATGTTTGACCTATTTTGTTTGTAATATTTTGGGAGGGATTTAAAACACAGAATACCAATGAAACAAATTGCTTTAAAAAAGAGATAGTTTACCCATAAGGTAACTCTCACTTATTATGCATTCGGGAAAAAAATGAGACATGGTATCTCTAAAATGTTGATAATTTCAAAATGTGGTTTGTTTCAGTCCTAAAAGGAAAAACTTTATCTAGAGTTCTAATTTTGGGGAGGTATGTTTTTGTTTGTAATAATGTAGGTGAGAATTAGGTGTAGGCCAAGTAATGCCGATAAGTGACGATGAGAGGCCTCTGACTTTGGAACTTGAGGGACCCAGGGATATGGGGGTACTTCACATTGATTGGGGAGAGTCCTTTACCCTTGCCCGACAGAAGGGTAATTCAGCCAAAATTGCTTTCACTGATGGAAATTGCCAAAAGATAAGCTAAAAAATTTAGCATTTGTTTCAATAGATTTAAAAATATATGTATTTTTTTCCAAACGTCACTTAGCATTTCTCCTTTTGTTTTTTCAGCCTATCCTGAGGAAAAGAAGGAACTGAAGACTCCAAGCTGGTTCATGTTTTTCTTTTCTGTTGGTGTAAAATCAACACTCTGTCTAGTAACACAGATTTCTTTAAACATTTGATCTCTTTTTTCTGTGTTGCAATTAATAAAAATGAAAATAAACTAATATAGTGGTTCAGGACTATTATTTTGCAAAAATGTGTTGCTACTCTCATAAAAATTTTAAAAATTCTGTGAAAGTTTCAGTTTTCTTTTTTTTTTTTTTTTACTCCATTCCTATGAAAGACTTCTGGGTCCTTATTTAATAAAAATAACTATGGGTGTTTTGATTTATAGATGATAGACATTCGACACAACAATTTAACGTTATGATAATTCTGACCAAAAGAATGAAGCTGTGGTACAGGTAAGGCATAGAAGACTTGTCTCTTCCTTACTCCTGGGGTTTTGTAGGAAACAGTGCAGACAAAACAGAGAGAGATGACTTTAAAGGCGCTTAATCGAGTTGGAAAGGCAAGCGATTCTGGGAGACACTTTGGACAGTTTACAATGACAATACGTGATGAGACCAGGAGTGAGGACAAGCGTTATTACAGGAGAGGATCAGGTGATCTCAGGGAACGAATCAAGAGCGATGAAGGATATTGAGTTGATGAAGAGCAAGAGGTGGAGGGTGAAGGTGGGTGTAAAAAATTAAAATGTGACACTAGATGCAGCCTCCTTTACTCGTTCCCTGAGGTAATTATTCAAGTCAGGCTTTTGTCTGTGAATTTACAGATCTACCAGAGCTTCATCTAAGAACATAACTACTGAGTTCCTTATGCCACATTAACTTAATGTTTGTTTATACATACTATTTCATATTTTTATGGATAGTGAGGCTTTATTATCTCATTTTTAGTATGAAAAGGCTCTGGTATCAAATTTAAAAAGTTTCCTCTCACCCCTTCTATGTTCCATACCCCTCATCCCTCTCAAGCCCTGCTTTGGTTTCACTTCAAACACACAAAACACTTTGCCGCGCTTGTGGCCATGTCCGAGAGGTAGAAGGGAGACAACAAAGGAAGATGAACATCCGGGCCCGGCTGCCTCAAAGGACCCGGATGATCTCGAGTAAGGCATGTTCCTTGAACTGGACTCACGCGAGACCAGATCTGCACCCTGTGTGGATGGCACTGCCATCACGGCCTGTCCCAGGCACACGAGGGAGCTTCAAATTTTTGAAAAAAGATACTCTAAAGTGCAGTCTCTAAAGATACTCTAAAATCCCGGCTTCGCAGCTTCCCCTGCTCCCCCCGAGGGCAGCCAAACTCTCAGCGGAGTCCCGGCATTTGAGCTTAAGGAATCCAGGTGGGTTCTGGTTCTGAAAAGCTGGCCTAGAGAACGAATCCTGCTGCCTCTCTGTCCCATTCTAACTTGGCTACATGGTGCAGGAGACTGGGCCACCACAACAGCACAAGCTCGTTGTGGGTGTCTGCGAATGCAGCGCTCCTATCACACTGACAGCATATCATAGATGATCAGTATGGCTTTTCACTGGGAATGTGAACTGGATTGCATGGTTAAGGCAGAATTTTCTAGGGTTTTGTACTGTTAAAGTCTTCATTTTTTTTTCTCTTCTATCCTCTCTATCTTGGAAGCAAGTTGGAAAACCCAGCTCATACTCAAAATAAGGGGTGGAAGAGGATTAGGCTTCTGGAAGGGACAGTCATGGCATATTTCATTCAGAATTCATCTGTAAGAAATATTATTTATTTACTCGATTTTTGGGTCAATATAAGCACATTTATTTTACACTTTGGGTGATAAACCAAGGCTATGAGGTACAATTCCATTTTATGTTGAATGTCTACATAAAAAAAATTCATTACAGCGAGAGTCACATTGGCATTAGCACTTCACAAGGTGCACCTCTCTCTTGACACACATGCATCCTAGTCTTCTTGCCACTTTATGAAGCAGCTTCGGATGTCCTCTTCTGTGAGTGTCTTTATGAAGTATGACCCAAAACGCAGTGAATGGGACTACGTGGGGCCACTCAC
This sequence comes from Ctenodactylus gundi, assembly GCA_004027205.1. Classification (NCBI taxonomy): domain Eukaryota; kingdom Metazoa; phylum Chordata; class Mammalia; order Rodentia; family Ctenodactylidae; genus Ctenodactylus; species Ctenodactylus gundi. The sequence continues at coordinate 128,834 of PVKB01000533.1, read as the reverse complement.
AGAAGAGCAGGCTCGTAAAAACATTACAATGTGATTCATTCCTCTTATATGTTGTAACTGACACCATGTGGCTTCTGGCTCTTCTCTAAAGTCAAAATGACCAAGAAAGGTATGCGTGTTTTGAATTCTTGAGGACATCAAGGTTGGTAAGACAGCACAACTGAAGACCCTCATGAAAATTGACTTCAGTAATGGAGAAGGTGCCAAGAACGATGTCATAAATGTGTTCAGAGTGAGGGAGAGTATTTTGAGGGAGATTGGGTTGATGGCAATATCTTTTTAAAAATTTCCCCCTTTTTAATTAGTATGTATTTGCAATATACCATGGCTACATTAAACTTGAGAACTTGGTGCTCATACGTATCTCATCAGCTTCACATTTTTTCCCCTCTCCTCTCTCTCACACTTTCACCTTAGCCCCTCTGTCCTTCCTGGTTCTCAACATCTCACCTGTTTGACTCAATTGTTTCTTTATACTCTGGGTTTCCCACATAGAGGTACCATGAGACATTTAATCTCAATCTGAATCACTTCACTAAATGCAATGGTCTCAAGTTCTATGCACTTATCTACTACAAATGACTCAAAACTATCTGCATTTATGGCAGGGCCGTACTCCATTGTATACACATACCGCGTTTTCTTTATCCGTTGATCTACTGATGGATATTTGAGCATCTTCCAAGATTTAGCTATTGTTAGTTGTGCTGCTATACATGGGTATTCATGTATCTCTGTTGTATGGTGCTCTTGACTCTTTTGGAAAGATAGCCAGCAGAGGTACTACTGGATCAAATGGAATATCTACTTTCAGTTTTTTGAAGTCTCTCTATACTGCTTTCCATTATGAAATTACCCATCTGCAGTCCCACCAGCAATGTAACAGATTTCTTTATTCCCTGTGTTTTCTCCAACTTCTATTGCTGGCCATTTGTACTTCTTCTGAGAACTGTCTAATTATTTATATTGCCTATTTTTTACATCAGGTCTTTGATTTTAAGAGTGTATTTTTCTTGAGTTCTTTGTATATTCTAGTTGTTAGCTCCCTGTGGGTGGTAACTTTTTCCCCTTCTATCCGTGATGTCTTCACTCTGTAGGTTGTTTCCTTTGCCACGAAGAAGCTTTTTAATTTGGTGTAATTCCATTTGTTAATTCTGGGTATTGTATCTTTTCCATCAGGTGTTCTGATCAGAAAGTCTTTATTCATGCCTGTGTCTTCAAAAATTTAATGTAGTTTGTCCTCCAGGAGGCTCAGTGTTTTTGTTTCAATATTTAGATTTTTGATTCACTTTTATCTGATTTCAGTATATGGCAATAGGTGTGAGTCTAGATTCATTCTTCTGCATGTGCATAACCAGCTCTCTCAACACTGTTTAACAAAGAGGCCATTTTTCCCCCCAGTGTATATATTTTGGTCCCTTTGTATAAGATCAAATAGCTGAGGGTCCTTGAGATTGTCTTTCTATCAGTAGACCTATTTTTGTGCCAGTCTATAGATATTTAAATCACTGTTGCTTTGCAATATAATAATGTCCAGAATTGTGATACCACCGCTTTTGTTTTGTTGCTCAGGATTGCTTTGGCTATACATGATCTCTTTTGGTTCCATATGAATCTTAAGATTGTTCTTTTTCTAGTTATTTTAACATGTTGTTGGTATTTTGATAAAATTTGCATTGAATTGGCATATTACTGTTGGAAGTATAGACATTTTGACAATATTAATTCTGCCTTCAGACCAGAGCATGTCTTTCTATTTTCTAAAGTCTTTTAAAATTTATTTATTCAGAACAGTGTAGTTTTCTTGATTGTAGTGTTTTTCCTGCCAGGTAAATATGGTATAGTTTTTATTGTAAAGATACTTCACTTCCTTGGTTAGGTTTTTTTTCCCTAAGTATTTAATTTTTGAGGAGCTATCGAGAGTGGGGCCATTCTTCTCAGCTCTCTCTTGGTGAGTTCATTGTTAATATAGAAGAATGCTATTGATTTGCTTGTATTAATTTTATATCCTGCAACTTGGCTGAACTTGTTAGTTAGTTCTAGGAGTCTCTTGGTGGAGTTTGTGTGGAGACAGATATGGGTCTAATTTCATTCTCCTGCATGTGAAGATCCAGTTTTCTCAGCACCATTTGTTGAATGTGCTGTCTTTTCTCCAGTGAATTGTTTTGGCCTCTTTGTCCAAAGATCAGGTGACTAAGAACATTTGGGTTTGTTTCAGTATCCTCAATTCTGTTCCACTGGTCCTCTTGTCTGTTCTTATATCTGTACCATGTAGCTTTAATCACTGTTTCTTTGTAGTATTTTTTGAAGTCTGTTGCTGTGAGTTCCCCAGCTTTCCCCTTGTTACTTAGAATTGCTTTATAGATTCTGGGTCTTTTCTGGTTCCATATAAATTTTAAGGTTGTTTTTTCTGGTTCTGTGAAGAACGTATTTGGTACTTTGATTGGTATTTCACTGAATCTGTAAAGTATCTTTGGGAATATGGTTATTTTGACAATATTAATTCATTCTATCCAGGACCATGGGATGTCTTTCCATTTTCTAAAGTCCTCTTCAATCTCTTTCTTTAGGGCTTTGCAATTTTCTTTGTATAGGTCTTTCACCTCTTTGGTGAGGTTTATTCCTAAGCATTTTGTTTCTTTTCTGTTGTTGTTGCTATTATGAAAGGGATTGTTTTTCTGATTTCTGTCCTTTGGGTTCATTATTGGCGTATAGGAATGTTATTGATTTGTGGGTATTGATTTTATAACCTATTACTTCATTGAGTTTATTTATTAGTTCTAAGTGTCTTTGGGTGGAATTTTTGGGGTTGCTGTGTAGAGGATCGTGTAATCTGCAAATAGGGATATCTTTACTTCTTCCATTCCAATTCAGATTTTTTTTTACTGGCTCTTAACTGATGGCCCTTGTCAAAATTTCAAACACTATGTTGAATAGCAGGGTTATGAGGGGGTGTCCTTGTCTTGTTGCGGAGTTTAGCATGCATACTTTCAGTTTTTCTCCATGTAAGACTATATTGGCTGAAGGGTTGTTGTAAATAGCTTGAATCACGTTGAGGTAGGTTCCCTCTGTTCTTATTTTCTTCAGAATCTTTAGCGTAAATGAGTGTTGGATTTTGTCAAATGCTTTTTCTGGATCTATTGAGATAATCATATGATTTTTATCTTTTCATCTGTTAATATGGTATATTATATTTATTGATTTGTGTATGTTGAACAATTATTACATGTTTGGGATGAAACTCATTTGATCATTTTATATAATCTTTTTAACGATTTGCTGCATTCTATTGGCAAGAATTTTATTGATTCTTTTTGCATCTATATTCATTAGGGATATTGGCCTATAGTCTTTTTTGTTGAGTCTTTGTTTGGTTTTGGAATTAGAGTTATGCTTGCTTCAAGAAATGATTTGGGCAATTATCTTTCCTTGTTAATTTTCAGAAAAGTTTGATGAACATTGGTTCTCCCCTAATTTTTTTTTAAATAGAAATCTGCTTGGAGTGTATCAGGTCCTGGGCTCTTCTTGGTTGGAAGTGTTTTTATTACTTCCTTGGTTTCATAGGGGGATATTGACCTATTCAGATGTTTAGTTTCTTCTTTTTTTCAGTTTTGGTGGTTGACATATGTTTAGGAACTCATCCCTTTCTGTTAGATTTTTGAATTTATTGAAGTATAAATTTTCAAAGTAACTTCTTATAATCATTTAGATTTCCTTGTCATCTGTTATAATTTCACCTTTTTCATTCCTGATTTTATTGATGTAGGTTTTCTCTTTTCTTTTCTTGTGAGTTTAGCAAGGAGTTTATCAATTTTGTTCATCTTTTCAAGAAACCAAATTTTTGTTTATATATATATATATATATAGTTTCTATTTGAATAAATTCTGCTCTGACTTTTATAATTTCTTCTGTTAATTTTGGGTTTGGCTTATTCTTGTTTTTCTAGGGCTCTGAGTTGTGGAGCTATTTGCTTGGTCTTGTTCAGTTAGGTTTATGTGTGCATTTATGGAAATAAATTTTCCTCCTTGCATTGTCTTCATTGTGTCCCAGAGGTTGCATTGCGTTGTACTACCATTGTTGTTTGTCTATGTGAAGTTTTTTTATTTCTTCTTTGACCCAATGTTTATTTTGAAGAGTATTATTCAGTCTCCATTTCTTTGAGTTGTACCTTTGTTTGTATTGTAATTGATTTCTAGTTTTATTCTGCCGTGATCTGACAGGGCATATGGAATTATAACAATTTTTTTGTATCTCTTTAAGCTTGTTTTGTGGCCAAGAATGTGGTCTATTTTGGAAAATGTTCCAGCAACTGAGAAAAAAATGTGTATGTGCTGTTGCTGGATTAAAAACTTTCTATGTCTGTCAAATCCATTTCTTCTAGTGGAGATTTGCTATGTCTATTGGTTTTATGTCTAGTTGATCTGTCTTCTTGGGAGAGAGGAGTATTAAAGTCCCTCACTATTATAGAGTTGGAATTTATGTGTTTTTTAGAAGTCCAGTAGTTTTTGTTTTATGTATGTGGGTGCTTCACTGTTTGAGGCATGCATATTTATGATTGTCAGTTCCTCTTACTTAATTATTCTCTTCAAAAGAATGAAGTGACTTTCTTTGACTTTTTTGACCAGTTTTGGCCTAAAGTTCACTTTATCAGCAAAAAAGTGTCACTACCCCTGCTTGTTTTGTTTCCCCCACCAAACTGAGTGGAATATAGAACTTCAGCCTTTCATTTTTAGTCTATGTTTATCCTCATGTTTGAAATGTGTCTCTTACAAGAAACATATGGTTGGATTCTATAATCCAGCTAGTCAATCTCTGTCTTTTCATTGGTGAGTTGAGGCCATTAACATTTACACTGATGACTGATACGTGTGCCTTAGGTCTTGCCATTTTCTCACTCTGTGAATATTCAATGCTTTTGTTTACTTTTTAAAAAGATGTTCTATCTATTAGGGACAAACCTGTTACTGTGTTCTTTATTGTGGTTTTCTCTGTTTCCCTATCCAACAGACCTTTGAGAATTTTTTGTAGTGCTGGTTTGGTTGTCATAAATTTATTCAAGGTTTCTTTGTTGTAGAAGGTTTTTATTTCATTATTGGTTTCAAATGATATTTTGCCAGGCACAGAAGTCTTGATTGACAATTGCTATCTTTAAGGCTTTGAGGACTTCACTTCGAGCTCTTCTGGCCCTTAGAATTTGTGTTGAGAAGTCTGTTGATACGTTTGCTTGGATATGTCACTTGCTTTTCTTTCTCTTAACAGCTTTTGGAATTCTCTCTTTGCTTTGCATTTCAGTGAGATTTATTTTAATATGCCTAGGGGATCTTCTGTCTTAGTCACATACAGTGGATGTATGGTATATCTCCATCACTTGCATGTCTATTTTGTTTTCTGTGTATGGGACGTTTTCTCTTATGACTTCAGCAAATAGATTTCTTAGTACTATAGGGTGGCTTACCATTTTTTCTTGTATTCCTGCTATTCGAGATTAAGTTTCTTTGTGTTATCTATAATTTGTAGCATTCCATTTGCTTGTTGACATTGAATTGTTTCATGGTCTGGGCCCTTATTTCGTTCTTGTCTTCTAAATCAGAAATTCGCTCCTCATATTGTGTCATTCTCGTCCCTAAAGTTTCCATGGAGGTTTTCATCTCCCAATGCTCTTCTTTTGTCTTTTTATATTTTTAGAATTATTTAGGGAACTTGTCATTCACTTCCTGTATTGGCATTTGTAGCTCTGCTAGTTTTGTGTTTGTTTCCTCCTTAATTTCTTTCGCTAAATCTTTTTGAAATTCTTTAAGTGTCTTGTGCAATTTATTGCCTAATTGTTATTCCAACAAGTTAATATTTTTTCAGAGTTTAGACATTTTGGCTCTTCTGATTTTATCTGGGTCTCCCTTGGTGAGCTGAGGGCTTTCTGTGGATCTTGCACCCTTGTTTTCTCATCTTACTGCTGAGTGTTTCTTTGACTTGCTGTGGTAGCCCTTTAAGCAATCTAGGCATTCTGGTATTGAAGAGTGTTGTTCTCTGGACTTGCAATGTGTTGACTGTGCCACTGAGGTAGGATTCCTCTTTGAAGCTCATCTACTTCTCTCCTTCAGACCTGAAGGCCTGAGCATGGCTACGTGGATGCCTCTGGACTGGATGCCTGTGGTTGTATGTCTCTGACACACAGCAGTGATGGATACCAATTAGGTTCAGTCATGCAGACTCTGAGGTACAGGTGAGGGGTCTGGGCATGGCTGCCTGCATGTTTCTGGATGCCTCCAGTAACCATGATGATTAGGCCCAGCCACGCAGGGTCTGAGGTGCAGGCAGGGGTTTGGGCACAGCTACCTGGATGCCTCTGAATGCAGCAGAGATGGTTGCTGAAAAGGCCCAGTTGCACTGGATCTGAGGTACAGGTGAGTGTCTAGACACGGCTACTGAGTGCCTCTGGTGCATAGCATGATGGGTACAGAGTAGGCCCAGCTGTGTGGGCGCTGAGGTGTGGGTGAGATGTCTGGACGCAGCTACTTGGGTGCCTCTGGAGTGCAACAATGACGAGTGAAGAGTAGGCCCAGTCATGTGGGCTTTGAGGTGCAGGTGGGGGTCTGGGCACTGGTATCTGGGTGCCTCTTGTCCACACCAGCAATGTGTGGTGAGTAGGCTCAGTTGTGCAGGCTCTGAGGTGTAAGAAGTTATCTGGGTGTGGCTTCCTGGGTGCCTCTGGCATGAAGCAGGGACAGATGCCAAGTAGGCCCAGCTGCGTGAACTCTGAGGTGCAGGCAGGGGTCTGGGCCCAGCTACCTGTGTGCTTACGGTGCACAGCAGTGATGGATGGAGGTTAGGTACAGTCGTGCAGACTCTGATCACAGTGTCTGTGTGATTCCTTATTACTGATATTTAGCAGCTCTATTTATGGGGAGACTGGAGTAGGTGGAGAGGAGACTATAATTAAAGGTTAGTTTTAGGTAACAATTAGAAAGCAGAAGAGTCTTTATACAGTAGTGGATAGCCTGACAGTACTCCTACCCCAGACTGAAATTAACAGGGAAGAGCACGGTAAGCAAGATTCAGATGAGTCAGGGAGAGTTGAGAGTGAAGTGTGCAGAGTGTAGCTTTCAGATCTGCAGAAGACTTTAGAATACAGGGCTCAGAAAGCTAGTAAAGAGAGGGAGAGATTCAGCACCCATAGGATATATAGAAAGAAGGAGTTGGAAAGAAAGCAGAAGAAAGGGAACATGAAAAAGAAAAAGAAAACAAAGAGGAACACAGAAACAAATTACCAAAAATGTTTGAGTGAAAAAAGAAAAAGAAGAAAAAAGAAAAGAAGAAACAACAACAAAAAAGAACAGAACCCCCAAAAAGAAAGAAGGAAAGAAAAGAAAACAGAAAAAAGAGCAAGAAGAAAAGACAAAAAAGAAAATGAATTTTAGAAACAAAGAAAAAGAAAAAGAAAAGAAAAAAGGAAAGAAAACTTGATCAGTTGCAGGAAAGGAAAAAAGCTAAATCTAAACAGACAAATATATCATCACCCAGAACACAACATCACAACAAACTCACGACCTCCACAGCAGGCAATGGTGGCAGGTGGGAAGACCTGGGCCTATGTCCACAGCGAGTGGTGGTGGTGGGCGGGGAGGCATGGCCCCAGATCCGGACATGGCCCCAGATCCATGGCGAGCGATGGCTGTGGGCTTAATCCGGAAGGAGTGAACGCAGCCGGCAGAGAGACGCTGGCCTCGATCCACTAGGGATCTGGGGGACATTTCAAATCCAAACCATAAAGTTCCTCCCTTATCCTACAGAAGACTCATCTATATGTCTTCTTGCAAAATGCCATTTAGTTGTTCTCTAAGAGTTGTCAGTGTATTAACAATTCCAGTACTGCCAAAAACTCTAAGTCCAAAGTCTTTTTTGAAATGCAAGGCAAACTCTTAGTTATGAGCCCCGGTGAAAACCAAAGAAAAGCCAAAGACTTCCAACATACAATAGCACAGGGTAAACATGCCCATTCCAGAAGGAATAGGAGAGTAACTGGACCAAAACAAGTTCGAGGCGAGAGTTAAATCCTGTCGCTCCCTTACATTCTGTAGTTCCCTGTCCAGCACTTGGGGTAAGCTGTGGTGAGCTGTTGTGCTCCAAGGCTTAGATGGCCCTGTCCCTACAGTATTGACCGTGGCTGCAACCTGCATAGCTTTTCTTTTGGGCTGGCTTTCCTCTACAAATGATCCAATGCTCCTGGCATCTCCAAGTTTCTAGAGTCTCCGCCGCATTTTTGGCTTCCTCTTCACAACTTCACGGGGAATGCAAGATTCAGTTCTCCTGGACTGAATTGCTCTGACAATGGAGTCGGAAGAATGTGGGCTCGAAAATTTGTCAAATCTCTGCTGTTGCGTTGTGCAACTGAAGCAATCGCAAAACAGTTTCTACAGAACCAGGCCTCCCTCTATTCTTACCTGCCCGGTAGAAAAATGATAGACAAGAAAATGTTCTGCCTTGTAATTTTGTGTTTTTATCCACCTGTGTTTTGTGTAACTTTAATCAAAGGCATCATGTGAGTTTCCAGTCTGCTTTTAGTCTTTTTAAATGACTCAGTGCTCTTAAGTGTTCTGTTCCACTCACTGTGCTCTTTTCTTTCCCCTCCAGCAAAAGTGGGAAAGATCCTCTGCTCATCCCCTCCTCTAGGCGATGAATCGCTGTAGCCAACCTACAGATCTGTGAATCGTTTGAAACTTAGAAATTTGGTCTTCAATGCCTTTTTCCTGAAGCGTGACCAGAAGTGGAGGGGTGCCGGTGATTTGGGGTGTTACTTGCTGACTGTAGAGGGTACCTCGACCATCTCATACGTTGTAATGGCAGCCTGATTTGAGCTGAGCCCCAAGTCCTCCGGAGTTGAGGTTTATACAAATTTGCCGTAGCTAAGGTACTCAAGCTCTGACCCATGTATGGCTTGTTGCCCCAAATTGTCAAGGGTCGAAGATGGAGACCCCCAGGCTGGAAAAAGAGACCTGTATGCATCCATTTTTACTTCACTTCAGTAAGAGGACCAGGGGACAGACAATAGGTGAGTGCTGACTAGTGCACCCTACCCACGAGAAGACTAACTAAGGGGTCTTTTTCAACCTGAAGGTTCCTCTTTATTTTTTTCTTATCATGGGTGGCTCTTTGTTCAGGGAGGAACAATAAAATTCCTCCTAGTTGTGTAAAATATTGAGGATTAAAAACATGAGATGCTAGTTAAGAAAAGCTATCCACCCTGTGAAAGTATCTCACCTAATTGTTTTGAACAGTCTAATAGACCTTTCAGAAGCAAAAATCTCTAAGTGACAGCTACAGTGAGGAGAATTCTAACAGCTATATTCCTCTGCTTAGAGAAGTTTAGAGAAAGCAGGCAGATGAGATGCAAATTCCTGCATGCCTTGTCTATAATAAGGGGAAAAAATTCAAGGGTCCAGATATGAGGCCCTACCCTTTCAATTAAAAGTAAAACCAAAAATCACTTAAAAATCAGCAACATTTTGCTTAGATGACTTAACCAAATCAAAGTAAGATTTATCTTTGTCTTAATTTTAAAATGCTATTCCAATAATTGCTTTCTAAAAAATACACAGACTTAAATGTTAATTCTGTTAGCTCTATATTTTGGCTTTCATGTGTAATTTGATGTAGTTGTTGAGTAAAAGAAAAGTAAGCTTGATACTTGAAAGTATTATATGGAGACATCTAAGACTAACTTAAAGTCTTCTCAACTTCTTAAAAGTTTCCGAAAGTCTCAAACTGCCTCCGGGAGTTCACCATTCAGGGGTTATTGTGGCCACAAGGCATCAGGCTCTTTCTCACAGGCTGCTGGAGCCTGTAACCCTTAACATCAGAAAAATAACTTTATATTTTTCTAGATTTAACTGGCTACCCTCAGCTATGGATTTTTGTGTATATATTTTTAAAAATAAAATAAAAAAAAATCAAATTCCTTTCTCCTGAGAGTGAAAATAAAGAATAGGTGTATGGTAGATTAAAATCCTTAACAGAGCCTCCACTGTAAAACTGGGGAGCCTCTCCCCAGCCTGTAAAGTACATACCAAGACAGCAGGCCCAGGAGAACCTAAGAGATATCAAAACAGTAACTGTTTCTGATCTTTTCATAAAAGAGTTCCTTAAGATTCCTTTTCCACTTTCACCATCTCCACTCCTCATCAAGGAAGTGTTAAAATGTATGAAATGGCATCTCAATTCTGTTATTTTGCTTCTTACTCCTAAAAAAATGCTTAAAATGGTCTTGACTTTACAGACTTACTGGGACCCAACATCTGGCCATAAAAAGTCAGCTGGGTAACTTATGTGATTTGATTCATGAATCAAAACTGTAATTGCACAGTCTTAACACAGGCTCGATATTTGAGGGACTACATTTGAGGTCAAAACTTGCTGCCAAACTGAGCTCTGTCTAATGTTAAGTTTATTGAACTAAAGTTATAAAAAAAGGATTTATTTGTGGTAAATGACATATTTTTAGATTAAAAATTCTATAATCATTCTTTCATTCGTATATATGCTATTAAAACTTATAATTTGTTAACTATAAGATCATATAATAATAACTATCTCTCAAAGGTCAAAAACAAAATTGGTCAGGGGCTGGCACCTAGCTCAGTGACTAAAGTGCTTGCTAAGACTAAAAAGCTCAGCTGTTCGAGTGCTTGCTTGGCAAGGGGCAAGGCCCTGCAGTTGATTGCGTAGCAGCAAGCAAAGATTACAGATTAACGAGGTGTAATAGTGTACCTCTGTAATCGCAGCACTATGGAAGTGGGAGCAGAAAAACTGCTTTGGGTTTAAAACCAACCTAGATGTGGAAATCCTATCTCAAAAATGATAACAATGATAATTTTAAAAAGTTGGCTAGGGTTAAATACTTTGGCTGTTTACAAAGGACACAAACACATTCACTGAAATTGAATAACTACCTGAACTATATGCCATTGGGCTATAGTGACAGAACTTTTCCTAAAAATAAATATACATAGTCTTTATTTCAAACTTTTAACAATGTATGAAGAGCTCAATTCATAAAAAAACTGAAGTTATTGATCTATTCTCCATAACTCTCAAGGTAAAACTAATTTTAAAAAGGTAATCTTACTTATAATAAACCTTTTCTTTTATGTATGGCATATTTTTAGTTTTAAGTATCTGAGAAACTAATAGATGTTAATCATTTAATTATCAAAGGTCATAAATCTGGCCTTATCGAAGTATGAAAGAGAATGTGGTTTTTTGTTTATAAATTGCTTAACTTGTACCAAATTAATTGGAAAAATATAAGAGCACTCATTAATTGGTTAATTAAAAAGACAGAGGCTTAAGCCATTAAATTGGTTGTCTTTATTTTGTGTCCTACATGTGTGTCTTGTCTATGTATGCCTTTTAGATTAAAAACTGTTAGATCTAAGCTATTCGTAGGTATTCATAAAATTACAAACAAAAACCTCAGAGTCTATAAACTGAAGGTGATTGGCAAAACAAAAGGCAAAGAAGTCTTTAAAGAGTGCTGGCCAACCAAATAATTTAAGTAGTAAAAACATAAAGATTGAGTTAATACTTGCAGATACTATGTGGCAAAGTCTGAATTATCAGCATACACCTTCATACATTCTAGAAGTTCAAATCTAAAACTATTAAATATGTTTTTCAAAAATATTAAAATACATAATTGTTTAAATTTGCTTCCTTAAATTTATTCAGTACTAAATTGATGCATGTAATTAGGTTAAGTACTTCTGCCTTCTACTGTAGGCTTTGATTATAGAAGGGTGTATATTTTTAAAAAATTAATTCATTTAAATGTTGGCTTGTAAGATCTTTTCAATAATCTGTTTAACACTTAGGGTAAAGCTAACTTTAAAAGAGTAATTTTACTTTTTGATAAAATACTTTTGTGTTGTTTTATTAGGTTTTAAATCTTTAATCAAATAATGGGTATTAATTAACAAGTTAGGGTTTTCTTTGAATTCTGTTTTATGGTTTTACTTGGTTATATAAGTCACTATTCTGTAGTTGTTTATGCAATAAGGCTTATTCTTAAGAAATATGAGTGCCTTGTTTAAATGTAGTCAGCCATAATTATTTTACGTTTTTTTTCTGAGACAAGGTCTCACTTTTTTACCCAGGCTGGGCTCAAACACAGAGAAATTCTCACGCTCACCCTCCCAAATGCTGGGATTAGAGGCATGTTCCATCACACCCAGGATAATCATTTTCATATGCCATAAAAGGAAAATTTTTATCTTATAGCTATTTGACTAACAAAGATCAAAATAGACAATTATTCTTTTGGTAATATAGGCATTAATTAATAATTACCCCTCCCATGACAATTGCATTCTGAATGCCTTTGAGACTGATAAAGGTATAAAGGTATAAAGATATTTTAGTATAAAAAGATAAAAAGATAATAAAAGGGCAAAAATAGTTTGGATAAGAAAAGGTTTTGTAGTGTTCATAAAAGGCGTGGAATGAGACGTATAAAAATCTGTATGTGTGGTTATTCAGTTTGCTTGCTCTCTTAGGTTTGTGACTTACAAGCTATTCTCCTGGGCTTTTTTGCTGGCAGCACATAGCTGAAACCTGTAACACTGACTCTCCCTACTGAGTCACTGATTACAAAAAACTCTAACATATGACTATGATTGATTTGAAAATCTCTGAAAAATGTATACATGCATTATTAAGCATGTTACATAATTCTATGTAAGTCCACAGGTCAAGCTATAATAAAAAGAGCAAATGGTCTTCTAAAATCTCAACTTTTAAAACAAAATAGGGAAATACAGAGGACAGCCTTGTCCTCACAAGAACACTTACTTGGGGCACTGTTCACCTGACTAGCATTATTCACTTTAAATTTTTTAAAAATTGTAATTCATGAGGTTTAACTGTAATAAAACATCACTTGCTTGCACTCAAGACAGATCAAAACCATTGGTGATCAGGTCACCTCTTAATAGCACAGGGTTCCATAGGTGCTTTTGGGGTGTCATTCCAGATCCAAAGTGTAACAAGCTTACAGGTCAACATTCTGGAAAACTTTTGCTGAGGGCTTTCTTCCTGGATTATATATGGTCTTCTGTAAAAGAGAACAGACAAACTGGTGTCTCATTTATAAGGTACTTAGCTCACCATAAAGGCCCAATCTTAATTGCTGCCCAAAGGTATCATTTCCAAGTGCCATCACATCAGGAGTTACAATTAAAACATGAACTTTGAAAGGCAAACAATTCTCTAGTCTGTCACAGAGTGTAAAAATCTCTGGACCACTAGGAGATTTTTCCGCATCACTTACAACAATGTTTCACCATTTAACTTTAGTAAGTCTTATGGTATATATACGTGTGTGTGTGTGTGTGTGTGTGTGTGTGTGTGTGTGTGTTTATTTATTTTTTTTTTGAGGCCAGGACTCAGTCTACAGTCCAGGCTGGACCTGAACTCACTATGCAGCCTTGGCTGGCCTTGAACACACAATAATCTTCCTGCCTCAGCCTCGCAAGTGCTGGATTACAGGCATGTGCCACCATGCCCAGTTTAAGTCCTATGGTTTTAATGTCTCCATCCAAAATTCATATGTTGCGATCTAATACCTAATATGATGATAAGAGGTGGTGCCCTTTGGGAAGCAATTAAGTTATGATGATTCTACTTTCATAAATGAATTAATCCTCTCATGAAAGACGCTGACAAGAGTGTCCTAGTCTCTGTTGCATTTTCATCTGGCCCGATGGGGGCACCTAGGTGGCCCTATCTACAGGAATGGACACTCATCAGACACTAAATCTGCTGCCAGCTAGATCTTGGACTTCTAGTTCCGGAAGAGAGAAACACATTTGTATTGTTCACAAATCACCCATTCTTAGGTATCTGTTGTAGCAGCAGAAATAAAGGTGCTAAGGAAAAGGAGTGTCCCACAGTTACCCTGATGGCAGCGCGAGGCCAGAGGCTCCTTGTGTTATTTCTCACGTGCTCCCTTGTTGCTATTGTAGCTGGGAAGAGAGGGAAATGAAAATCATCAGTAGACAAGTATAGGAGTGACGGAGTGACGTTATCTGTGCATTTTATTGTTCAAAACTTTGAGATAACTTCAACATGCATTGTATTCATCCAGTGGTTCATATGATATGATCAAAAACTCCTAATAATTCCCTTAAGACTCTTCCTCGCTTGGAATATACTTAGCCATGGATATACTTAGCCACTTTCGGAAGCAGGTCGGAGGGTCTTCCTTTTTTTATCTTTGGTTGCACTGTTGTGATTATTTAATCCTCAATTGAGTCAATATTTTACCTTTCGTGATCATTTTGACTTTGTGGAAGAGCCAAAAAGTCGCCTAGTGCCAGACCCAAGGATGAAGGCAAGGAAGGACACGCTGTCATGTTTCTCCAAGTCTGCCTTTGTCTCAGATGGCACTTGGCAGCAGTATCTGGTCACACCTCCTGCAGACATGAAGGAGGACTTCCAGAACTGTTTCAGAAAATGGAAAGAATGAGAGAAGTGTGTTTGAAGTGATGGGGACTATTTTGAGGTAGATTCATGGCAATGTGTATTTTACTGTAACTTTTAAAAATTTAAACATTTATTGTATGTTTGGATCGCACCACATATATATTTTTTGAGTATGTAGACCAGTTTTCCTATAGTAAGGATCCATGCCCTGCCTGTTACAGACAGCTGTTCCAGGGAGGGACAAATGCTGTTGATGGAACGTAAGGTTTTTCTTGGCGGTGGAATTTCTGATTGATCCTTCGCTGACTTTGCTCTTTCTGCTTGACCCATATTGATGTCTTAGTTCACCTTATTGACCTTGAAATTCTTCTATCCTTTTAAGTTTGGCAGGCAAATTGGTTGCCCAATCTTTCTCTGACCCTCTCAGTTTGTTCCTGTTGTGTAGGGGGAACCAGAGGGCAGAACCAGACATCCTCCCCCTCTAAAAACCAGAGGTAAAAGCTCTTTGGTGAAGAAAAACTGTGTGTGTGTGTGTGTGTGTGTGTGTGTGTGTGTGTGTGTGTGTGTGTGTATGTTTATGTTTTTAATGAAAATGCTTTCATAGCAAATGTAAAATGTGGAATCTATTCTCAAGAGAATGTTCTAGGCGAGCTCAAGTTAAGAAACTCAAGAGAGGGAATTATTTGCTCTGCCCGAAGTCTGCAAAACAGGAGGGGTGTGAAAGCCAGGCTCAGAGGAAAACGGATTAAGCAAGGGAGAAAGACCGAGTACAGGTGTTGGGCGGTGTTTTTACAGGCTAAAATGAGAAAGAAGAAGTGAAAATGATCAAGATGTGGTGTGTGCATGAACTCATTCCCCATGATGAAGGTAATTGCCATGTATTACAAACATACATCAAAAAAGAAAGAAAACTAAAAAGCTAAAGAAAAAAATGGCACTAACAATACAATACCTGTGTTTTAAAGTGAGGTGGGTACAAAAAGTAAAATGGGCTCTTTATGTTTGATTTCTACGTGCCTTGATAGAATAATTTGGGGGGGGTCTTTGCGAAAACAGTCGGAGGGTACTCAATCCTGGGTCAGGATCGAGAGAAGACAGTATGCATAGGATGGAAAGAAAGACTCCAATCGTTGCAGAGACTCAGAGGTAGGTGCAGGCCATCCTCCCAGTCCTGGAGTTCTTAGACACACGAAGCTGTCCTGGTGGTAATTCTGCTTTCTTCCGGTAGGTGAGACACATATAGAGCTAAGTGTAATAAATCTTAGGGAACAGAAAGACCCTATAGACTTGAAGGTCTCTGGGGATATCCACCCTGCTAGCATTTGGGTTCTATCTGCTCTATGGGATTCATTTTAAGCTCTGCAGTTGGCAACGAATTCATTCATTCGCAAGGTCATATGCGCTGTCACTTCAGATCTGTGCTGGGGCTAGTGGATCCTGAGTGCTAGAGAAAATATAGATATAAGCATGTTAATCATATTTTGTAGCAATAAGAATATGAGAGATGTGTCATTCATTTGTGTCAGTGGAGGAGTGAGGACAAATCGTGCATAAATCCTGACTACGACGATTGGGTTCAGGGTCAATTTCTATTTATAAAGATCATGCTCTATTGCCAAGTGTTGTGCTAAGCACCATGGGAGTCACAAAGATGAGTCATTGAACTCAGGAAGTTAACTATCTAGGAAGAATTACATAGCTCACACATGAGTATGATGTAATGTCAAATAAGAGGTTCCGTGAGAAAACAATCTAAAAAGTATTACAAGCTTCCAAACGTAGATGGCTCTTCCCTGATTGGGGAGTAACAAGAAATGTACTTAGAGAGAAATGTTTGATATAAACCTCAAAGGATGGTACAGTCTTTATAGGATGTATAGGCACCAATTTCCTGTGTCGAATATGATTATTATACATTGCAAAATATACTAATTAAATAACAATTGTGGGAAAAACCATACATTCCCAAAAACCTAACCACCCATCTAACACATGACAAAAATGAAAAAGATTCCAGCAAGAACAAAAAAAGGTGTTTTCCAGTAACTTACTTGTATAGCTCAACTGCTCTGAGAAAGAGTATATCTAATATATTACACTGATACCAATGTTGATAGCAATAACAATTAGTGTTATCTTTTTGAAATGCATGTAGATATTTAAAATATATTATTTCATATCAAAATAAACTTTGGGGCCATTATTATTTTCATGATATCCACGAAAATGTTGAAAAGCAGACAGACCAAATCTTATTTGCCCAACGTCCCATGGCTAATAATTGGCACAACCAAGATTAGAATCTTCTTGATGTCAAAGCTCAGTGTACTGTGTCGCCTTACTTCTGAGCAATTTCATGGATTGATGAAGAAGCAAACAATATCAGAATAGGAGTAGTGAAAAAGTATTTGATGTGAACTCTGTACTTAGGACTAAACTTTGAGCGATGACATGTATGGATTGAGGATTGTTTGCAGTTCGTATACAAACTGTGGTTCAAAGTTCCTCTTTATCTCCTCCTGCCTTGTAAAATTTGGTGTTTACCAAGTTTCCTCCTTTCTGCTGTAATCTCTCTCATCTGCTCACATGGCCACAATCATCCTCTAGAAGCTGATAATCCCCAAATCTCCAGCTTCTCAACCTGGTTCCAGGGACAGGCACTATTAAAATGCTCATCAAACCCTCCACTTGGAGGGCTTAAAGCTACTTCAACATGAAAGCCGGGACTTGTGCCTAGAATGCTTCTGACGATGAAAAGTGAGCCTGGTTATTACTCACACTAAATCAACAGGCATAAATCAAGGCTGTTGGACAACCGATCCCTCCACCTTAAGTTCAGTATACTCCAATTGGACACTTATCCAGGAAGTCCTTTTAACTTTATCTCATTCATGCTGTTTAATTTTATCCAGTCCTCTCGTTTCCCCGCAACACCACCCTCATCCTGGCTACTTACCAGCTCATGTTATTCTGATATCTTTCTAATTGATCTTATCACCGTTTTTTAAATGATAGAAAAAGTTTCAAAATCGAAATACGGTTTTCATTAGCTCTCCTTAGTAGGCCCCTTTGCCCTAGAATGAAGTGTAAATTTGCCAACCTTGCTGGAAAATCCTCTATAGAGTTAATTCCCTCATCTGTGTTTCACGGAAAGTGCCTTGCTTTCCATCCCCTAAATGTACCTTGTTCTTTTACTGCGGCCCTTCCATGGTCCACACAGCTGGGACACTCTTTCCTCTTTATTTAGCCATTTTCTTCTGGATCATCACTTCCTCCTGGAAGCATCACTTGATCATTCAAAGATGCTGGATGTTCACTGCGCTCATCATATCACCTGCTGTGGTTGCTGATGCAACAGGAGGTGTCTCTTACTTGATGGCAGGCTGTGTGAGCACAGGGACTGTGCCTGCTTCCAGTTCCAGATCATTCTCTGCAAAGAACAGTGTCTGGTATGCAGAATTAACATTTTTGTTAAATAAATACATCAAACTCTTATGGGTTGAGTTGCACTCCATGCCAGGAGCTGTTCTGGGCCATACAGGCACATTAATTTATTTAATCCTCATCTAATTATAAAGAGAGTACTTACTATTAGTATCATCATCTGGAAGATGATGAAAATAAAGCCCAGAAAAATGAAACAACTCACCTAAAGTCATACTGCTGATAAACAGCAGGGCAAGAATTCAACTCTTGTCCCCAGATTCATGTTTAACCATGGTACTGCACGACTTCCAACCTCTTTGTTCATACAGAATGGGACAGCAGAGATCTAGTTGATAAGGGAGAAATGGAAGGCAATTAAAGGATGACATGATTCGGCCCCATGGCAGAGAAAAGACCCAAGGGCAACTTGGGCTGACAGGGCGGGTGCTCACTGCAGGTTCAGTTCCATCACCATTCCAATGAATTGGAGACTGACACAGCGAACCTCCTGATGTGCACGTGTTATTTGAAGTTGAGCGTTTTCATGTGTATATTTACAACATTGAAAGAGCAAAATTTAGTGAAGAAGGGACAATCTACTATGTCCCAGGTTTCTTTCTTTCTTTCTTTCTTTCTTTCTTTCTTTCTTTCTTTCTTTCTTTCTTTCTCTTTCTTTCTGTGTTTGAGGCTGTATATAATCACTCCACCACTGAGATAAATCCTCAGTCTGTCCTTTAATCTTTTTGATAAAATGAAGAAATTGGATTATCCAGCCTTGTAGATTATAGAAGGCAAAAAAAAAAAAATCAGCAAAAAATATTTGAAACATAGTGTGTAAAGTTTACAAAGATTTCAGACCTTACTGAACTTTGGATTTGCCAACTGGAACCTCTTTCTCAACCTTAAACTCTGGTCTCTGAACAAACGTATTTGTTATACATTCAGCAGGTATATTGAGGTTTTACTTATGAAAGGGGACAAAGAGAGGAAGAGAGAGAGAGAGAGAGGGAAGAGAGAGAGAGGGAAGAGAGAGAGATGTTCATTCACTTGTTCACCTCTAATCCTTTATGTAGAGGTAAAGCTACCCATGTTAAAACTTTGGCTGTTTATTCCTGTCTTTTATCTACACTATTTTGAAAGGGGCAGGGAAGAGAGGAAAGACACAAAAGTAAAATCGTTCTATAAACCTTTGTTACTTTTTTCTTTTTTTTTACTTGATTATATGAGCACATTTCCATCTCAAATACTCTCTGCAAAAATTATTTTTATGGCTAAATCTTTATTTTATGAATGTTATATAGTTATTGATTTTCTAGAGTAGATAATTTGGCTTTATAATCTTGTTTTTAATATAATGAATCTCTTGAGAAAGTACTGATTCTTGCTTCCCAAGTCCACATATTCTGTTTAATTGGTCTGGGTTACACTGTAAGGCACCTGAAATATAGAAAGCTTCTCTAATAATTCTAATGTGTAGCTGAGTTTGAGAACCCTTATAGGAAGGGAGAGAACATGGTGAACAATTCTAGAATCAACAGTTTATAAGTGCCCGTTATACAAAATTATTTTGTAATACATCAAATTGATACGGGACTTGGTTCATTAGGGTTTGTGCTGTAAATTTTCTATGTGCTGTTATATACAGTATACTAAATACTTTAAAATGTACTCTCTTGGTGTGCAAATCAGGTGAAAAGTATGTTTGATTTAAACAATAATAACAAAATTATAAAACAATGTATTCTTTAGTGCAGAGTTATTTGTCAAATGATGTGGTTAGTGTCTGGCATCTGTTAGATGGTCAATTAAGATTTTTAAAGTAATGATGATCAAGACACAAGCTGTATACACAAGTTCAATATAATCATTGTGTATATGATTATAAAAAATAATCATATACTGATGCTAATAAAAATAATTTTAGAAAAAAAGAAAAAAGAATTAATGCACTTAGTTGAGTTGCATACTGAATCTGGAGTCTTTGTAAATGCCTGGGTTAACCTTTTAGTTTGCAAGAAATAAATTTACCTTCATTTAAGAAGAATTATCTATTTGAATATTTTCTAATTAGAGAAGAATATTTGTTATATTTTCAAAATAGAATAAATTTGCAAGGCTATTCCCCCTTTTCTACTCTGGAGAGGTCTCTGTCCTTGAACATAAAACGCAAATAATCCTTGTACTGTTAATTATTGGCAAATCATCCCATTTTTTAACCTAAGGAAATAAGATAATGGATATACCAACAAAACGTTACTAGTTAACAGGCATTGTCCGTGAAGGGTATAAAAGCACACCAGCCTAGGCGTCAATGGTCTGCCACTACCACGGCCAGCGCAAACTGGCCACCAGCCATGAAGTGGGCGGCGTCAAGTTTTCTGTTCTTCCTACTCAGTTTTACTGAATCCAAGACACTGCACAGCAATGCATATAGAAAAGGTGAGACACTATGTGCTTTTCTTTTTCTGTCTTTTCCTTACCTCTGTGTTCTGAAATTTGCATTTATTCTTTTGGATTTATGTAATATAATTCTTACTCCACAGCAGATCCTATTATATTGCTCCACAGCAGATCATATTATATTTAAATGAAACACAAAAATAACTTCACAGGAGTTTTACAAAATCCTACAGAGCTCAACATGCTGGATGAGTGGTCTGTATAACCACGTTGAATTATTTTTTATATTAACCTAATTAGTATATATATATTTATGGTGGAATGTGTGTGTTTGTATATGTATGTGTGTGTACATAACACTGGGTCAGAATCCAGTCTTTTTCATGTAAAAATTCCCACAGACTGATAAATAAGTAGCATCTTCTTAACTTAGGAAAAAAATAGGTTATTATTTGAATGTCTGAAGCAAAATACTAAGGTATATGAAGGGCAACCTCACACATAATCATGTTAAAAAATGACTGAAATATATTTTTAACTATTGGATTCTCAAGCGTATTAGAGCATTGAAATGCAGCACTGAGCCTTTGGAAAACATGAGATCAGGGCATTAGTGTTAGGTCAACAGTTTATACTATTCCTGCTAATGTTAGTCTTTAGTTTCCTAGTTTTCTCAAGTCCAAAATTCAGGTGTTTGGGTGGATTATTCCTAACATCTTCTAGGTTTTAAAATTGTACAGTTCTAACTTAAGTACAAACGTTCACATATAACATGATTCTTTCCCAGTTGCAGCTGAAAACACCACTTTTTATAAGTTTTGTTTCTTTTCCAGATTCCACACTGGATTCTTCTGAATGTTCTCCAGACATTGATTTGGCTGACCTGTAAGTTTTTCTATATGCAAAGTAAAAACAATTTAAGGAGGACAATTAAATTTGATTAGCTCTCTGGGTTTTTAGATTACTAAAACAAATTGGACACTTACAAGAAAAGTTACTTGTACTGAATATCTGATACAAAATAATGAATAACTGATACAAAAGGAGCTGAACTTTGGCCAGTGTTAGATAATGTTATTATTGTTGTTATTGTTTTTAGATTCAACCATTTTTATTGTGGCAAAATACATATAATAAAATATAACATTTGAACATTTTTTAAAAAAAGACAGCATCTCACTCTGTAGCCCAAGCTGGTCCTGAACTCACTGTGAAGCCTAGACTAGCTTTGTACTCATGGCAACCCTCCTGCCTCAGACTCTTGAGTGCTGGAATTACAGGTGTGCACCACCATGACCAGCTGATATGACGCTGGGGAATCAAACCTAGGGCCTTGTGCTTGCTAGGCAAGTGCTTTATCCTCTTTGCCATTCCTCTAGTGTCGTCCCCCCCCCCCCATATTTTTTAAGTGTATAGCAGTGGCATTAAGTACATTTGAAGCATTCCACAACAATCAGCACTATCTATTGTTAGTTTAAGAGTATTTTCCCCACCCAAGGGAAAACCCCAGTTCACTAAGCAGCCACTCCCACAGTCTCCTGTCTTTTGGCTCTTTTCTGTGTCTCCATGAATTTGCCTAGTCTAGATCTTTCACATAGGGAGAATTATGTAACATGTGGCCTTTGTGTTGGCTTCTTTGTCACTTAACAGATTGTGTGTGTGTGTGTGCATGTGTGCATGTGTGTGTGGTACTGGGGATTAAGCCCAGGGCCTTCACACTGAATTATGTTCTCAGCCTGTTTCACTTCTCATTTTGAGACAGGGTCTTGATGAGTAGCTGAGTTGCCCTGGCTGGGCTTGACCTTGAGGTCCTCCTGTCTTGGTCTCCTGCATGCTGGGTTACAGCCTGCATCGTCACATCCGGCTCACAGCGACTCTATGTTTACCCATGTTGTGGCACAGATAGATGTTTTATTCTCTTTTTTCTGAATAATATTCCATGGCATGGCTATACCACATTGTTTATCTGTTCATCAGATGTTCACGGGGTCTGTTTCTGCTCTTTTTCTTTTATAATAATGCTGCTGTGAAACTCTGTGTAGAAGTCATGTGGACATATGTTTTCAGTTCTCATAGGTAAATACCTAGAGGTAGGGTTATGCTGTTACGTGAAAACTCTATATTTAACTTCTTGGTAAACCGTCGGACTGTTTTTCAAAGTGGCAGCAACATGTTACATTTCTACCAGTACAGGATAAAAGTTCCAACTTCTCCACATACTTCACAATCGTTCCTCTGGGTGTGTAGTCGTAGCTTACTGGCTTTTTCCTCCCAAGTTACACTTCGTATTAGAATATACTTGATACACACAACACGCATTCAACTTGAGGAACTGGTACAAGTACATGCGGCACCTGGGTCCCTTTTATCTTCCCTCCCACTGCCAGCCTCTCACCCTCTCCAGGTCCCTCTCCCCTTCCGCAATCTCTCTTCCCATCACCTGCCAACATTCTTACTTGACTCGTTAGTTACGTATACATTGCCTTTCTCATAGTAGAGAATCTGTGTGATAGTGAAGCATCTGTGTCTGATTCATTTTGTTAAACATAAAGGTCTCAAGGTTATTTTCTTACAAGTAACTCGGATTTGTCTATTTCTGTGGCAGAGTAGTACTCTGTTGTATATCTAAACACCGCTTTTTAAAATCTATTTGTCTGTTGATGGACATATCTGCAGCTTCTAGCATTTAGCTGCTATCACTTCTGCAGCTATAAATGTGGGTATGCATGTATCTCTGTTACATGATGATTTTTAACTCTCTTGGAAAGGATGTCTTTAGATATTAACCTCTAGACTCCTTGGAATTCCATAGAGTAAGTGAAATAAGATTTTAGAAATTAAAGATTAGTGTCTGATCAGTGACAATATGAATTTAGAAATTCTTCTCATCAAAATCAATACCAATGGTATTTTCTCTATTTTGCATACTGTTTAAATCTTAATGGTAAATTATAGGAGGTAAATACTCTTTTTTATTTATTAGAAAGTATATTGTGCTCCCAAATGCTCTCACTTCATTCCACAATTCTGAAATTTCTGATGAGGAACTCAAAAGCATGTGCTTGGATGCAAAAGCGTTCACTAGGATTGTTTTGAGCCAAGTCATGAAGTCCACAGGCCTGGGTTGTATCTTCATCATTCTGGGAGTGGCTGTAGGCAGAGATCTAATGACGAAGACTTTATTTCAGTTAAGTAAATAAAAAAAGCATATACAACAGAGATATTTTCTGTTTTGGCTGCAGTACAGTGAGTGGGTGATTGGCAGAGCAAACTTGTTTTAGGAAATCCCCTTATTTCGATTTTTAAGAGCTATAGCATATTGGGGACGGGAGATGGCCAAAAATAAAATAAAATAAAAAAGATAGCATTTATGTTGAATGACTAGAACCTCATGTTCAGTGAAGGCCACTCTCTAAGTTAGAACACAAACAAAAACCCAATGAACAAGAACCACGAGAGCAATGAGCTTGACACGACGCGTCCCTCCAGGTGTCAATGTCCTTTTGTTGCAGAACTACCATCTTCTTTGCCCAGTTTGTCCCAGGAGCCACTTACTCTGAAGTGAGGCAAATGGTGCGTGATGTATTAACTGTAATTAAGAAACCCGCAGAGGGCCAGCAGCCTACGGGATGTTTCGAGAACCAGGTGAGTGACAAAATTTAGCAAACAGATGGCAAGTTGGTGGGAGGCGTGCATTTAAATACTTGAAGAGTCGTCATGTGACAGGAGGAGATGAACAATTCCGAATTGCTGAAGAGCGCAGGTGAACAACTCAGTGAGCCGCAATCACAGGTGGCAGTGGCCACCGGAGCTATGGCTCTACCGTGAGGTCATTTGGGTGATTATGGGCATATTGCTTCTTTGATCTTCAGTTTTATTATCCATAAATAAGGGCTGATATTAAGTTTAATTCAGAGTTGTCACAGAGATCGGAGCAATCAGAGTAGCAATTAACTTTTATTAAGCACGCACAGGGCTGGTGTGCTTGAGGTGCTACAACTCGCTGATGGGCGATTTTATGACACAGAGGGTCGGATAACACTGATGAGTCAAAGTGGCTATCTAGGTAGGTAAGAGACCATGCTTAGGGCTTACTGGCACAGTTTAGCTTTGTTTACAAATATTACTTTATTAAATCTTTGTAATAATCATAGGAGGCTGATGCAAATGTTCTAGGTGTGGAAGCTGACACAGAAAGGTTAAGTAATGTCCTTCAAGGAATAGCAAAGTGTTAGAACCAAGATTTAAATTAGGTCACCTGGCTCCAGTATCAGCGACCTTAGCAGCTTTGCTAGACCACAGTCAAGCCTATGACCAGGATTGCTGGATTTAGCAGCAAACCATAGTATCAAAGCATAGCATCCAGTTACGTGTGAAATGTCTTTTCTTTGGGCAGTGCTGGGACTGAGCCCAAGTCTCTGTATGTGTTAGGCACCATTCTGAGCTACACCCCTGGATCTTCCGTTTCTAAAAATGTTAACACAGAGTCTCACTAAGTTGCCCAGGTTGGCCTTGATTTTGTCATTCTCTTGTCTCGGCCTCCCATACAGCTGGGATTCCACACATGGGCTACCATGCCCAACAAATCTGGATTTTAGATAAACATTTTTAAAAAAAGTTTTATAATAAAATTGTCGCGGTATACATTATAACTGTTTATTTTATCTCAATATAGACATGAACTTTATATGATTAGAGATACTCAACTACCCAACTACCTACCAACATGCCTAGAGAAATCCTCTGTCATGTTTGAAATGTGCCCGAGACTCTTAGCGCTGGGATTACAGGGTGCTCCACTACACCCAGGTTTTGTAGTGCCGAGGAATGAAACCAGGGCCTTGCTCTTGCTAGGCAAGTGCTTTGGCCACTGAGATGTACTCCCCACCCCATACCCTGGAGGACAGCTTTGAAATGCCAGAAGGGAGTGGGAAGCGAAGCTCTGTCTCTTGTCGAATCAGCAGCGGTTTTAGAACCTGATAGAAGCCGCTGACAGGACGGACCTCAGTGGTAGCTCACCTCCTGGTCGCCTCTTATGTGACCCCGCAGCCTGGTCAGTGGCCCATGGAAGGAGACTCGTCCTCCAGAGGGCATGCCTTTAAAGCTATAAAGTATTTTCAAACTCCGAAAGTTCTCATTTAGTTAAAAATTTGTTTTGCATCTATATTTTTGGCTTTTTCTGATAATCTTAAAAATGTGTGAATAAATTATGCAAAAAAATTTTTACCGCACTTTATATCCAGTTCGAGGGTGAAAGTAATGTGATAGATAGTTGGTGGTTTATCATTGTAAACTTAAGGTTGTTTATCATGGGAAAGGATTTTTTTATGAAAATGAAAACTGTAAGTAGATACCTTATTAAAATTTGAGTTTTCTGAGATGAATAAAACACATATATCTCAGGGCCCCTTCTTCAGAACAGAGGTATTGTCACTTGGTAAAATTAAGGTACCAAACAAAGAAGTATGTGCATTTTAAGTCATTTTAGCTAAATCTATAGTTACGACCCATGAAAAGCTTATTTTCATACCATTTTAAGTAATTTTATTTTTAACAAAAATAATATCCAATTTTAGATCAATATTATATGGCATGGAATTTCAGAGATGTGGCTTCTGTGAAAAAGGAATAAAATTGGTGTATCCTGGGGCCAAGGTGTTGAAACCATACAAGGGAAAGGCAAAATAATTTAAAGTCGAGGTGGGAGGGATGAAATATTCCATGGTCTTGTCTTTTTAAAATAAAATAAATTTAAATAAAATAAATTCATCTAATATTTCTTTTAACAAGAATTTTTTTCTAATAGTCACATGTATTACTTAAGGTTAGAAATTAAATTCTATTTCCCAAAAGGGAGCAAAGCAGCCTATGTTATCAGATTGAAACTAAACATATTCTGATTTTGGATATTAGAAAATTCTTCATCTATTTTGTAGAATTTTGAAGTAAACTTGGTCTTTGTTCATTAAAAATAAAATCTGTCTTCCAGGTACCTGCCTTTCTAGAAGAAATTTGTCACGAGAAGGACATTGTGGAAAAGTATGGGCTTTCAGACTGCTGCAGCCAGAGAGACGAGGAAAGGCACACCTGTTTCCTGGCCCGCAAGCAGCCCGCCCCGGGGTCCCTCCCGCCCTTGCAGGTTCCAGAGCCAGCCACGAGCTGCAAGGCCCATGAAGAAAACAGAAAGGAGTTCATCAGCAAGTAAGGACATCCCCACAGAGGGAGCAGCGCCAGGCAGAACTTCCTGTTTCTGCAATTTGAGGATCTGCTTGGAGGTGCAAGAAGTAGGAATGGTCCTGGGGTTGTGTCCGTGGAGGCTGTGCCAGGGACCCTGGAACAACTTGAAATGAGCCTCTCTCGCCACCGCGCCCCGATGCAGCGCAGGCCATACCCAGACAGCCTCGCTGCTGAGTCTCCAGGGGCACCGCTGCTTTTCCCTGTAATCTCTGAATTTTCACTTTCCCCGAGAATATATGTGTATTGCTCAGGAGAACTCCTTGCAGAGCAAAGTACAGACGTGCTGTGCTTATCGAACAGGCTGCAAATGAGACAGAGAGCCACCCGGCCTATGTAAGACGGGGAACACGGCTCAGAGTTAATAGGTGCCTGGGATGTTCACGGAGCACATGAGTGAGTTAGTGAATCAACAAAACAACCTCTGGTGCTGCTCTCTTTCCTTCTTCATCCTTCTTATTTCGTTAGCACAGAAATTAAAGCTTGGAAGGTTAAGGCCAAGAGCCCAGGTCCCTGCTGGACCTGGTTCTCAGCCGGGCAGTCTGTACTAGCTCCTCCCTGGCCTGTCTTCCCGGCTCCTGTCACCGGGAAGTGATCTGTGCGGTGGGGAGAGCCGCGCCCTAACTCCACTCTGCCCTGACGGAGAAAGAAATCCCCAAGTTCCTGCTTTATTGAGCACAAGTCTGGTCTTGCTGACTCCTCAAACTCTTAATGAAAAAGTCATTTGGATAAAAGCCACAGTCAGCATTCATGCTTGTTTGCTTTTATGATGAAATCTGGTATGGTCTATAGGATCTTTTCTTTTTCCCTTGAGGATCTTTTTTATTTTATAGCATCTGGAAGAAATATGACTATGTTCCTTTTAAGAACACAGTAAAGAACAATTTTGTTGCTGCTGTTGTTACTTGAATCTTTAAATAAATTCTAGAGCCCGGTTTCAGGCAGCAGGAGTTCAATCTTCATGTGTTTGCAAATCTTTCGGCTGTATTCCTTTCGCAGATATGTCTACGAGATAGCAAGAAGGCATCCCTTCCTGTATGCGCCCACTGTTCTTTCCTTGGCCGCCCGCTACGGCAAGATCACGCCACCTTGCTGCGGAGCTGAAAATGCGGCCGAGTGCTTCCAGACAGAGGTATTACGACTGTGTGGCTCTCTGGCCAGGCCGTGACTCAGGAAAGCTACAGCTAAAAATGGAAATATGCTTTAGGCAAAAGATGTCATTTTTAGAACAGAGCACATTTCCCATGTCTCACATTCTTTGCACCAAAGATTTGTTTTTGCTGCTTTAAATTCATTCATTGATTGAACCAACAATTTGTTATTAAGGAAGTGAGTTTGGTGAGACAGAGAAGGAAAGATAGAAGAAAACACAACAATGGAACTAAAGTGAGAAGAGAATGAAGATGGAGAAGAGGAGGAAAAGGAGAGAGGAAAGGCCTGCAAGAACCGTGATAAATGCTGTAGTCACTATCTTCTTAGTCCTTATAGCAAATTTGAAGTTTGTGATTGTCACTTAACAAACAAGGAAATTTACGTTTAGTGAAGCAGATAGCATTCCAAGGCACAAAGAGCTAAAATAAAAATCAAGCTCAACAACTTGACAGCAGAAGTTGTACAACAGTGTCCCTAAGATCCGTGACTGTCTCACGGTCTGACTGTGACGCAATCTTATTTCTTGTCACTAAGCAGAAGTCAGCAGCTTCCGTCTGTCTGAAAACTGCTTAAAAGTGCAACTGCTCATTCTTGATCTCAATATTTGGAAGTTTTTGTTTCAGATATTTTAAAAAAAATGTCTGCATAAACTGAACTCAAAGAATGAATCAGCAAAATCAATGTTCTGCAAAATGAATGGCATTTATAATAATCAGTAAAAAAAAAAACCATTGTGCAGAGCTTTGTGTTTTAAGTGTCTTTTTAAAAATGCCCTCATGACTAGAGTTCACAAGAGGACAATCTAAGCTCTCTTATGACTTTGGTTTTTCTTCTGCATCTAGACAGCATCAATTACAAATGAGCTAAGCGAAAGCAGCTTGCTAAATCAACACGTGTGCACCGTGATAAGGGACTTTGGACCCCGAACTCTCCAGGCCGTGTAAGTTTAAGCTTTATCTAGAGAGGCAAGCGAGATCTGTAAACTAGTGCTTGGGGGATTTAGGTTCATTTTTCTCATTGTGGCTGCAGTGGAGAGCGAAATCTGCTTTGTCAAGGGCTTCTGTGTGCAGAGCCATGGCCTCAAGCTATCCAGTGTGCAGCCCAATGCTTGCTGAAGAAGGCTGGCTGGGACTACACCTAGAGGAGAATACTAAGGTGTATACTACTGGTCTGTTCTTTAAGTCTCTCGAGTTCCTGCCGTCAACCAAATTATACATCCTTGTTTCCTAGCTCCTCTACAGAGGAAGTCAGTCTTTGGTGAGAGTAATTTATAATGTGTGGCTTAGCAGGAAATTCTTTATGTTAACTGTGCTTCCTAACCTGGTATAAAGTTCGTGGTGCCAGTAGTTGCTTCCTATTAAAAATTCTCATTGGCAATACTATTAGAACCTAGTATCAACTGAAAAGAAAAATTTAAATTACATAACTGGCTTAAAGTACTCTCTAACTCTTTTATGATGAAACATTTCTTGAAGAGGAAAACATCTGACTGAGCTCCTAATTGAAAAGGAGTAACTGTGTGCACTAGAACTCTGTTAAGTGACACATTCCAATATTATGCACAGGAAAATCCTGGAGGGAAGTTTTGAGTCATGGAGTTAGTTCTAAAGAACAACTAAAATTTCTCCTTGGAAGAGGTTAGATTTATCCTTTAACAATCTTCCACTCCTTTCAGGAATTTAAAGACTGATTCATGAGTTATTTTATTTAAATGCATCTTAGTAATAAAACAGAAATTAAAATTGACTTCATAATTTATCTGTAGGCAAAGTGTTCTAAGTTTATCTTAAAAACTCCATCTTCACTGGGAGCAGCGCCACCACTATTTGATCCAGGAAGCAGTGGTTTCACACAGGCGTTTAAAAAATTTTGTAAAATATGCACAAGAAAGCCAGATTTTTATTTTCACCTCTCTTCTGGCCACTTATTGTGCTGGCATGATGATGTGTCTACAATGTCTCATGTGCCTTGCTCTTTTCTCCCATTTCATTGATCTGCACATGTGCACCTGCCCTACTTTCTCAAAAGCAATTCTTTTTTTCCTCTAAAGTGAAAAATGAAAATTATTCTTTTGAAAGTTTTTACATTTAATTGTTTATTTTTTTTAAAAAAAAAATCCCATTCACTCATTACAGATCAAAATGGTCACCACCAGGAATGAGTAGCACAAAATAGACAATATCTCATTTTCCAAGAAAGGTTCAGGAAAATACAGACTACTTCCAAACCATTTTGGGGGCCATGCCACATTTACGAAGCAACTGTCTTAAAAAATCAAGCAGAAATTGACAAGACTTAGAACTCAGGACACATCTGATTTTCTTTTAAAATAGTATTATATTTTAGGGTTTTTTTTTTCCTCATTGGAGTTTTAGCTATACTAATACTTTTAGCTGATACTTTAAAAATGTTATTTCATTTTAATAGGTAATAGGTAACCAATAGGTAACCAATATTCATTTTTAAATCTTCCCCCTTTCTTCCTCTAGAATTATTGCAAAATTGAGCCAAAAGTTTTCCAGAGCAAATTTTTCTGAAATTCAGAAGCTGGTCCTGGATGTGGTCCACATCCACAAGGAGTGCTGCCAGGGAAACGTGCTGGAGTGCATGCGGGACGGGGTGAGGAGATGGCTTCCGGACGCCATCGGCTTCCACTGCCTTTTCTTTGGTTTTGTCTGATTCTAAAAGGGAGAGAGGGCTGCCTCACTTGGGTGGGTCGCAGGGTGGTCAATCGGGGGACCGAGGGAACTGGTAGACTTCTTGACAGTGAAACTGAAATTATCTTCTGGATCCTGGCGTTCACTTCCAGGAATAGGCCCCACACCCATTCTGGGAGAGCAGGACACATCCATGTTTTAAGGGTGAGCATATAACCTTCAGGAAACCTCCACAGAGGCATCTGAGTGGCAAGCCTGTTGTCTAAGTTACATGTTTTTCCATCCACTTATTTCAGTGGACAAATATATATTGAGTACATGCTTCGGCAGGCCCCGGTAAGGAAGGCATAAGTTGGCATCAAGGAATTTACAGTCTGCTAGGAGACGTGGCAGCGACTCTGGAGTTAGGGAATGTCTTTGGCTTGCTGTTATTCTGTGGAGTAACGCCTGGTGCATCGAGGGCATTCTGTCGTGGTGTGTGGAGTGGATGAAAGCAACAAGGACACAAGCAACTGTCGCACAGGGTAAAAAGCTAGCCACACCAGAAAGCCACGGGGATAAAGGACTCTAGGTCCACACAACAAAACCCAAACTTCCTGCAAGATTCTTTCACTGTGCCGTCGTCAGTGACGACAGAAACAACAAGGCGACTCTAGGCTTTTGTTCGACTTTTTAGATAAGACCAGCGGCTTGTCTACCCCCAAATTACTACCTGTCTGGAGCTCTGGGACACACGCTCTCCAACGAGACCCAGAAGCACTTACAAGCTTAAATGGTTCGAAAACTAGGGTGGTGGTGGGGTGGGGGGAACACGGTGTTCAGAGGCTGACCACGAAGACGAAGGCTTCCTTCAGCCCACTCCCTGGCAGGCTGGCCGAGGTGGAGTTAGGGGTCAGCAAGACAGAGCCTGCAGGAGAGGCTGTGCTTGCTGGGCCCTGAGCACAGCAAAGCCCCGTGGGCTGAGGAGCTGGGAAAGAGGGACTGGAAGGAGTCTACCCAGCCCGGGCTTTAATTCCTCGACGTCCTTTTCATTCAGGAGATTTGGTTTTCTAGGAGAAACACCAGCATATTTCTCTTCACAGCCGGTTTTCTCATCCTCAAATGACAGATTGATTGATTTTCATGGTCATTTTTAAAAAATTAGTCTTTTAAAAATTTTTGGAGCTCATGGCTGTTCTTCTCTTTCAAAGTGGAAACAGGTTCAGTTAGGTCTGTAAATTGGATATATATATATATTTTTTATAGCCGAATAATGAATTCTGCTTAGTCTTGCTGACAAAGTACAGGAGTTTGGACCCCTTTGCAGGAGAGAGCACGCCTTCTTTCTGCCACTTCCTGGCTTCCAGGTCGTTGTCTGCAGGCTGCCCTCTGGAGGGCACAGCGGGTCACTGTGGGACTTTCCATTCCATGTTACGACGTGAACTCCAAATGCTGTCCAGTGGCAAATTTAAATACGAAGACAAAGATGCCGTTTTATTTGAGTAGTACATTCCCTCTTGTTTTGAAAGATTCTTGTTAAAATGAATTAGTATTTTACCTGATGAGTATATAAAGAATTGAACAAACGAATAATTGGAATTGAGTAAGGAAAAGCAAAAGCAAAGAGAAAGTCTGTCCGGGAGATTTTAAAAAAATAAATAAATGGAAGCAAACTCTCTTTCTCCTTCTCCTTCCCTTCTTCGTGTCAGTGGTTCCTTCCTTCCTTTTCTAGAACTGGCTCTGAGTTTCTGCCTGAAAGAATAAACATTTAAGACTTTCACTTTTTTTCTGATTACAGGAGGAAATTATGTCATACATATGTTCTAAACAAGATATGCTGTCCAGCAAAATAGCAGAATGCTGCAAGCTGCCCATACTCGAACTTGGCCACTGCATAATTCATACAGAAAGTGATGGCAGACCAGAAGATCTATCTCAAAATCTCAACAGATTTTTAGGAGATAGAAATTACAGCCAATTTACTTCTGGGGAGAAGACAATGTTCTTTGCAAGGTAATGCTGCAAATGTATATTCACAGGAGGAAAGACGATGTGTGATGTGACCTGAGACTGTGCCGCTGGAATGGGGATGTGGTTGTCTGCTGGTGGTGTCTGAGCACAATGTGTGTTTGGGTGGAATGTCCCGAGCCAGAACCGATGTTAGCAGGAAACTAGGGACCAGGGAAGGGCTGTGTTTTACAGTGGGGCGCCTCTTGTCATTGCATCTTTATTGCCTTACTTATTATGAAGCTCTGTTTTAGTCTCTATTTTACATTGTGGCGATTTCTCAAGAACAAGAAGCACTGTCTGTAGAGGTCACTCTTTACTCAAATGAAAGTCACCCTTGAAGTTTCAAATAGGATATGGATTTTTTATAATAAGAAAGGCTCATGAAGAGTTTGCTTTTATACTGTGCTTGGTAAAAAAATATATATTTCCCCAAAATAGATAATATAGGTAGAAGATCTTTAATTAGAACAATATGTTTGCTATTTATTCAATCCTAGTTTTATTTTTAAAAGTCAAAACATTTTTAGAGACTATTTCAGAGCAATACTTTGTTGTAAGTGACAGTCCATGTTCTAATTTTATTTGCCCTTAAGGGGAGTGAGGAGCCAAGTTAGTACTTTACTGTACGTGCCAATGGACACTCTTAGAGGAATGATTTGTATAATTCTTGGGACATTAAATGTAATGATTTCAAAGGTCTTTCTAAATTTAAGAGTCTGACTTTATTTTTTCCCCATTTTATTGATATGTATAAGCACAAAATTTAAGGTTTACAATGAAGTTCAGCATTTAGTGCACATATGTAACTTGTCAAGGTGACAAGGACTTTCCCACTCTCCTTTTGTCCCTCCCTCTACCCACCCATTCCCCCCTCCCTGCCCTACCCCCCTGGTTCACTTTGTTTTCCGTTTTAAGTTCCATAAGAGTTGTAATCTGGGTCTCTCATATCAGAGAGACCATTTGATGTTTTACCTTCTGCTTCTGACTCACTTCACTAAGCATGATGTTCTCAAGCTTCTTCCATTTGCCTGCAAAAGCCTGCACGCTGTTGGACCTTACAGATGCGTAGTATTCCATTGTATGTAAATACCACAGTTTGTGTATCCACTGGTCTGTTGATGGGTATTTTGGTGACTTCCATATTTTCGCTACTGTTAGTTGTGCTGCTATGAACATGGGTATACATATATCTCTGTTATGTGTTGTTTTGGTCTCTTTTGGAAATAGTCCCAGGAGGGGTGTCACTGGATTGAAGGGGATATCTATTTCCAGTCTTTTGAGAGCTCTCCATACTGCTTTCTAGAGCGGTTGTACGAATTTACATTCCCACCAGCAGTGCAGGAGGGTTCCTTTCTCTCCACAGTCTTGCCAGCACTGATGACTATTTGATTTGTTGATATAGGCCAAAGAGTCTGACTTTAATGTACTATTGAGAATAACGGTCTAAATTTCTTTTTAATATTCCCTGAAGATATTACTCTTTTATTGCATTAAAATTAGGCATTCACACATTGTTTGAACTGCCAAGTATAATTATGTAAACTAGAACAAAGACCACATTTAGGAGACTTATTTTGGCTTTTTTTGGTGGTAGGACTAAGTACAAGCTATTTGTATAACTTGGAAGAGCAATCACTAAATTCAAGAACTACTTTTAAGTTCACACATTCATACACAACTGAAGTTAGTTGTTTACTAGAAGCAGTTCTTTAAACACAAAGGGATTTTGCACAGAACTTTTCTCAGGTGCCCAGGGGTCTTGCTCCAGTCTGACATGGCTTCCTTGTCTCAGGCTTCTGTGCCCAGATATGTGGTCCAGGGAAGGTTTCCTGACCACATGTTAAGTGAGTGGCCTATTTCGTGTACCACCTCTTTCTCTCTCTTCCATCTTTGTATTTCTTCATTGATCTATCACTACCTGAGATACACGACCTGTGTCTTAGCTCATTTCTGCCTTTGTGTAATGCATGCTTTGGAAAGGGCAGGCATTTCATCTTGCACAACGCTGGCTCTTCTTGCTTATAGCAATGTTAGCACAAAGTAAGCACTGAAAAGCATATTTGTTGACTGAGTGAATTTAAGCCCCAAAGCAAAGCCTAACAGAAGTGCAAAAAAAAAAAAAAAAAAAATTAGAGGACAATTTCAGGAAGAATATTTTTATTTCTATTTTTGCTATTCATTTGATTTTTACTTTTACATACATCATTAAACAGGAATAATTAAGAAAAGCATGAATTATTTGCTCAGTTCCAATAACTTACATTATTTTCCTCTACATACTTCAGTTTTATTCATGAATATGCAAGAAGACATACTGAGCTTGCCGTCCCAGTAATCTTAAGAGTTGCCAAAGCGTATCAGGAGCTGCTGGAGAAGTGTTTCCAGACTGAAAACCCTCTGGAATGCCAGGAGAAAGGGGTAAGTTGCTGGAGAATTTTCGGAAGAAGAGCCTGAAAACCAGGATTGCCGTCATTCAGCAAAAATGCTGTGAGGGTGTGTACGGCTCAGGGACAGGGCACTGGCCTAGTGTGTGTGAGGCCCTGGGCTTGACGCTAAGCACTGAGGGAAAGAATACTCTTTGTTCAAAAGCATGTAGTTATTAAAAAGAGCTAGCTCTACTGATAATTAGTAATCTAGATATTATGTGCCTATTAAATAGTAATCAGCAACTGATGGCTTAATTAAGAAATCAAAATGTTAATAAAAATGTTGGTGAATAGAGAAGGATTATATTCTGTTTTAGTTACTTCCAGAAAGGCAAAAATTTTTGAACAAATTATAACTCTTTATATAAAAATTGAGTCCTCCAATCAAATAGTCCTATGACTCACAAAGCTTCAATTTAATCTCCCAAAAGTGCCTTTGCTTTAGTTCTCAGAATTTATGCTTTATTATCTTTAATATTTAAACACCTCTAAGATTGGTTTTCTAATAGAATTACAGATTGATTAACTGAATTCAGGAAGAGAGAGAAAATAAATGTAAATAACACTTATATTTTCAGGAAGAAGAGTTACAGAAATACGTTCAGGAAAGTCAGGCAATGGCAAAGAGAAGTTGTGGCCTTTACCAGAAACTGGAAAAGTATCATCTACAAAATGCGTATGTTTTTATAAGTGGTGTTTTCAGTGAGTTAAAATTGCTAACAGGTGAGGGAAACGTAAATTTAAATTAAAGACAAATGGCTATTCTATTTCAGCCCCCTAGGGAATCTGCTTACCTCATTTTTTACAAGAGAAAGTAGCCTTCCCCGTTTTCCCCTTTTAAGTATCAACAAAAATGGTCTGTGAAGGCTCATCTGTGAAGCTGGCTTCCGGTTCCACAAACGCTGCACGTTTTTGCAGTAAAAATATTCATCTTGTCATAGTGTGTCACACATCCCCGTCAAAATCAGTACAGCTCTGACGTTGGAAATGGAAGTCAGAGAAGCTCAAAAGTGGTGTTCCCATGGCGACGTGGGGGGACACGCAGGAGTGTGGAGCATGATTGTTAGAGCAAGCACAGCTCGAAAAATCTGTCCAAATACCTCGTGTGTTCTGACGCTCCAAGACAGCATTCGAGGGAGCAGAGAGGCCAAAAACGCTTGACGGACTCAGCCGGACCTGATGAATGGTGCTCTTTTCAGGTTTCTCGTTGCCTATACAAAAAAAGCTCCCCAACTGACTTCCGCTGAGCTGATGGCCATCACCAGGAAGATGGTGGACACAGCAGCCAAGTGTTGCCAGCTCAGCGGGGACAGACAGCTGGCCTGTGGTGAGGGCGCGGTGAGTCTCTGTTCCTTTTAGTTCCATCTTCGTCTTGCTCTGGGTGACTTGAAGTAGGCTCACAGTTCCCATCCAGGTAAAAGTCAATGCGGGGATAGTGGGGGTGGCACAAGAACCCACCTGCGAACGGGCGACTGGTGGCACCACTTCCTGTCCTTCTAGGACAGCTGGTGGAAGTACAGCCAGTTCATTTGATGACGTCTGAAGGAACTCTGCCTTCAGGAGAGAGAACGCCCAATACGTTGTTCATCTCAGAGTTTTCATTTCTTTTCTTTCTTTCTTGTCACTAAATGCTTAGTATAATATTAGAAAAGAGAAACATCTTCATTTTTCAAACAATTAAAATTAGTCATTTAGATTTTTGCATTTCGTAGTATAATATTCTTAAAATGGTGCTAGGGACAATGTGTTTTTGACAGGGTACAAGGTACGCGACTGAGTAAATCTCCCATTCTGAATAGTAAAGTATTTTCCAAGTAGTAATGCTGCTAATCTTTACTGCCTTGGCATTCATGTCATACATGTTAGTACAGATTGCAGTTTTAAATTATGATTTCTCCGAAAGTCACAATTGTAAACAAAATTGTACATCTGTTTTCCCCTTTCCTTATTTGATGATGGGGAATGATTTCCTAGTTAATTTTTATGTCTTGGAATTTTTTCATCAAAAAAATAAAGCTCTGTCAGGAGCCAAATGAGAGCTTCCTCTGGTGAAGCGCCTCCTTCGTCATTTGTGGAACTGCACCCTGGGAGGCTGCAGGGGTGCCAGGCAGGGAAAAGAGGCAGGAGCGCAGGTTCTGGAAGCTGCCTGCCTCCATTCCTGTGACACTTTCACCACGTACCGCCCCTGTCACTTTGACACAGACACTTGTCTCACTAAGCTTGAGCTTTTTCATCTGATATTGAGGAGTAAAAATTATACCCTCTTCAGAAGACAGGAGTCTTGGGGCTGGAGCAACAGCTCAGCAGTTTAAGTACCTGCCTAGCAAGCTCTAGACCCTGGGTTTGATTCCCTAGCACCACATAAGCTGGGCGTGGTGGTGCATACCTGTAATCCTAGCACTCAGGAGGCTGAGGCAGGAAGATGGTCATGAGTTTGAGGCCAGCCTGGGCTCCATAGTCAATTCAGGACCAGCCAGGACTACAGAGCAAGATCCTGTCTCCAAAAAAAAAAAAAAAAGACAACCGTCTTAAAGTAATCTGAGTAACCTGAGTGATTCCGACATTAGCCCGACACATAGTGTGTACACACAAAACATGCCAACACTTATTGGACCAGGGCAGAGACTTTTTCGTGCGCTTTAGATAGCTAGTCCAACTAGCCGAAGGACCGTCCTCACGCCACTCCACAGTGTGGCCCCTGTTGCTGGAAGCCAAGGCTTAGTGCACCCATAGGAGGCAACACTGGATGTATCGCATGACCACATGTGAGGCTACAAGGACCACAAGCTTTTGCACAATCCTAATAATAATTTACTAGGTATTAAGATCATTGCGAGCATTTTCTGGCTCTGTGGCTAGTGCCACCTCCTTGCTTTCGTCCCTCTTGCTCTCCTCACCAGGCCGACCTTATTATCGGACAACTGTGCGCCAGACATAAAGCGCGTCCCGTGAACCCGGGCATCGGCCGGTGCTGCAACTCCTCCTACGCCAACAGGCGGCCGTGCTTCAGCAGCTTGCTGGTGGACGAGACATACGCGCCCCCGGCGTTCTCTGCCGACAGATTCATCTTCCACAAGGGGCTGTGCCAGGCTCCGGGGGCAGCGCTGCAGGAGATGAAGCAGGAGTAAGACGCCCTTGTGGTGTGGCCTAGGGAGGGCCGGGGGCTGGGGAGCCGGGACCACTTCTGCCTTGCGTGCCTGAGGCTCTCGGGCTCACTCTGAGAAGCAAGGTTCTGGTTCCTAACGTCCTGAAGATGTCTTTCAGAACTAATTCTTTCTCGTGTTCTTTGCTGCAAAAATTGTCTCTGTTGTACTATTGGGTTCATTTTGGGTTTGAAAATAGGCAATCTGTTTGAGGAATTTAGGGTATGTGTTTGCAGTGAGTGTGGGTATGTCACTTCAAGGGTAGAAAGCACGTGATTGAGGTTTGCCCCTCCCCCCACTATATTTTGCAGAGCATAATGTAACATAGTGTGAGTGTTAGGAAGCAATTCACAGCGGGGGGCCCTTCTGCAAGGGTCATAGCCTTGCAAGTCCTTGGAACTCAGGTTCTCCAAATACCTGCGCTACTCATTTGCTTTGTAAACAGTCTTCCTTCACTGGAAAACCTGTTCATCCCTTTTTTCTGCATCCCAGCCCGAGGTTTGTTTCAAGGATTAGTAGGAACGTTGCCGCCCGTGGAGAGCTTTCTCTATTGCATCAGTTAGCAGTAATCCCACAGAAATGCATTGCTAAGTGAGGGCTAGTTTATTAAAGGGGAACTAGAGCTGCCAGGCATCCGGTAAAGGTGTGGTAGCCTGAGTGGTGGGGCCTGGAAAGGTGGGCCTTTGAGTAGACAAGACACGCTTTAGAAGAGAGGGCAGGGAAGAATACTCCAGGAAAGTTAGAAAAAGAACGTATTTTGCTACATAGAGGTACAAAATAGTGTTTCACAAGTCCGGACCGGTGGAACATCAAGTGTTTCCCACCTCAGGCTTTCTGACGAAAGTACTTTAGATGAGACATGTGTATGAATTCTGGTGATGGAGGGGTGACAGAGGGTGAGGGTTGTTTGGGCTCTGGAAACTCTCCACTAGGAAGAGTTTAGGAAAATAACATTGCATAAAAAATGTTCGTCCTATGTTATTTTAAATCATAGGCTTCTCATTAACCTTGTGAAGCAAAAAGTGCAAATAACAGAAGACCAGCTTGAGGCTATCATCCCAGATTTTTCTGGCTTTTTGGAGAAGTGTTGCCAAGGCCAGGACCAGGAAGCCTGCTTTGCAAAAGAGGTACGGTTAGCTCACATTTACACTCCACGTGGTTGGTTTGGGATTTTCTATAGTGAAGGAGAAAAAGAATGCTCTACCCATCTACTTTAAAAATAATTCCCAAAGTAATGAAATTTCCCCTAGATACAGATAGACATCTATAAGATTAAAAATCGCAATTTTCTTGCTAAATATTAAAAACAATTTTAATTAAAAATATATTTAGAAAATTAGTTTTAATTTCTGATAGAAAAAATCTACTAAGTGAGTCATATATATATTTCAGACAATTTCTGACCCAAAATTAATCAACTTGGTTAACTGGATTAAAAGAATTTAGTGGTAAAATAAATGTATAAATGAGATATTGGGCAGATATCTATAAAAATGCTTCTGTACTTAGTTAGGAGCATACCTCTGTATATCAAAAAGCAGTAATTAGAAATTGTCTTACCCCAATTAATTAGTAATTTTAGCCAGATTAGTAATGGACTACAATTTTATTTTCTCTCCTCTGGCTTCTGATGTCCCAGATTTTTTGGCATCAATGGTGTATGTTTTTAATTTCTTAATTTTTAACTTGGTTAGCATACAAACTTGTGACCTCATGTAGATTGTGGAGAATTGCCTGTAGGACTGACATGTTTATTTATTTCTTTATCTGATTATTTTTATTCTTCATTTTCAGGGTCCAAAACTGATTTCAAAAACTCGTGATGCTTTAGGAGTTTAAATTACTTCAGGTAACAAAAAATTTTAGACAAACATAAATATTATGTTGATTCATTTTGAGACATATCCTACGAAGTACCATTGATTTAGTTAAAACACAATGTAATTCAATTTTTAAAATGATGTATTGAAAAAATACTGAAATGAAACTATGCCTAAAATGTTAAATTAGTAACTCTAAGACTGGAAAGTTCTTTTAGGTGACTGCCAGGCTCCAGAGAGGCCTTGCTGTGCAGCGTCATTTCCTTGATATAAAATTATGACTCTGTCACTTTCTGAATCAAGTTACTTAATTAGTATTTAATATAAATTTTTTGCTTATGCTGCAGACGGAAGAGAAGAAGACGAACAAGTCTTTACAATTTGGTGTGAACGTCTGTGTTTAATTACAAATGACAATACTCTAATGGAATGATAAAAGACTTTTACATGATATTTCTACTACCTTATAAATAAAGTATTTCCACATGTTTTTGCCTAGTCGTCTTATGAATGAAAACCTTTTGGAAAACTTATTTAAGTGATTTTATATGTCATTGTTTGAAGGAGATTCATTCTGCCTTTAAAAAAACACAAGAGGCCCAGATCACAACTCTTATGGAACTGAAAACGGAAAAACAAAGTGAAACAGGGCGGGTAGGGCGGGGAGGGAGGGTAGGGGAAGGGACAAAAGGAGAGTGGGAAAAGTCCTTGTCACCTTGACAAGATAAGCTGGTGCACATTGCGAATCTTAAATTTTGCGCTTATATATATGCATTCAATCCTGGTTATCCTAGGAGATGAAAGCCACCCAAAATTGGATTTCCGACACAGAAAGCTAGAGTGCTTGGTGACCTGAGAAAGTGTTCCCAAGTTAAGTACTGCTCGATGCTGTAAGGAGCACATTGTTTTTTACTTGAGAACTTAGGTGGTCTAACAGATTACCTAGTGATCAGGAAAGAAATCAATGTGCTTCTTCAGGTTGTACATAAATTGAACATCTGTTTTTTTCTTCCCCCAATTTTACTCAGTTCTTTATTCACATTTCAAAATGCATGCAAACTGTGCTGTATCTGGTTTGATAGAATGTAATTAAAAATATATATATTTACTCCACAAGAATCTCCTAAGTACTCATGGACTTAGTCTGAGCGTAGTCACTGCTCCTTAGTTGCATCACAAAAGAAGAAGTAAATCAATAGAAGTGTCACAAATTTATTCCCGCAATAGACATACAAATAAGTTGCCAAGGAAGTCAAGGGGGGCTAAACCAGTCTGACAAAGGGAACAACCGTAACAACTGAAGAAGGGGCTTAGAAGAGGAGCGGGCATTCATCAGCTTGAATAAAAGAGAAGGTCATTTCACGACAGCAGGAGAAACACGGCCAGAGGGACAGACAGTGCGTGAGGATGCAAGAAGGGGGTAGGAGACAATACAGACGCGGGGTATCAGGCAAGACACAGAAGTAGAGAGTAGAAGTAGAGAGTTTGTTTATGGTATTAGCTTTAAGTAGATATCCACAAATTATTTTCATGCTTGGCCCTTGCTCCAGGAGAAAACAATTGCTCTGAAGCAATGAAGTGAACTTTCAATTCTAACTTTGAAATATGACAGGTAACATTATCGGAAAGGAGATTGGGGGCCGGGACCTATGACCTCTTACCCCCTGAAGGCGAAAATATGACCTTTCCTCTATCCTCCCTTGCTAGCAATGTATGGAATGTACCCTCTCCTTATCATTCTGCTCTTGCGAGGAGCAGGTGTGCTGCTCCAATTCTCCTCTTTGAACTTGCCTGGATACACTGGCTTTGACTCTTGCTCTGCAACTCCACCACTGCAATCCTCAGCCGGTCCTCAGTCTGTAGACCCTAAGCTCTAACGCCCTACAGATGAGGCCTGTCTCTGCTTCTGCTCTGCAGCTAGGAGGATTCAGCATTTCACCTGCTTCGGCCGAAAGACGCAAGGAATGCTGACGGGGCACAGAGCCTTCAAAATACACTGAACCTCTTTTGGTCACCGACCACGCAGCAGTCCTACGGGCCTCTCACTGCCTCTGCACCCTGCTGGCAGGTGCAGCGCTTGTGCATTCCATGGCTCCAGGTCTGCTTAGGTCCCAGTCTCTCTTTGTCTGGGAGCCTCCATTCCTGTGCTGGCGATCGCTCCTTACACCTCTGGTCCTTTGGTCACCTCTCAGAACCCACAAATCCCCTGCCTTTCTATGTTAGGGTGTAGAAGAAGTTCCTTTACTAAATCTCTGGCTTCCAGCCTGATCGTGTAGAGACACTGATGAAGCAGCCTTTCATGGTCACCATCCTGGCTCTGCCTCGATATTTAAAAATTTTAAATGACACGATCATCTCGATAGATTCAACCAAAGCATTTGCCAAAATCCAACATCTATTCTCATAAAAATTTCCAGTAAACTAGGAACAGAAGGGGATTACTTACACTGATTGTGATAGCTACCTTTTCATTACCATAAATAGCTAAAAAAAAAAAAAAAACCTTAAAGAAGGAAAAGTTTGTTTTGGCTCATGGCTGCAGAGGTTTGAGTTTGTGTCAGTTGTTTCCAAAGGTGGAGACACCACAGCAGAAGGGTGTGACAAAGGACAGCTCCTCACCTCATGACAGCCAGGGAGCAGAGAGGAGGGAATAGCCAGAGATACACAGCTGGGCCAAGACTCACTGTACAGCCCAGCCCAGCTGATGTGCCTCATCCAAAGAGGACCTACCTCCCAAAGCCACCGAGCTTTGGTCAGTCCGTTGATGGCTACTACCTCATTATCTGCTCACCTCTCTAGGCACCACCATCTCTGAACATTGTTTCATTGGGGATCCAACCCTCAATACATATTTTTAGGGGAACTTTTCATATTTAAATCATCACGCTGAAAAAGAACATATACAAAAATGTACAACTAAGGTTATGTTTAGTTGTGTAAAGCTAAATACCTTTTTCTAAGAAAAGGAAAAAGATGAGGCTATCTGCTCTTACGACTTCTAGTCAACATTGCGTTTTGAGGTTCTAATCATAATAAGTAAAACTGTGTGAGAATAAATTGAATGCAACAAGGACAGACAGGAAGAATTAAAATAGTCTTAATTTGGGAATGAAATGACTATAAAAAGCCAACTGGAATGTATATAAAAGCTGAGAAAGCTAATAAATTTAGGAAGGCCGCTGAAGATATCAATAATAAAAATCAATTTGTAGACAACTGAAAATTGAATTTCAAGAATTGAATTATCATTTATAATGGCAAATATATCATACTTAGAGATAAATATTAGAAAAAGTGTGAATGACTTTGTCTTAATTACTTACCTTGTTGCTGTGACAAAATACCCAATGCCCATAATTTAGGGGAGGAAAGATTTACTTAGCTCACAGTTTCAGAAGGTCTCTCACACACAGTCCATTGAGGTGGCAGCCAGTAATGTGAAGGCCCACGGCAGAGACAGAGGCTGGAGAGCTGCTCACCCGACTACAGACAGAAGCCGAGTAAAGCAGGAGCAAGAGGCGAGCCGTCCCAGGAAGAAGCTGCAACAACATTTCTTCTTACTGTAGCTTGACGGTTTCCCTTCCCTCACTTCCTGGCCCCTGAGTCTATCACAAACACTTGAAGCTCTATGCTAGGCAATCCCCAGTGTCAACAACTTAACAGTCTATCCAGGTCAAACCTTAAACACCTGCTCCTGCTAGGCAGGCTCTGCCTCCCAGTAACACACAGATCCAAATACATGAGGATTTGAGGGACACTCAAGATCCAAACTTCGGCAGACGGGTCTACTGCAAACTCCAAAATGTCACTGAGAAAAGTTAAAGAAGACTTTTAGAAATGATGAGGTTTGCAGTGTTTGTAGGATGGAAGAGTTAATGTAAGACATCAATCTTT
Source organism: Ctenodactylus gundi (assembly GCA_004027205.1). Taxonomy (NCBI): domain Eukaryota; kingdom Metazoa; phylum Chordata; class Mammalia; order Rodentia; family Ctenodactylidae; genus Ctenodactylus; species Ctenodactylus gundi. The sequence continues at coordinate 85,220 of PVKB01000533.1, read as the reverse complement.
CTAAGTTGATCTTTAGGCTTGTGATCCTATTCAATTTTCTTTTTAGAAATTGCTGTAGTGATTGTAAAATTTAGGTGGAAAAAAATTCTAGCTAGGCAAAGTAGCCTTTAAAAATAAAAATAAATTTAAAGCACTAATACCACTTCATTTCAGCAATGATTATAAAGCTATAGTGGTCAGCATTTGTATACAGATAGATGAACGCAGCAATTGAACAGGATTACGAGTCCAGAAAAAACTTAACATGCATATGGACAACCATTCAATGATTATCTTGAATGAAGTAAGGTTTTCAGTCTGAAAATAAAGACTTATTGAATGAATTAAAATAAAAAAGAATCAACTATACACTGTTTACATAGACTTACTGAATGAATTAACTCACTTCAGTTTTAAGGACACATATAGAGAAAGTAAAGAGATAAAAAAAAGATACACCTGAAAAGGGAAACTGAGTCAGGGTAACAATTCTTCTATCAGACATAAGAAGCTGTAGGTCAAAAACTACAGAGAGAAATAAAGATCACTGAATAATGATAAGAGGAAAATTCATCAAGAATTATAAATACATACCCTAAATTAGAACACCTAAGGATATAAAGCAAGATTAATAAATATGAAGAGAGAGATAAATGGTCTTGCATAATTTGTAGGGTAATTTGATTTCCAACGTTCAGGGCAGACATAAAATTTGTGAGGCAATTTTAAACTTGATATACTTTAGACCAATAAACCTGACATGTGCACACATTCAATTGCTGCAGAACAATCATATTCTGTTGGTTGGTTTCATAGCTGAATTCTAATGAGCGCTTAAAGAACTAATGCCAACAAACTCTTTCAAAATCAAAAAGTAAAGGAGATATTTTTAAATTCATTTTATGAGGCCAGAATTACCCTGGTGCCAAGGCCCAATAAAGTAACAAATAAAGGACGGAACCACTGTAGTCATCTCAATAAAGGCAGAAATTTTTTTGGACAAAATCCAACATTCATGCATAACAGTGCAGATATAAATCAGGTACGAAAAGAACATAACAAAGGTAATAGCTAATCTGATGTAAAGAAAAATTTCCCTATGTGTATCATATTCTTACTGCAGATCCCTAGAATTTGAGTGATGGGCTCAAATGATCCTGAATTCACTATGTAGTCCAGGCTGGCCTCAAACTCACAGCAATTCTTCTGCCTCAACCTCCCAAGTATTGGGATTAGAGGTTTATGTGGTATTGGAAAATCCAACTCAAGGCCTTGAGTTTTTGAGACAAGCTCTCTAACTGCTGTGCTATTCTTCCAGCCCCTAATAGATGTGATTATTTTAAAGACTCTCAATTCTGATTTTAAACTTGTTTTCCAAAAGCTTTGATTATATGGTCACTTGTTTTGATATATATTTTCATAATTAGATATTTTAACAATTTTCTTTGTTCTAATCCTATTAGATATATAAAATTTATCATTTTTTGCTTTCTTTGTTTAACAATGAAGTATGTTTTTCTAGATGTATGTCTTTGAAGAATTGTCTACTCTAATTCCTTCCTCCTTCAAATTCGCAATATCTCAGGGCTTTGTGTTTGTTGATCTGTTTGGTCAGGTATTGTGCACAGTCGGCCTTTTTGTAGACCTTTTTCAAACTCAGTAGATGTTTCCAATGAGTCACAGAGACAATCTTTCTCTAGTTTATATAAGTAGCGAGAAATTCTCCAGTGTGACCAGATAAAAACCAAATAGTCAGTATTTCAGAAACAGATTAAACATTTTAGTTTTTAACCAGCAGTGTTAAAGAATGATATAAAAATTTGGTTTTCCTCAGCCATATTACTTTCTTGTGTGAATGTAATTTCTTCTTCTTAAAATTTCTAAGTTTTACTTTTTTCTTATTCTTTCTGACTGAATTCCTCATCCTGCACTCAAAGCCTCAGGATGTAGGTAAGAAAATTAATTGCATCTAGTCTGGAATTGCCAAGTTAGAATTAGGACAATTTCTGCCTTTTAACATTTTTTTTTTTTCAATTTAAACTGTTTATCTTTCCTCCCGTCTGTCTCCTTGTTTATGTGTGCCAATCAGTGGTTTCCAAATATCCTCTCTGGAATTGATATTTTGCTGGTGATATTACCCAGACTAGAGGCAGCACAGTTTTCCCCACCAGAAACCCAGCAACCTACTGCTGCTGGGAGATACAATGTATGTTTTAAATATTAGTGTTTGCACAAACATGGGTAGTTTATAGTAACAGTGTAATGATAGAAATGTGTTGACTTTTTTCCTGGAATTTTTGATTAGATGTTTTAACCCCTTTAGGGTTGTACTTCTTTCAACTGAAGAAAGAAGCACTTTATTTTTTTTTTTTGTAACTTTACACTGAACTCTTTCTAGACTTAATTATTTATTGAGATGAAGTCTTATTAAGTCTCTAAGCTCTCCCAGATGGGCTCCAATTTGCCATCCTCCTGCTTTAGCCACTCTGAATGCTGAGACTGTAGTCCTGGGCTACTGGTTCTCAGCTCTACATTTTATACATCCCCTCTGAAACAGTCCAGTGCACTGTAAGCCTTGAGCAGCCATTACTTTTTATATTTCTTAAATTTATGGGGAACACGTCAACCTTAGTTTGTCCAGAGGAAGGTCATTTGGTAATCTCTCTGGCCCGAAGTTGCACGTTTGGGTACACAGTGCCTTGCTCGTTGCAGTGGCCTGAGGTTGAGGTTGCATTCTACTCCGTTTAACAAATGCCTAAGTGGCTGTTAGTTGTCACAGGGCCTGGTGAGAAGGATTATTTTAAATTTTCCCTTTACTTTTCCCTCTGAACAGTTTCAAAATCCTGTCGATTTTTCTTTGTTTAGTACCTTTTGGGTCCATGTTTTCATTTTCATTATACCTAACAAAATTAAGGTCCTACTGACTTTCCAATAGGACAAATGCAAAGTCTCCTCACGGCTCTCTCACATCTCCGATTCATTCCTTTCTCCACCCATCTATTTGGCAAATAGCTCTTATTGCTTTCTATTTGGTAGGCACCGTGGGAGGCCCTAGTATGTGAGGTACATCATACTCGATTCTTATCTCTTACTGTGTATAAATGATCATTTTACTGTACTATAGAGACAATTTTAAAGGCTTCTAGTAACTTCCGGTGGCAGCACGAACTCCTCAGCTTTATCTGAATGACCATATGATCTGAAACCAGCCTTTTCTATTTTAAAGGGGCACTATTATTTCTCTTCTTGGCCCACTTTCTCATCAAAATGGATAAACTTTCCCTGCATAAATCTCAAGATTTCTTATCTTTGTGCATTTGCTCACAGCATTCTGTTAAAAAAAAAAAAAAAAAGAGGATTCCTTGTTTTCCTGCTAGCTGGATCTTTTACATTTTTTTCAGGCTCAACTCGGGTGTCACTTTTCCTGCAATCGTTTTCTGATTCTTCACCTAGGGATCATAACTCATTGTCCTCAAATACTTAACCACATTCTATATTGAATTACGTTCACAGGCGTGAGTCACTTCTCTTGTGAGTGCTCATGAAGTCAAGGACAAGGGAAGACTTTAATTTTTCCCTTTGGTCACTTTTGTTTTAGAGTGTTCATAAAAGTACTTTAAAAAACTTCATAAGTGCTGTCTATGTGGACAAACATAAATGTCCTCAGGTTAAAGTACACTCATTGGGAGATAACTGGTGATTTTATAGTCTGGAGGTCACTCAAACATCTGTGCGTGACTAACACTGAACTGCACTGACCTCCAGCACACTGTGACATCTCCCATAGACCCTGCCCAGGAATTACATCACCGTCAGCTAATCGTATTACTACATAGTGCTCCTCTAGTTCTTACGCCATTCACAATGACAGACATCTGGCCTGGGAATGGTGTTTGCATTTGGCATTGGCTTCAGGGGAGCTGTCCATGACAAATCTAAAATCAATGGCAAATCTAAAATCAGGTCAATTACTTCACACCAATTCAATTTAGTGAATATTTTCTCAGTGCATGCTCAGTTATCATTGAAATCTCACATTTCACATGCTCGGTTGCCACCTGTCATCATATGACTCCTCTCTTCTTTATTAAAAATAATAAATCATTTTGTATTTTGTGCTCTTAAATGTTATGCATAGTTATTTGCTGGTAAAATGCTAAAATATTAGGCTATGTAATAATCTAAATATCCTTGCTTTTCAGGTAAGTTCATTGTTATTGAGACATTTATAGAAGAAAACACTGAATCTTTGTGAGTTGTGTTACACTTTTAAAAAAATACACTGTTTTTAGTATTTTATATAACAAGCATCATAAATTTCTTTAATATGAGCAAGAATGTCTATATAACTTTGTTTTCTTCATTTAAAATTGTTACTAGAGTCTATTAATTTTGCAACATACTGTGTGATCAAGGTATAGGATATATTTTGACCTTGACCATTCACCCGTGACCCTCTTTAAGTCCCTCTCCTCTCGCCCTTATTTTGGTCCTCTTGTCTAACAATAGCTTCTCTTCTGATTTCATGTCACGTATTTTATATTCCATATATTAGAAAGAACTTGTGACACTTGCCTTTCTGAGGCTGGCTTATTTTGTTTAAAATGATCATCTCCAGGTCCATCTGGTTTCCTGCAAATAACAGAATTTCATCCTCCTTTATAGCTGAAAAATACCCCATTGTGTATTTGTCCATTCATGTGTTGATGGGCACCTAGGCTGGTTCCATATTTGGGCCACAGTGAGCCAGAGTAGGCAGATATCATCTCCAGTGCCGGATGCCTTTGAATTCCTTCAGGTATACAGCATGGAGTGGTACAGCTGGATCAAAGGGTAGCTCCAATTTTCATTGTTTGTTTATTTGTTTTATTTTTAAAGAGGAAACTTCATACTGACTTCCATAGTGGTTGTCCTAATTTACATCCCCCCACAGTGCTCTTTCCTTCAGCGTTCTTGCCAGCATGCATTGTTTTTTGTACCTGCGATCATAGTCATTCTGACTAGAATGAAATAGTTCCTAATGGTTAAAGGCGTTGAACATATTTTCATATTCTTATTGTCCTTTTTTTACTTCTTTCAAGACACATCTGCTCAATTCCTTTATCCATTTGCTGCTTATTTAATTTTGGGGGTGTATGTGTTTTGCGTTCTTCATATATGCTACGTATTAATCCTCTGTCAAATGAGTAGCAGGCAAAGATTTTCTCCTGTTCCATGGGCTGTCTTTTCACTTTGTTGGTTTTGTTTGCTCTGCAGAAAATTTTAATTTGATATAGTCTCATTTGTTGATTATTGCAGTTATTTCCTGTGCTATTAAAGTCCTATTCAGAAAGCTGTTGCTTGCACCTATGGCTTTAAGTGTTTCCTTAAACTTTCTAGCATGTTATTCTTAAGTCTTTGATCAGTTTGAATTGATCTAGTTTCAATCTTCTGCATATGAATATCTAGTTTTCCCAGCTCAATTTGTCAAAGAGGCTGTCTTTTCTCCAACACATATTTTTGGTTCCTCTGCTAGATTTTAAAAATGATGTTTATTGTAATCTTACCTGATAGATTCCAGAAATGTTAGTGCTTCTCAATGATAATCTAATTAGACAGAAACCGTGGGTAAATAAGTATAATATTAATTACTAAATTCTTGTGAGGCAATTGAGTTGTCAAGAAAATGTAAAATTTGTAGCTTTCATTTTTAGACATGTTCCTGAGACAATTCAGATGAGGATGTCCCTATGAGTTCCTGTTAGATATAAATGGAAATTTCACAGATGGTCACTATGCACTCCATGTGGACTGTTGAAAGGTCACAACGGCATTTGCTGAGCATGTTCAGGAGGTGACATTTGATGAGATGGAAATGCTGGTGAAAGAGATGGCGAGGTGTAAGGAGAGGTGCTTGGCGGACTCCGCACTCCCAGAGTGTTCCACACCTCCTGTTAGTAAATTGCTGGTGATTCTTATACATACCAGATTTTATGGCAACACAGAGAAGTTTTGGTTTAAAATCACAAAACACTCTATGCACATCATTTTTGCTTTGCCTAATTTCTTTTCTTTTCTTTTCTCTTTTTATTTTTTTGAGACAGGGTCTTGGTCTGTAGCCCTGGCTGTTCCTGAATTCACTTCAGAGCCCAGGCTGGCCTTGGACTCACAGCAATCCTCCTGTCTCAGCTTCCCAAGTGCTGGGATTACAGGCATGTTCCACCACGCCCAGTTTATGTGGTGCTGGGGACGGAACTCGGGTACTTAGCTCTAACTGCTGAGCCATTCCTCCAGCCCCTTTGCCTAATTTTTGTATTTGTAATATGATGCTTTCCTCAGGAGTGGTGTGATTCTGTGTTACAGTGCACTAGAAGACTTGGCTTCATACATGTTTATATATGGAGCATGTCATATTAACAGACAGAGAGGCTGCTCTGTAAGCACAGAAAGAGCCAGCTGCTTCTCTCACCGTGTTGCAGCTTCTCTGGGACTCCCCCTATGTACACCTTTGGTGACTGGTAAACACCATCGGCATACCCTCTATCAATACATTAACACCCTGACTTGTTACTTTGGGAAATGAGGGAGGAAAGCATGTTGGAAGGGAAGTGTAGGAAGTCAAGAAACATAACAGATTGAGTTCCGACGGTCAGACCAGGAGGTTTACCGAGGTGTGAGGTGATTTTCAAGAGTGTTTGTGAAGATAATCTGCTGGAATGGTGGAAAAATTGCCGTCTCTTTCCCATGAGGTAACGCCGATCATTCACTGTGGCCTTGCGCCCTTTTGGAAGGTAGAATACCTGATTCATGACTAAAAATTTTCCTTTTTTTCTGTGTTGTTCAGAATAACATTTTACAGGAAACGATACATTCTTTGGAGGGGGTGCCCCCAAAATGTAACTTTTTGCCCTGCTGCAGTAAAGTTGGCTTTGAAAGAAAACTGTTCCTTTTCTAACAAGAAAGTTGGTGTTGGATTTCTTCCTCCTTTCTCTGCTTTGTTTTTTCCCACTATTTTATTAATATACATATGTAATACATAGTGTTTACAATGAATTTGGGTATTTCGTGGACATATGTATCATATCAACTTTACAATCCCTTCCCATTTTTGACCCTCCCACTCCCTCCTTATCCCTTCCCCCAACTCCGGCTATCACTTCATGTGGTTCTACAGAATGTCTGTGTTCTTGCTTTTCCAAGTAAGAGAAACAATACAGCACTTAACATATTAATCTTCCACACCTAAACCATTTCTCTTAAGTCACCACTCTAACTCAGCTTCCTATTCTTCGAATGGGTCACAGTAGTCAAATCTTGATGCCTCTTCTCTGAATCCAACCATTGCCTTCATTGGGATATTTACCAAAAGTTATTTTTTCCTATATTTTGCTATATCTTTGTTGCTATTCTTAAACCTGGCCTTACCCACCAGTTCACATTAGATAGAAATAACTGAACGTAGCTATTTATCTACTGCTTTAACTGTAGTATACTTGTGTGATACAGATTTAAGCACATTTAATGTAGCAAATTGATAAAGTCTTAAGCTTGTTGAATGAAGCAATTCACTTTTTTGATATGGCATGTGAGTTTATCCTCTTTAAGAGGCAGAAACAAAGCTGTACCAAAACAGCTTGGAGGAAAGGTAACATCTGAAGAGAAAATATAATAAAAAGCAGATTGGCAATTAAGCCATCTGATTGATATACTTTTAAAACAGTACCAGTTCTTCTATAAAAATCTGTGAAATCTCCCCACAGCATTATTATTAGTAATAGTATAGTAGTGTGCAAAATAGAATAATTTCTAATTAATAATGTAACATGGTGATTTGACATAAAATCTCTTAATACAAATGCACGAATATATGGATGGATAGATAAAATTATAAACCAAATCTAGCAGAATGTTAGTAATCAGTGAAATATGAGTAAATAAGTTATGAAAATTAAAAAATTCTGAAATAACTAAATTTGCCTTCGTATCTGTTACTTTAAGTATATGTGGTATCGATTTAAGTTCATTTAATGTAGCAATGTGATATAGTTTTAACTTTGTTTTATTGTAGCAATTCACTTATTAGGTAACTGATAAAAATTTAACCTAAGAAAACTGATTGATGTAAAGATAACCCTGTGAATGTACAAGTATGTGCCTTCCAGTATTCAGCTAAGGCATTTGAAATTTAACTTTTTTTTCCTTCTTCTTCTTTCCCAAATTTACTAGTCTTTTGAACTCCTTTCTCGACTTTGGATTCTGAAGAGAAATGCCAGGCTTATAAAAATAACACAGTATCTTTTTGAAATCACTACATTTCATTTTGACCAAATGTGATTTAATTGAAGCATTATTCTTAGGCTAAATTCAATACTTATCTCAAAGGAGCTTGGCTGGGGTCACTGAGTCATTCATCCATTGATTCATCCAATATATAGTCTATGTTATGTTCTTTGCTCTCCATTAAGGGTAGAAATGTGAATAAGGCATATTTGATTGTATTACTCAGCTTTTTTATTTTCATCATTGGGATTAAATATCTGGTATATACAACTGAAAGGAAAAAACATTTAGTTTGGTTCACAGTTTCAAAGGTTTCAGTTCACGGTAAATCTTCTCCAAGACAGAAGCATCATGACATAAGCTGCTCTCTTCAGGGCAGCCAGGAAATGGAGAACTAGAAGGAGACAGAGAAACAGGAAGCGGCTGGAGACAATATCCTTCGAAGTAACATCCATAGTGACCTACTTGCTCCAAGGAGGCTCTACTTCTTAACAGCCCATTCAGCTAGGAACTCATTAATGCATAATCCATTGACAAATTTAGCATCTCTATGATCTAATCATTTTTTACAAAGCCCCACCTCTGAACACCTGAGCCTTCTGAAGGACATTTTTGACCCAAATTCTAACAGGGACCCTCCTTTAAAGACTTTCAAATTAGTGACGGTTCTCTTCTAATGCAAAATGTCCCGGAACGGAGGTGTGCACCCATTGCTAAGTTGCTGGGTAGCACAAGAAATAATTTCTTCTTTGCCATGGGAAGCTGCAGGCTTGTGTGTTCGTGTATCTTTGGTAGGTATTAAATTACCGAATGTTTGGCCAAAAATTTCAATGCCCCAATCGCAGAAGCAGAGAGTTTTTGGAAAGCTGGTGTGCTTTGAAACCTGTCATAGGTTTATTTGAACATAAAATAAATATGATCCTTGAATCTCAGGTGAGCTGTGTATAGACAGCTCTGTTTTGAGCGTGAAAGGGGCACCAGCTGTCCATCTGGCAGCAGGAAAGAGAGGGAGAATATTGTAGTTCGATATTCAGGATCAGAACGGCAAGCACCCCCCTTCGTTGGAAGTTAGCAGCTCTGGTGACAAAGGCGTTAAAGCTCTCATAGGAGACTGGATAATGCTGTCTTGCCTTGAACTTTTCTATAATGGGTAACCTTTCTTCCTTTTACTTTCGTTCTTACAACTGGCTTTCCTTTTTCTTTCTCCGCCAACTTTTCCCTTCTCTTTTTACTTGCGCAGACCATTCATTTTCGGCTTGCTCCTGCTTTAAAAATATTCTTAATTTTGTTGTAGGTATATGTACGAAGTTGCCAGAAGGAACCCCTTCGCCTTCTCCCCTACGCCTCTCACTGTCGCTGCGCTGCTTTGAGGAGATGGCAGAGAGGCGCTGTGAAGAGAGACAGAAGGCCCACTGCTTTCGTGCGCAGGTGCGCTCCTCACCGGCTTCCTCACAGGGACAGGTCGCCTAACACCGTCATCTCCCTGATTATAGAAAATGCGTGTGTGCCAGACACCGTGTTATGTTGACGCATTGATTTTCAGCCCATTGCTCACCAGCTGCTAATCCGAACACTCTCTTCACTGAGGCTTTTGTAAGACAGTTACGAACTTCCAGGGCCTCTCTTGTAAATCGGAAGGCAGCCCCAAGGAATGGAGATCCCGGGTGGGCGACGGCGGGCGTTTAATCTTCCATCCTTCGACGGCGGGCGTTTAATCTTCCATCCTTCAGAAGCCCTTTTGATAACGCTGCGAATGTACAATCGTGTATCTTCCAGTATTCAGCAAAGGCATTTGGAATTTAACTTTTTTTTCTTCTTCTTTCCCTAGTTTGCTAGTCGTTTGAATTACATGCTTGTAGTTATTTTCTAATGTGAATGGGTGGGTAAGGTCAGGTTTAAGAATAGCAACCAAGATATAGCAAAATATAGAAAAAAAAACTTTTGGTAAATGTCCCAATAAAGGGATTGGTTGGATTCAGAGAAGAGGCACCAAGATTTAACTACTGCGACCCATTCGAGGAGCATGAAGCTGAGGTAGAGTGGTGACTTCAGTGAAATGATTTACGTGCGGAAGATTAATATGTTAAGTACTGTATAGTCTCTCTGACTTGGAGAACCCAGAACACAGACATTCTGTATAGAACCACATAGAGTGATAGCCGGAGTTGGGGGAAGGGATTGGGAGGGGGTGGGAAGGTCAAAAATGGGAAGGGATTGTAAAGTTGATATGATACATATGCGCACGAAATACCCAAATTAATTGTAAACACAATGTATTACATATGTATATTAGTAAAAATTGGGAAAAAAGCCAGAAGCCCTTTGCAATAGGTGGGGCAGACACACAGCACGCCCCCGCTGTGAGCACCCTGCCTCTTTCTCCAGGGGCAGGCCAGTCATTCCGGATATTGGCCTCATCCTTCTATTGTCCCGCTTATCTTTTCAACATGTAAATGTACAAGAAAACAATCCCATGTCTTTTTTTGTCTATGAATAATATGATACTATATTTTGATGAATGTCTAGTTTAAAATTAGAGAATAGTGTTTGTAATGTTTTATTGTTTATGGTAGTTTGGATTTTATAATGTTAAATCTAAGGTTCTGAAGCAGGATGTAATTGAAATTTTCTGTGAACTTTGGAGTTGTGAATAAGGGATTGTATTATAAATGAATTTTCTTCTTTTTAGTCTCTTCATGGAAAAATAAGAGGAAATAAATTGTAATTAACTGAAAACAGAAGTGATTTGACAGAGTAGGAGATAGGCTCGGATGGCACAGTGTTCGACATGGGTGAAGCACAGATGCTGGCAGACTGGCTGTCTGGTTGTGTGTGGCTGACTGGGAGCCTAGAGTGCCCAGTAGACTAAGGTTTGGAATGGTGGGTTCCAGCAACTGGCAACAGGAAGTGACAGGATCAAAAATGAGTTGGGTTCTCTTGAGAAAATATAGATGTTCAGAGACTCTCCTTACTGTCTGAGAAAAGAATACGACCAAAGGGACAGGAATTTTACTTTCATTCTCTCAAACAATATTTTAAGTGCCAAAGCAAGAAGACCTCTTTCTTTCTTTCTTTCTTTCTTTCTTTCTTTCTTTCTTTCTTTCTTTCCTTCCTTCTTTCTTCTTTGCAACTGCATTTGTATTAAATGTAGTAATAGCATTCAGCTGTTAAAGGGGGGGGACAACTGGGGTTGTTTTGGACATGGATTTTCTGGATGGACGAAGTATAGTCATATATTTTACAATATTGTACATAATAAAGACCTAATATACACTCACATTTTATGTCATTTTATCTATGATTACTCAACTCTCCAGTATGTCTATTCTGTGCTCTCAATGGGAAAGTTCTAAAAGACTTGAAGATAGAATATTTCGGTTCTTTACATTCTCCCAAATTAAGACCCGAAGACGTGATTCTGTAACAGGCATTTAAAAGAAGAGAGACTTCAGAAAGAAATCATTAGTCAGTTTTGTTGGACTTCTTTTAGCCACAGGTTTCTTATCAGCTGAGTGAAGCAGAATCCTCAACTTACCATTGAGGAGCTGCAGTCTATGTTGACAAGTTTTACTACTGTTGTGGATGCATGCTGTAAGGCACAGGTGCCTGAGATCTGTTTTAATGAAGAGGTAGGTTTTTCCTCAATGAGATTCAACTGTTTTGAGTGTTTTGGGTCAAATAAAGTAGAATTCCTCATGAGACCCTGCCTCCTCTCTGCATTGACCCAAATCTTGTATATGAGAGCATAATTCCTACACAACAAAAATGCAGACATGTCCCAGATATAGACTTTGTACACTGTCTACTCATGATGACGTAGTATAAGAAAAAGAGCCAGGAAAGCCTGGGTTCTAACCTGTACGGTCTTGGCTTTGATATTTAAACGGAAGTGCAGTTCACTGTCTATAAGTGAAGGTAGTAATAACTATTCTTGAATTACACCTTGCCCTTCTGGTTTGAATCATTTACCATCTTCATAAAAATTAAAGTGATCTGCCGAGGAAATTTTAATCAGCCCCAGAGGAAGAGACCAGGAAGAGCCATAGAAGGTGTACCTGTCAGAGGTGTATGTCTCAACTGCTTAGGCTTTCCTGGTATCCTAACGTGAGAATCCGTAAGAGACCAAAAGGCAATGGAGTAGAATGCACCTGGGAAGTGTCCTCTGCTTCTCCCTCCACTGACTGTGGAGTCTGTAGCCACTCACTGTGGGGAACCTCAGTTACCTGTAAATATCAGTACCCTTGGGTGGCTCTGTGGAAGGTCCTGTGCATTGTTTCCAAAATCCTTTCTCATTTTATCTTTCCCAGCAACACCCTCTCCACTCCAAATCGCCTTCACAATTCAGGCACTCACAGGCACACACATCGCACACACACCCTTTTTTCTGGTTGAGCGTCTGTACTTTTCTGAGTGACCACTTAGTTTGTGGGATTTTTGGGGAGGCATGGGGGAGGGAAGTGGGTGCAAACCATTAGGTTTTTTTCTAATGCTTAATATTAGTTAGAAGGTATTAATCAATATGTGGTATTTATCACAGGGAAGAATGCATTTATTGGTTGTTCATAGAAGACCTTGAGTGTCTACTGTCAAGTTTGCTTAAAGAATAGTCCTTGTCTCTTTATGCACTTAGAACTGATTTAAATTCTCAATTCAAAATTAAGGATAGTATGGTTCACTGAGTTGAAATAGTACTATCTTAAACTTTTCTTCCTATGTGTTTTTTATTTATTTTTTCACCTCTCAGAGCCTGAACATTGGAAACTATGGCCAGGCTGCTTGAGAAAGAGGAAGTAAAAGGCATTGGAGATAATGTCTTCCATCTCAGCCACAGGTCAAGGAGACTTTGGCTTCTCTGGCTCCTTTCCTTTCTGCTTCAACATCTATTTCTGGTCCATCCCACATTTGTTGGTCCTGTAGCAGCCCTCTGGATACTCGTCATGATTTAGGGGGACCAAGGCTGCATTTGTGCAAGTGCTTTTTCAAGTCATCTTACCAAAAAGACCCTCACTCTGCCTTTCTGCTGTTGCATTCTCTTTCTAGACCAGGAAAGAGAGACAATCTAGCCTCAGTGTTCATCCAGAGAAGAAGAAACTCCTTGGGGTTGGGGGTGCAGGGGCCTTCACTCACCCTTCTACAGGAGTCTTTTTTTTTTTTGAAAGTCTCAATTAAAAATACTCTATGGGTATATAACTGACATACAAACCAAGTTCTGTGGCAGTATTTACATAAACACAAAAATACACGTGTAATTTTAGAAAGGTGCATAAAGAAAGCTCTTTTCCCTACAATTTATAAAGACTCATAGCATAAGTTTAGGAACAAAGTGTTGCATAGACATGACAATAGCGTATAAGTCAAGCTGTGGATCCTGTCCTGTGGGAAGTCTGCAGCTGCAAGCAGGAACACAAAGCTGCTGATAGCCATTTTATTAAACATGTGGCTTTCTGTCTCACGACATGTAATATTTCATATTTTTTGATGAAGAAAATGCTAGTTTTCTTTCTTTTCAGAAAGACTAACTTACAGGCTTCCCATCTGCCCTGTGGTGAATTTTCATTTCCTGAGAAAAACGAAACAGGAGGATTCTTCTATAACATTTACTTGAATTCATGTTATTGTAGCAAGCAATAAAACTGCAAAGGTATTTCTCAGACTGATGTCATCTATCAACTTGGTCATAAAATTAAGTAGCCTAGCCATAGTTCATTCATTATGTCAGTTTTTTATTGTTATTATTATTTGCACACCGGCAGCACCTGCCCTACTTCATGGGAGTCAGAACTCTGGAGAAGGCCTTATGAGCACGAACTGCTCTTATTTCTTGTACATGTTATAGTGGGAAGGAAATAGAGCGTTGAGAGCGTGCACATCACCCGCAACAGGATGGCCTGCCATCGCTCACAGTGTGCATTTAGTGAATGCTCTCAATGTATCGAGCATGGCTCCAAATGTCCTCTACACACCATCTCGTTTGGTTTCGACAACTCTATGAATAGGTATCATTTTTGTTTACAAATAGAAAATCTAAGATTTGGGGACATAAACTAATCTGTTTCATTCAATACCAACTGGTAATTGGCAAAAGCAAGAATTGAGTTTGTGTATTCTCTAGTTACTTCCCACATGATCTTCTTGGTATGGCCACAGACATGCCCTTTACCGAGTCTGTTCTTCAGCCAGGGAGGAGCAGTCAGGTGTCAGCAGCAGGGGCACTTCCCTACCCCACGCCACCGACCCCTGCCCTTGCTGCTGAGCAGGAATGCCATCAGGGAGGGGGAGCTCAGGAAATGAAGATTGGTGAGAAGCTCTTGGCCTGATTGTCCCGGGTGTTTTCTAAATTTAGAATCTTCTTGGTGTGGTCTGGCCAAAAACTGAAGTTGATAATCACCAAGTACATGACAATATTGTGGAGTTCCTTTGGTAGAGTGTTTAGAACATTGGTTTTTTAAATTTTTTATTCATTTATTAAACTAAGGTTTTAGAACCTTAAATGCCCATGTGTCAGAGATTGTGGATAAAAATCTAAGCCTGACGAAGGTGATCTCTCTGCCCTGCTGAGACAGGGAGACGACAGCCAGCTGGTCACCTGCGCTGTCGCAGGTACAAGGATGAGAGAAGATCGTGCTGTGGTGCCCAGGGCGCGGGCAGCAGCTTTCCAGTGAAGATGGGAGAACTCACTTTTCTAAGGTCAATCAGTACACTGTAGGACCTTGGACAAGTTCCTTACACTCCATGACTTTCATTTCTTTGTGCACGTGGAATAATAATCACCTTATCAAAAAGGTTTAGAGAAATGAGCTACATTTCTATGTAGCATACTCAATACATGGCCAAAAGTGGTGCATGTTTAATTCGTGAAGCTGTTTTGTCCTTCAAACATTTTCCCCAAGTACTCATTTACTAAGAGAATGAAAAAAAAAAGAAAGAAAGCTTTCTTTAAATAAATGTTATAGACTCAATAAACAGAACTGAATCAGTGAAGTTAGCTAATTCAGTTTTATACCTCATATTGGATTCCACTTTGTGTTCTATGCTCTGCAAAGAGCAGCAGGTATGTGACTCAAGATTCAGGGAGCTGATGCACCAAACAGACCCATGACCACAGAGAACTGCCGTGACACCCTCTCTCCACAGTCATGCCAGCGAGAACACTACACACGCCATGCCACCAGTGCATTGGGAAGCAAGGAGCAAGAGGGATGGGTTATTCCAAAGACAGAGTTTTAGAGGGCAAGTCAGTGCTATTCTGTATCTTTCACACGGGACTCACGCCAGGGCTCAACACTGGAAGAATTCCCAAACACTAGGGCTGCTCTTAAATCTGATAAGCCCCGTAAGAGAGAGGCCAAGGCTGCTTGCTCATGAGCAGTCATCACCCAGGACCCAGGGATCCAGACTACAGCTTTCTCAGGTCCTGCCAAACTCATTCTCTGTGACTTTGGAAAAAGTTAGGTTGCCGTACAAATAGTACTTACTAAAAATCATCACTGTGCCTTGCACTTGTCCACCTTCTAATTTTGTTCTAAAGGCCAGTCTGAAGCGCTACCTTCTTTAAACAGCAAATTCTGCAGAGGCTACAGACTGGTATCATAAAATTCATCGCCGTACCTTTTCTAAATAATCACCACTACTTGTCTTTCCTGTGGTCTGAAATTCCACCATCATCATGGATGGAGACCTTACATCTTTTTATGTTTTCATGAATCTCTTGCTAATAATTCCAGGTATTGCTGAGAGGAAACTTTCCATAGAGAGTCAATTTTGGCCATTTTTTCTTCCTTTTAAAAGAATCCGTTCAGCACATATACAAAGGCTTTTGCTGTTTTATTCAGCATCAGCTTCAGTACATTGACAGTGGCCGTCCTGTGGCATTGTGGCGAGGGAAGAAATATCTGTGACTAATTCTGAGGCCAACGTTGGCATAGAGAGAAAGAGTTTGGTGAACAGTTGTTAAAGTGTGCAGTGAGTGGCGGTCTGGCAGCAAGCATTCACAGCTTAGGGCGTAGTTCGTTTCCGACACTGCCAGGAGGCTTAGGGTAAGACTTCAAGTGAAAAGTCTAAGGCTGTGTGAAAAAAAGATGCACTAAGGATTAGAAACTCTAAAAAGATAGTGGACACTGGCCAAAGATCCAAAGATAGCCATCCCCTGGGTGACCTTGGAGACTTGGCTTTCTTTCACTTGGCGCCATCTACTTAGCCAACAATAAGCTGATGCTTCCTAGCTCTAAATGATAACAGAGTTCTGGGGTTTATATTTGAAAATTTGGGTTGTTTTCAGGTGTCTCTCTGTATATACATATCTTTTGTCTCTCTACATATATTCAAGAGGGACAGACTTAGTTTGTTCAGAAAACCAGAAATGAGCATACATGAATAGTATAGACTATCAACTTTAAAGATTTTCTGGTCCAAACTTTCTATTTGTAAATAGGGAATCTAAAACTGGAATTGGTTAAAATAGTTACCAATCACTGCTCATTTTTTCAAAATTTAGACTTTACATCTATCTTACACTTTCAGTTTAATCAGTAACTACCCCCCCCCTTTTTTTTTTTTTTTGGTCACAGACAAGAGAATTATATAATAGGGAAAACTCACAAAATCTGAGGAATCCTGTTGTGCAGTCGATGCCAGCTTTTAGGTGCTGCAGGCTCTGAAGTTATAGAGCTGAATTGCTCTGAGGTTTGCCTGAGCCCGCTCACTGTTTGACGTGAGGTGGTGCATGTTTACCTTCTCACCTGCTGCTTCAGAACTTTGTACATCTCAACAAGCATTTCCAGGAAATGAATATTTCAGATCAACATTTACCAAAGGTGTTTATTGATTATTTCATTAGAGGATCTGCATGTTGTAATATCGAAAAAGCAAGTAAATTGACATGACTTGTTTCAAAATCTGTTATTCATTAATGAATGCATTCTATCAACAGTATTTCTTCAGTGTCATTTTTACCAGCATCATAGTGGCCTGAGAAAAAATATTCACCAGAAAAGTTAATTGTTAATAGTACCTACTCCAAAAAACCATAAGCAAATCTGCATTTCTCTCAGATGATGGAACACCTTCCACAAAGATTCATCTGAAATAATGAAGACCACTAATCCCATCTCTTTTCTTATGTTCTTCAGCTACATTATATGTGCAACTTTTCAGAAGAGTTTGCTCCATACAGGTAGGAAATCCTACTTACAGTCTATACATCCCACAGAAAAGGACGAGGTAAGTGACACAGAGAACGCTGAAGCGCAATGTGGAAGGCTGATCTTTCTCAGTGGTCATTGTTCTCAATAGTCATTGAAGGCTGCTGGACAAAAATGTTCAGAACGAACACAGAAGAGAGCGAGCCCAGGGGGGCGATGTGTATGGGAATAGCCTGTCCAGCCTGACTTCCACCTTGGGTGAGAGAATGTTACACTGCGAACCAATATTTGAAATTGAGTTTAGACAGAACAACAGCGTGAACTATGCCAGGAATAATACACTAATTGGTGCATATTCCATACCGGGTGCTGTGCTCAGCACTTCACACGCATGCTTTTGTTTAGTCGGAACAACCATCCGGTGTAGTAGAGAAACAGAAACTTTGAGGGCTTAAAGTTATTTTTCTTTTATTTTCTGTAGGTAAAAGTTGAACTCAGAATAGTTGTTCCCTAATCTTTGTAACCTAAGAAGTAAGAACAACTTTTGTTCAGTATAGAGGCTAAGCTCTTTAGAGGTACTAGTACTTCCCATCAAGAACACGTGTTTGTGCATGGTCAGTGAGGGTGACCAGGACCGGCATGATGGGCAAATCCAAGGTGTGTGGGAGACTAAGCCTCCCATTGGGTGAAGGCTCATCATTTTGTACTCAATGCCAGTATTTAATATTCTATTTGAGAATGACTTATTACCTTCTTATTAAAGAATTAGATAACTGAATCATCACTTTAATTAGTTTGAAAGTGTCTATGTGCAGCTTATTTGTGGACAAATGACAGATTTTTAGCTACTCAATACAGTTGAACATATATAAAAATCATTCATAGAAAATGGTTTAAATACATGTGAAGATTTATTCTAGCAATTTGTTCTTACTCTTTGTGGAATATAAAAATAGGTCTAGGAACTCATGAGTGTACAAATATACTTTGCAGAATGTGAAGGGGATTTCAATCTAGAAAATTCCTCAAGCACTATCTTAGTGTAGAATAAAATACTATAGTCTGAGAAGATTATAAACAGAAATTTATTTCTTACAGTACTAGAGGCCGGAAAGTCTAAGATCAAGATGCAGGCAGATTCCGTGTCTGGTAAGGGTTCATATTTCTCATCTTGTATGAATCTTCTTTCTGGCCTATAAATGATGTCTTCTTGCTGTGTTTTTATGTGGTGGAAAGAACAAAAGAGCTCCTTTGCATAAAGGCTTTGACTCCACTTATGTGGGCTCCACCTTCACAGCCTGGTAGAAGTTCCTACCTTCTAGTACCTTCACCCTGAAGTTTAGCATTCCAATGTGTCAATGGCAGGGAGAGGCAAGGATCTATATTAGAGCAGCAAATAAAACATTTCATTTTATTTTTTAGTGATGCCACATATTAATAACCAGGATTATCTGGAGGAGAACTTAAGAGACATGTGAGTTTTGGTATTATTTTTATTTGAAATTTGATAATACCTTGTTATTGGGGGAAGTGGGGCAGCAGTGGTGGAGAATGATGGAAGAAATAGATTTGATTTTAATGTTAGCACTCACAAATACTCTTTCAGCACCAGCATTATGGTTTCTCAGTTTCTTCAGAAAGCGACTTATGAAGAAGTACAGACAATAGTTAAGGAGTTGCTGGATCTTGCAGAAAAGTGCAAGAATCTTAAGTCACATGAATCACCTTC
This sequence comes from Ctenodactylus gundi, assembly GCA_004027205.1. Classification (NCBI taxonomy): domain Eukaryota; kingdom Metazoa; phylum Chordata; class Mammalia; order Rodentia; family Ctenodactylidae; genus Ctenodactylus; species Ctenodactylus gundi. The sequence continues at coordinate 66,113 of PVKB01000533.1, read as the reverse complement.
AGAATGTGCTCATCAATTGGTAGGTGAATCATACTCTGCTTCTTTCTCTTTTCAAAAACTAGATGGTGAACAAAGGGTGTCAGGAAAAGGGCTGGTTGGAGAACTAGGCAGGGGACTGTAGGCAAGAATATGTAGGTGAGCCATAGCCCAGGTAGAATCTTGGCAAGTTCATAAACCTACATTTTATTCACTCATCTCCTGGAGTCCAGGCTCTGAGGATCGAATCCTCAAGAGAATGAATTATTATCTCAAATAACAACATGCTAATTTATGTTGATTGCTCTTCCTGATCACTAGGATGCCATTACCTGACCTCTACATATAAAAAATTCTAGGAAACTGAACAACTGATTTTGAATAAGTTTCTTAGAGAATATGAAAAAAGGAAAAACTACCTTTCTTTATGGGCCTCTTTCCCAGTCAGTAGAAAATTATGAGAATTATGATTTGACTTATTTTAAACTGTGTCTTTCTTGTGATTAACAGATCCCATGAAAATAGGAATTCTTTTAGGAAATTCTTAATAAACATTAACAATCATACCAATTACATATTTGAGTTTATTACTCTCATGCTAAATGATTTTAAGTATAAATGAATGTTCTTCTTTGTTTAGAAATTATTTAAACTTTATTTTCTTGAAGCTAACACATTTAACTAGACTCTGAATAGACATAGAGAAATTATCAGTCTTATTAAGAATGCATTTTAAGTAAGATTCTATCAGTAGCCATTTTCACTTATTTTATGGTGTTTCTTACTTACTTTCATTTCAAAGACGACATTTATTTGCCTTTTTTCCCCAAATATAAAAACATATGTCACTTGAGGTTTATTGCTACCCCCAAATAGAAAACTTACTAGATTATTGCATTTTGATTGAATATTTGCCAAAAAGTACCTATAGCTTCAAAGTTTAATTCTCAATTCTTAAAATACGCTCCCATGGAAATAAAACTAAAAAAGATTTGAGAATAAGAAATTACCTGTTATTTCTTAGTGGCTAGTTCTTATTAAAAATACTTTGCACTGGAAATTTTGGCTTGTTTTTCCTTATTTTTATTTCCAACTTTTTGGAAATGAAGCAGCTGCATTGAAGAGAGAACACTGGTATTATCTATCAGGATAAGTGCCTGGCAAGTGGGAATTTGGACTTAAAGCCCTAAAAATTTTCTATGAAATCAGTTATGTCCCAAAACTAATGGATTCAAAGTTTAACATTATGCATCGAGTGACCTTTTCACTGCAATAACTTCTTGCCTTTCCTGTGGTTAGGAATGTAAATCACATATACAACCTCTTTAAGTCATTTTCTTCCCATAGATGGCTGTCTTTTTAGACCATACTTGTAACAACCAAGAAATGATTGACAAACATGTGTTGACTGATTGTTGTAATGCAAATGACACAGAGAAACTCAATTGCTTTTTATCCTATAAAAAAGATGATGCGGATGACATTGACATGTTCCCAGTTCTAAAGCCTGAACAGATCTGTGAGGAGGGCAAAGAGAATCAAGGGTCAGTGAAGGAAAGGTAAGCCTTTTCATTGTCTTGAAGAAGAGTGTTTTCCAATTCTGAAACGTATCTTTTTCCATAGAATCTTTTGAGAATACAATGCTTTGTTATAAGGAATTAAGATGGAAACTTGCACATAAATATATGCTTTCTTCCCCTCTTCAGAGTGACCGTTATCATTATATTGAACCAATAGGGCATGAAAATGTCTATGCCATATAATTTGCTAAACATGGTTAGCACCTGTAGAGGACTCGTCTCCTTCAGGGGTATACTAATCAGACCACTAGTAATAATAATAAAAGGTATATTCTCCTAGGGAACCAAGTACACAAAACATAATAAGCAGATTATTGAAGGCAGACAATAAATAAACGGGGCTAATACTGGAAAGGTTCATCAGTGGAAAGCAGGGGAGGATTATCTGACACAGTGAAGATAGAATCTGTCACTGGGAACCTACTAAAAAACAATATCCATTGAAGATTACACAGACATGAGTTTTCAGCTAAAAACTGACTCTATGGTTGCCATGTGGAGTGGACAGCACCACAGTGCACGTGTTTCCAAGCTCTTATTTTGATAATGTGTGTGCTGAGATTCGGGTGCTAGCAAGCGGTTGGCATTAAGAACAGAGAAAGGAGTTTAGAACAGGGAAGGAGAAGAAAAACACACCATGGCTCTCAAGAAATGCAGTTCTGGCCATATTATTTAAGTTCGACCCAAACATGAGGAGTAAGGCCAAGTTCTGATGCTGGATGTGCAATCTGCATTCTTGTAGAGCATGGAGAGATGACTTCAGATTTTAGTTGTGCAACTCTAGCCCAGGATGAGTGAAGACAGCGAGGAACGTGTCCCTGCTTGGCTGGCTAGACCAAACACCTTAAATTCACCCAGACAGGAGCAAAAATGCCCCTAGACATTACTGGACTTCATGTAATAATTAAATGGCTCCAGGGAATTAGGGAGAAAGGACAAGGGAATCATGCAAGCTTCTGTGTGCCTGAAATCAAGGGAGACCAACTGCAGAACCAATATAGAAGCTTGCCTTCATTTATATTAAAGTTCTGGACATGGTCTCACTAACCACCCTTGTAAGTTTCATGCCCAACAGCAGGCGATGTCCCATTACCCATATAAATATAGGTTTTTGCCACTGATTTTTTTCTTCCCTACTTACCTTGGTCATGTCATAGGCACGTAGGGCGCATCTAACCAACCTTACAGTGATTCGTCTGGAGTGAACAGCTGATGTGTAGTGTTACTTCCTCTCAATTACCAAGGACTTCTAGAAGTTTCGGACAATACAACTGAACGAATCCTGGTTTTAAGAAATAATGTCAGCATCTATCCTTGAATTCAGAGTTATACAACTTTCGTGTTTGTAAAATTACAGATACAGCTATGAAACTTCTAGAAGGTATCCATTTTTATATGGACCCACTATCCTAGCCATGTCTGCTTGCTACGAAATGGCTATTCGGTCATGTTGTGGAGAAGATCAGACAGAATGCCTGCAGAGAAAGGTATACGCACGCACCCTCTGTTGCTCAGGGCCTAGCTGGGGCAGGTGTGGACTGCGGGCAGACGCCTACACACCATCACCTGGTGGCTGCTAGAAATGAGGGTCAGAGCTCTTCTGACCTACTAAACACATTTTATTTTACCAAGATACCCAGGTGATTAATATAGCCATTAAAAATTGACAAATGTGAGCTAGCATAAGCATTACTTCATAATATTTATTATTCCAGTTGCTATTGTTGTGTAACAACACTCCCCAAATTTAATGATTGAAAGCAATGGTAATCATTTTATTTTCCTTCATAATTTCTGTAGCTCAGTTTGTAGAACTCTTTCATAGTGAATGCAAAGGCCTGGGTTCTATACTTAGCATCGAAAAAAAATTGATTTTTCTGGAGGGAGACACCAGGTAGATTTTCCATAAGTCATAGAAAAAGATGGTATTTGGCAGTTATTTTGATAAAATGTTCAAGGACAGACAGTGCCACGTTTCCCCCTGAAGACTTCTTTGATATTCTGAATGAGAAACTGTGTCATTTCCTCCAAACTTCATAGAATCTATTTATCCTATTGAGCCCTTGTCTTCAGAAATTAATGTATGTAGAGTTTCTGGCATAGGCTAAGTATTGAATGATGGTATATATGTCTTCCAGAACAAAATATCTGACCCTCACAAGTTCAAGGAGGAGAGATTTATTTTAGCTCACAGTTTTTAGAAGAGGCAGAGAGGGTGTGGTGGGGGACAGCTGCTCATGCCGTGGTGGCTGGGAGGAAGAGAGGAGGGAGCCAACTGGGAAGGAGATATGCCCTCCTTCGTCATGCCCCCCATAACCCATTTCTCCAACCAGGTCTGACCTCTTAACAGTACCTGAAATCACCATCTATTGGTGAGTGTGGCGCCCTCACGAGCCAATCACTTTCCAAGTTTATGAAACTTTTGGTGGACATTTTAGATTTAAACCATACCACTTCCACTTTATTCTTCTCTTGATGAATTTTAATTTCTTGGGAAGCCAATTCCTAAGCAAGAAACTCATTTTTTCAGTTCTGTTTTATTTCAATGAAAAAGCTGAAAGACAACAATCACACACAGACTTGAATCTCTTTACTTAGTCTTTCTGAATGACGCCATTTTTCCCCATGGAGGTGAGTTTTGTATGTAACTTGTTCTTACTCTTTTAAGTTTTCCTTTTAGGTTAAGTGGAAACTTGTCCTAAAGATATAATCTGCCTGTACAGTGTTAATTATCAGCCGATTCTGTTAAGTCACGGAGGAGTTCTTTCCTCACCCTCACCTGGTGATGTTTACAATGTGCGGCTGCCAGGATTTTTATTGCTAGTGACTCTTGCTCATTCCTCAGAGAAAATTACCTAATGGGTTGCATAAAAATGTGTCTGTAATTACAAGCTGTAATACATGCCCAAGGCCTCAAGGACTCTGTTATGAAGAAGTGGATGAGCTTGCATTTGATTTCTATTGAGATGATACAGCACAAGGATAGTAATAATTTATACTTAATTAAAAAGTATAATTAATTTATATTTAGAGTATTTATTAAATTGTGCCACTTTTGTGGTTCAAAGATAGTCTTTATATACATTTCTTGGGCTGGAGAAACAGTTAGCTCAGCAGTTGAAGCGCTTGCCTAGCAAGTGCTGAGTACCCAAATTCGATTCCCCAGCACCACATAAACTAGGCATGGGGGTGCATACCTGTAATTCTCACACTCGGAATCAGAGGCAGGAGGATTGCTGTGAGTTCGAGGCCAGTCTGGGCTCCATAGTGAGCCCAGAACCAGCCTGGACTAGGGTGCGACCTTGTCTCAAAACAACAACAACAACAACAACAACAACAACAGAAACGATAACAGCAAAAAAACCCCAAAACCCAAAAAACAAACCTCCTGACTTGTTTTTGAAAACATCACTGTGAATTACAGTTATCCACAGAAGAAAATCTAATGTTTTAAATGAAATTATAAAGCTCTTTTGAAATCTTAAAATATTATGTATATTTCTACCCCAGAGAGATATGAATTTTGGCACATTTTCTTTTTGTATTTTTTTCTATTCACAGATTTTGTCTTATGTGTTGTTGTGATCACATTAAATATATAGGTTTGACTAGATGTTTAAATATTCCCATTTTTATTAGAAATATAAATCTCAAAAATCATGTCATTGCTTGTTTAATGCAATCCTTCTGCTACTGAACTCTTATTTAACCCAAACACTTGTCTATCATAACAAAAATGCATGTTCTTCTTTTTTTGAAAACTGTGTCTTTATTTATTTAGAAATTTGTATTTGTGATAGTTTTAAAGATAGGAATGTCTGGTTAAAGATTGTGAACATTGGTACAATTGGGCGTATACATCATGAAATGCCCTATGTGACAGGGTTAGAGGCTTAGATAAACACAAATGCAGCTGAGGGACACTAATGAAATTTATTCTGGCAACTCTCTGAAATTTTGTTTGCTACTTTTCTGTTCTCATTTATATTCCAAACATTGACAATTCTGGGACAAATGATCCCTTGGGGGAAGCAAGTTTCTGCTTGACAAAAAACACAATTTCATTCTTTTGCTTTTGAGCTTCTTTTAATTAATTGAGCAAAAGATTTTCTAATTTTTGAGGAGGTAAGCAATTTTATTTTCTCTCCTTCTGTTCATTGTGAGGCTAGCTTTTCTGTTACTATCTTTTTTTTCTACTTACAGATTGAACCCATCAGAAAATACATTAAAGAAATGTCTTTGAGACATCACCATTTATGTGACATTGGGAGTAAATTCAGCCACACAATAGCGACAGCAGTGTGAGTTATCTATTTGGATGTGGACTTCATTGCTATTGGCTCTTGGACTAAACCAGTACAGAAGTCATTTAGCCCTCTTTTAGCAACATCCTTCTCTACAAGCTTGGCTTGCTTCTCCACATGCGTGTTATTTGCCTCTTCAAATAACAAACACGGCGTGTGGATGAGATGGCAAAGTCCTCCCTGCCGCCAGAACTTCCTGCCTCGATTTCTTTCTCCATCTGCTCAAATCTCTCAGTGTCTTCCTCAGTGCACAAAGGCTTTGAATATTTAGATGAAAACTCTTACTGGCTTTTTCTGCAAGGTAAAAGGTGAGGGAAGAAAAGCTATTGGAAGGCAGGAAAGATTTGGGTTCCAAACCATATAAAGTAGAAAAAGTGAGTAGTGCTTTCTGAGGGTGGGGGTGGGGGAGAATTTGGAGCTACAAGGTGTGCCTCTTTCTGGCCCAGGTTGTGCTGCGGTCCATGCGGATCTCTAAAGACATCTGTCTTCCTTGCGTTATCTTCTTCCCCAGCTCAAGACAACCTCGGGCCTCCTGGAAGCTCCGTTCTACTTATGGGGCAAGACCATTCTCCTGATTTTTCAGGAAAATTTCACTTCCATAATTTCTGTCTTTATGAGGAACAGATTTACATAGGAAAATCAGGCCGGATGTATTTCCAACTCTAGCCAGCCTACATTTCACTGCCTATTTAAACAGCTTAACTTCTTTAGCTAATAATTTGACAATAATTCCTATATTTTAGGTGATTTTGAATTGTTCGCGTTTGTGGCTTAGGTCTTTGCACAGCTCTGGAAGCTCTCACTGAAGAAGTAGGGTGCATTTGCAATACTCCACATTTACAAATATGTTTCTACCTTTCAGCTATTCAATGAACTAAGAAAGGATCAAACCCAAACACTTTTCAAAATGTTTTATTTTTCTTTTTAGGGAAATGGTTCTGCTGACTAAAAAACAACCCACAGCTGATTTTTCTGAAATTGTTAAACTGACCAGGGATGTTAGAAATCTGCATGAGACCTGTTGTGAAGGAAATACAGTAGCATGTGCATTTCACAGGGTAAAGACCATTTTCTTAGACCTCCATTTGTCCTTTAAATGCCTCGTTACTTTTAAACAATGGGACAGTGGTAGACAAGGAACCTGGACAAGTAATGATCATTGTCCAAAGTCACCAGTACCATGGTGCTCGGCTGTTGTGTTCACAATTCGAGCCACAGTTTTTCTTTCCTTTCTTACTTTGCCTCCACTAGCTGCTCTTGGACTTTTTAGAGCTGGCCTCAGCTTTCTTCCAAGTGGAATCTGTATTTCATTCAGTTCTGCTTCTCGCACAAGACGTGAAATCGCATCTTACCTCAGCCCAGTGGAAAAGGAAAGCAATTGAGGAGAAATAGATAGAATCATGGGACACGCAGCATGGGGACAAGGACTGCATGGAATTTACTTGCTGCATGCAAATATGAAGGCCCAAAGCAAAGAAAAGAATGGTAACTGACAAAAAGTGCATGAAGGTCCTAGTTATTGCTCATGTGCTTCTTCATTTTGCAAATGTGAAAGCTGAACAGTTTTCAGGACAGAAGATACAAAATAAAAAGCAAAAGAAACAAAGCGACACTAAGTACAAAACACAATTTCATGAAGAAAGTCAAAGTCAAATGCATGACTCTTGAGTAAAGACTCTTGCCTCAACAATTGTAGTCTGATTATGCAATCTATTTAAAAATGTAGAAAATCGATAACAATTAAAATAGAAAATCATTGAATAGGATGCTAAGATGAATCCCCAAGGTTCTGAGTCTCCAATTTCTACTTTGCTGGCACAGAGAGTTGGGGTCAGACAGCTTCCCTTTGGCAGGCATGGTTGGGGGTGGTGATCAGCAGGAGAAGGTGGTAGTACCCCTGTGAATTCCACCCTGGAGATAGACAGACAGTCTAACACTGTTCTTCATTTTTAAAAATCTCAGATAGCACTTGAAGGAATACTATCTTGAGTACTTAGAGAAGTAGTGCTGGCTCTTCAGGTCAAATTGTCTGGTCCTGTTTGCCTGAAAAATAGGTGAATTTGGTAGAAAAGGAAAGAAATCTTTGGACCTGGCATGATCTACTCCAAGTAAAAACAAAACAAAACAAAACAAAATCTCTAAAATCCCTTAACCCATAAGCAATAGCCATGACACTGCACTCCAGAGCTGGTGTCCATCTGGACCACAGTAGGAATGCCAGGACAATGCACAGTTATTCAGATTGTCTATAGTTTCACAACCAATTTTAAATAATTGTAAATTTTTCTGATCGTTCTGTGTTGGTGGAGACTATAGAGGAAACAAGTTTGGAATTACTGTTTTGATAAAAGTATAGTTTATATTTAATTTTTTCATTCTATATTAGAGGGGTTTTATTTCTTTTTACTTAAGATGGATTTTGAACATTAATGTTAATTTTTTATCATTTTAGGGTGATCATTTGATTTCTATTCTTTGACTTATTCACTAGTGATTTTTATTACATTTTTTCTTAATTTTTAACCACCGTTATGTCATTTTACTATGTCTCTGAAGTTGGGACGTATCTGTGAATATATTCAAATTTTTGTGCTTGTGCTTCGGTTTGAGAATGAGCTATAACTGCTTTTTTTAGTATGTATATTTTATCAATGTTTTGCTACTTATTGTGGCTTCTAAAAATGAATCATAATTTTTCCCCCCACATGAGTTCTCTAAGATGACAGAAATAGTATTGAGCTCATCTGTTTCGGAAAAATTTGCACTCCTCTTTAAAACTAACATCGTGGTGGAAATAAATACTGAGTGTATCATCTTTTCCAGTTCTTTGTTGATGAGCCAGTTTTTTCTCAGTGCTTTCCCAGCAGATCTTTATTGTTCATGAATTCTCTAATTATGAATTCATTTACTTCCCAAAGTTCAGTGATAATCCCAAAATCAATACTCAGAGCACTTTCATGGTCATTCATCGACTAATACTCAGAGCAGCAAAATTTTTGAGTTGCCTCGTATGCACAGTCTGACCCGAAGTCTAACACAGCAATGTTCAGTCTTCCTGTGTCAGCTGGTATACCATAAGTAAGAGTCCTTTTGTGGTCCATGTAGTGGCAATTGCATTTTTGTGGTTGTTGCGGGTAATTTTGCTGTTAGTAATGAGATGCTATCTAGTGGTCTTAAGTGCAAGAAACTGTGATGTGTTTACAAAAGGCATATGCACATTTGATGTGTTCCATTCATGCATGAGTTCTAATGTCAACAACACAACAATATGTGTTAAATTAGGGGTTTAAATGGAAACACTCATAAAGCAAAGCTATGTCTTGGTTGATTGATTAAAATCTTGTGACTACAGGTTTATAGGAATCTAGTATTTTTCTCTTAGGGTCAATAATCCAGTATTCACTAATTCGGTTTTTATAAGTATTATAAAAAACGAGAACCTCTTCTTTAAGTTTAATAATATATATTTTTAAAAGTCTCTTTTATTAGCATTGTTTCCTTCAGAAATATAGTTGTAAATGATAATACTAATACTGTCATTTGAAACTTAAAAACATCATCAGTTATACAGTTGCCCCTTCTTTTCCTCACGCATTTGTTATTTCCTTTAGTTAATTAGTTAGTAGTGCAAGGGCACTGTTTAATCTGCTGGCCTTCTCCAAGACAAAGCTCGTGGACTTACCTACTTGTTTCTCAGTTTAAAATTACTAATTCTTTCCTCAGTTTTGTTAGTTACTTTAAGCATACATTTTGGGTGCCTGCTTAATTTTATTCTAGTGCTTTTAAAAATAACTTTGTTAGCAAGAATTATTTTACCCTAAATAGCCATTTCTTTTATATATTATCTTCCATTATTTATTTTCCATCTTTTTCCTTTATCTCTTGATTAGAGCATTTCTCTGAATGCTCTGAGGAATGAGACAGGCATTGTACCCATCAACAGCCTACAGTTGTACGGCCTACAAGCTTTATGTTTTGATCAGTGTTTATTGCATCATCCCATTTTGTTTCACAGCATCCCACCGTCCTGCAAACAGTATGTTTATAAGGACAATATTTTTTCATATTAAATGATATCAATTAATATAGTTTACCATTCTATTTTATTGGTAAATCAACATCACTCAATCATACATGGCAAATTTCTCTCTTCTCATCTGATTTTACAACTCTATAGGAGCAACATTCTTTCTTTTTTTTTTTTTTAACAGGGTCTTGATCTGTGGCCGAGGCTGGTCCTGAACTCACTATGGAGCCCAGACTGGCCTTGGACTCATAGCAATCCTCCTGCCTCAGCCTCTCCAGTGCTGAGATTACAGGCATGAGCCACCACACCCGGCTTATGTGGTGCTGTGGAATTAAACTCGGGTACTTAATGCTTGACTTAGCTCTTGTTGGGCAAGTGCTTTAACTTCTGAGCCATTCCTCCAGCCCAAGGAACAACATTATAAGAGTGTATCATCATTGCTATATCCTAACTTTAGAAAAATGCTTTCTGTGTGCCAAGAACTAATTCTAGCCATTTTATTTTTGTGACAAGCGTTTTTATAACTCTGTTCTTGATTTTCAACAGATTCTATCTTGTTGAATTCCACAACTTTAGCAAGTATTATTTTTATATTTATTTCACAGATGAGGAAATTGAGATACATAGAGGTAAAGTAATTTGCCCAAAGCCATAAACCAAAAGTCAGGATCAAACGTAGAATGAATATAATAAATAAACACATTTTTTGGCTCAGAGACAAAATGCTTCCAAAATTGGCATCCTAAAACAAGAACAATATCAAGATAAAGAAATTCTTCATTTGTATTTTTGGGGAGCTAAAAAGCAGAAACCATGATTCAGTCTGTCTCATGAGTTCTTTTTCTTTCTCTTGGATATGCACAATCTGCAGATTCATCAACATACCAACAACACACAACTCAGAATCCTCGTATGTTCTTTAAAATACTCTAAAAGATCCTGTGACCCTTGACTAAGGCCAACTCTATAAGTATTTCTTTGTCAAATGAGTCAGATCAAAAGACTTTTTGGTCTTTCCCTTTGCCAAGGATGAAACAGTATATATAACATGCTAAGTTTTTCTCTGTTCATCTACTAACGACAATAAAAATAAGTTCAGGGTGAAGTTCTCAGAAACACCTGCTCCTTTTTGTGATTTATAGAGCCAGCTTATGAACCACACCTGCTCCAAACAGGCTGCCCTCACTGGCAAGCTCACCCCGTGCTGTGAACAGCCAGCGCCATTCCGGGGGGAGTGCATCCTCATCTCAGACATTGATGACAAGCCTACCCTTCCAACTCTGCCACTCAGAAGGTTTACAGAAGACCAGTTTGTATGTGAACAATTCACTGAAAAGCAAGATGCCTTCCTTCAAGAGTAATGTAGCTTTTTGTAAAGTTACAGTGATGGGATATGTATGCATGACTTCTTTGGGAGAGATTGTAAATTGGAATGACGACTGAGGAGCTCGCTGGCCAGTGGGATCTGGGGCCAAGAGGTGGTGCTTATGGAGTCTGCAGTGGGCAACTGCTACTTGGCCATGATGCTTTGTAGGAATTAAGTTTGGGGTGTGAGGTCTACTACACTCAGAGAGGAACTCTAACTCTCCCAACTCTTAAATGTTGACAAATATTACAGTATTAAAAATACAGTGAGGGACAAGTATTTGCATGTTTTAGTGTAAGGGACATGGAGATGAGTAAGAGTTTCAGGTCAGTACACGTGGCCAACTAAATAACTTACTTACATTTAAAGACTTATTTGATAAAGAGGGGACAATAATGATTTAATAACTAGCCAGAACTTTGTACAAAATTCAATATCAAAAATCACTTGGGTAAAAGTATATTCTCAGCCAAATATTTAATGTAAAATTAAGTGCAGATGCGCAGCCAGAAACTTGTCAGTTAACCAGGACTTCTTGGTTCAAGTTCTTGATCTGCCATTCACAACTACGTGACTCTGGAAAAAAATCATGCAGTTTTGTTGATTTGGTTTCCTTATCTCCAAATATAGGCAATGAGTCCTTTTGCCAGCCTCCTCTAGTTTCCAAATGCTGTCAGACCCTCAAAGCTCATTGTAAAATGACCCTAAGTTGTATTTTCAAAATTTTACTTGATACTGGTTGATAAAATAAATGCTTAAAAGTACGATCAGTTAAATTTCATGGTTATAATTCATTTTGAAAGAGGATTTGTGGCCACTGCTTATCTTTACTGTTTATCTTCCAATATGTTTTATGTGATACAGGTTTCTTTATGAATATTCAAGAAGAAATACAGAGTTGGCAGTTCCAGTGATTTTAAGAGTGAACACAATATATAAAAATTTATTGGAAAAATGCTGCAAACTAGAAAACTCTCTGGAGTGCTACAGCCATGGGGTAAATTCCTTTTTTAAACATGTGTTTCTCAGAAGTGATTATTAATAGAAAAATGCTAATGAAGTTAGGATGCCATGGTTTTAAAGACTGTTTATTCATGTCCTGCTCACTGCAAGCACTAGAAAAGAACTACACTTTCTGTAAACCAAGGCTACCTCGTTGTACCATAGTGATTCTTTGGATTGGGAAGTCACCACCTTACAGAGTTCCTGAAAAACTTTACAATCTCTTTTTGTAAAGTGAATGTAGCACTGAGGGCTTAGATCAATGGTTACAGTGCTGGCCTAGCAAGCACAAGGCCCTGGGTTCAATTCTCCAGTGCCACATAAGCCAGGTGTGGTGGTGAATGCCTGTAATTCTAGCATTCAGGAGGCTGAGGTGGGAGGAATGCCATGAGTTTAAGGCCAGCCAAGGAATCAATCAAGCAAGCAAGTGCTCAATGGATCTTATTTTCAGGGTTCAAGAACTCTTTAAATCTGCTTTTACCTCTGAAATTTTCATTGGATTTATGTCATTTGGGCGTTTATGGCATGTTTCACTGTGTTCATGACTGATACATGCATTTATTAAACCAAACTTTGAAATATCTTTCTATGTATCTATATCTATATATCTGTATATATCTTTGCTACTTATATTGAAAAGATTATAGTATTAAAACACACACACACACACATCAAAGTTAGATCAAACCTAGATCTCTAAACTACCTTACCTTTCCCTTGCTGGCTTGATGAATGATTTGTCTTATGCTTATAAATCATGCAAGTTTATACTGACAGAGGACTTTATATCTTGGGAAATTGAATACCAGTGTTGCTGTCCCACTTTTTCACCAGGAAATATATGATGATTTTTCCTTCAGCAAACATGACCTTCAAGATATGTAAACTCAGTAAATGAATTAAGCTCTGGGTTTAGAAAATATGTATATTAAAATATTTTTGCCATAGGACATCTAGATATATTGTTGCAACTGCAGACAAACACTGAATATCTCCTTTTTTCCCTCCCACAGAAAGAACTCTTCCAAAAAGTGGTCCATGAAAGCTGGGACCGTGTAAAAAATCACTGCAACTTACATGAGAAATTAGGAGAGAGTAATTTCCATGACAGGTAGGCCTCTAAGGTATTGTTCAATTTGTATCTGCAGGTGAGCATTAATTAATTCCTCATACCAAGAGCTGTCAAAAATTTGCACCCAAACTTGTATGTCTTACAGGGTAAGGAAAAAAGTAACTTCAGAATTAACCTCCATTTTGTCTCAGTAAGACAGGTAGCCCTTACTTTCCCAGGTGCCACTTGATCCCTGATATTAGGGAGGGAAGCAAACTGTGTCTGCCTCTTGCAATCTCTTCCTCAGACTGAGCATCTAGTTTGGGCCCTACCTATTACTTTGAGTGAGGCTGGTGACAGAGGTCTAATGCAGAGCCCTTTTTACAGTTTCAAGAAAATTTACTGTTTTCACCACCAAGAGTAGAGATAAATGGACACCTAATTATCTGCCACAGGGAACACAGTGTTCATGGGCATAGAGAGCCTGGTAACTCCTGCCATGTTTCAAGGATTAGGTTGTCAAAAAATAAAAAGCAAAATTTGGGCATTTTAAGATCTTACTGTATATTTTATTTGTTTTTCATAGCTGATACACAATTACCAACACTTCTAACTTAAGGGAGGAAAAGTGTGTTTAGCTTACAGTTTTAGGAGGCCTCAGGCCCTAGTGGGTGGCTGGCAATGGTGGAAGGGCGCAGTGGAGAGACTAGCCAAAGAGGAACTGCTCGTGACATGGCAAGGTGGAAAGCCAAGAGGTCAAAGGGTGAGTTAGGAGAAAGTTATGTCCTTCCAGGTCATGCCCCAGTGATCCTCCTTCTTCAACCAGGCTCCACATCTTAGCAACACAGGAAATCAGCCGCTTAACTCCCAAGATTGAGCTGCCTTCCAAACGCAAGGCTTTTGTAGGATGTTCCAGATCCAAACCACGACATCGTAATAGTCCACCTATAAGAAGATTATTGAAGAAAGGTATAGGTTGACATAGTAGCTCATACTATCTAGCTTGAATTAAATACCCATAATAACGGATTATAAAAAGTATTCTGGCTCGCCTAGAGGGAATTTTTGGCTTAATGCTTTTCTCTTTTTTTGTATTTTGTTAGTAATGCCCAGAGTCCGGATTTTTAAATCAGTTGTTCTGAATCTTGTGGGTGCATAAGAATCACCCAGAAGACTAGTCAAAAAATAGACCCTGAACTCAGAGTTTCTGATTCAGAGGGTCTGAGGTGGGATTTAATAGTACGCACTTTTAACAAGCTCCCAGAGACTTTGGCCTAGGATTCTTATTTTGATACCCTTGATTAGGTTGTCCGTTTCACTGAACACTACAGAAACTACCCTCTCCCCCCAATTCCATTTCTATCGCAAGTGCAGTAGCTGTCAGTCAGTCTTTGCTGTCTGTAGCATCTAGCTCTGTTGTCTTTTTCTTGAAGATATTTCTCCACATCTTTTTGATTCTGACCGGCCCTCTCCCAGCACAGGCTATCATGTTGGCACCTGGACTGCAAGGATGGCTTTCCATCTGTTTCTTTGCTTGCTTGGCCTCTTTCGTACCTACAATCTATTCTTCATAACAAAACCATTATTGTCTGAAAAACAGTGTAGATCTGATTTTGTAACTACTCCCTCCATCCTGTCCCAACTTTTCCTCTCTTCCCCCCTAGCCTTAGTCAAGAAAGCAAAACTATATTCGATGACTTCCCAAATGCTCCCTGCACACTTTACTCCCCTTCGGATCTTAGCTCAGAATCATTTTCGCTAGGCGCCTGCCTGACCTCCCTGGGATTCAGTGCCATCTTTTGTGCACTGTTGGGGAAATTTAATTAAAACAAAAAATCTCCCAACCCAGAAAACCTATCGCCAAAGGCAGTAGAGAAAAAAAATTAGTTTTTTAATTGAAATATTAAACCAGAATGTGATATGCGATTTTGGTCACCCACTGAGGAACTGTAAAGACAGAATGAAATCTCACTTTCTGGGCACAGACACACGTGTATTTCTTTCAATATAATAATAACTAGTCCTTAAGGAAGAAGAGTGAATAAGTAAGCACCATTTGTCATTTACAGTTTATCTTAACTTTATCTAATGCGAGGTGGATGTTGATGTTAACTAAGTGGCTTTATCCACACATAAAGCCACAACACCTCAATGACTTCTTATATCTTTAAGAGAGGAGGCTGTTTTGCAACTTAGAGCAGGGCTCATACCAAAGTTAGGCTCCTGCCCTCCCACAGGTGGGGTAGAGAGGATGCTGCCTATCTTCCCCCCATTTTATTAATATACAATGTTTACCTTGAGCTTGAGTATTGTGTGCACATGTACGTTGCATCAACATTACAATCCCTTTCCATCCCTTTTGGCCCTCCCACCCCCTCTTTGTCACCCCCCCCACTATCATGCCCACTTTGTTCTGTAGAATGATGTATTCTGTTTTTCTCATATTAGAGAAGCCATGTGATATTTAGCCCTCTGCGTCTGACTCACTTCACTGAGCATGCTGGTCTCAAGTTGCAGAAGATGCCACCTCTCATGTTTGCATCTCAAAAGGCTGGCTCCTGGGTCAGGAGAAAGACATTTTTCTAAATGATAAAACTGATAAAAAGGGTAGCTAGATTTCCTTTTTAAATCTGTATTCATTTTGAAGGGAAAGCAAAAAAACAAGAAGGAGGAGAAAGCAATTCCTTCTCTTATCCTGGGCAGGCAGAGCGAGCCTCTTGGCCCTTATGGGCACTGATAGCACCCTGTGGGCTCCACGCTCTTCCGTCTCCCATCATCCGCACGTCCCCTTCTCCTTTCCACAGTATCTACCTCTCTGTTTCCTATCATCTCACCACCTGCTTCATTAGGATGTAAGCCCTTTGAGGAAACAGACTGTCTCCGCCTGCCCCTGTTTCTACTCTGAAGCCATGACTTCAAAGATAGAGCCTTGTAGCCCACCACAGCCATGATGGCTTGTGCAGATACTTACAGTGGAAGCTGCTTATTTTGGGCCTGATTCTGCAGCCGCCCAATTCAGCTGTCACAATGTCAGGAAGTTGAGGATTTTGCCACACATAGTTTGCATGGAGCAGTACATGGAGTGGGAAGAGACCTCCAGGCATGTTGAATAAGCCATGGGCCAATGGAACAAGGACAAGTAGGGTACTTGAACCCCTGTCTTCTGCCGTGTTCCTCCTAAATCACAGATAATATCAGATATTGAAGAAATCTGATGTCCGGGCACGTGACCATTGCCAGGAGTAAGAGAGAGTTATTCTTTTAGGCTCATCATTCATTACACCAAGAAAGCCCCACAATTATCTGCTTCAGAGTTGGTTGTGTTCACAAGGAAGGTGGCAGCCGCTGCCAGTAAATGCTGCCCGCTAAGAGATGAACAGCAGTGTGCCTGTGTGGAGGACTCGGTGAGTGCTTTTGGGGCAGTATGCTTGCCTTTTGTGCTTGAAAGCTCCAACTTTCAGTCCCCAACAATCCATTTCACATGCTTGCGTCAATGGAGCCCAGTAATTCTGCTCTTGGGGTTGTTATGAGGGGACTTGTCTCAGGCCCGTTTATGCCAATTGTTTTTAATTAGGCGCAGGGTAACTTTAAGGTTAGTATTTTCCCCAGAGTTTTCTCTGAATCATATCCCAGGGCTGGTCCACTATTAAATTTTTAACTTGACATAGTGATTTTTGGCAGTGACTTCAAAGGTAGTGTTGATTTTAACTCATCCAGGAAAATTCTCAAGTGTTAACTCTCTTAGAATACAAATGTGCTTATTTACCGTGAGAAATGTCCTTTGGATGGCAGGAATAGTTGGGTGTAGTAAGAAGGTTGTCCTTTTTCCTGGTGGAATACTCGAGAGGCCAAATTAGGATATGACTATTAGTGGAAATAAACCAAAGAAAGAGCCAGGGTAATCCTGAAGGACGTTTTCTTCAGGTACAGTGTGGCAGAATATGTTATTCTGTTATCACAAGGGAGCCTGTTTTTCCTGAGAGTAGGATGCTCAGAGGTCTGAGATCTACCACATAGGTCTCACAAGCAGTGTTGTGTTAACATTACTGACTCTGGTGTGGTTTCAGGTTCCTCTGTCCTCTGTTCATGGGAGATCACATCTTTTATGCTAACTTGATCTTTCCTCCAACTAAATATAATTATCTCAGATGTAGACTGAAAAATTATCATCAAGCCCTGCCTTTTTCTCTATTTTTCAATTATTATCAAATCATGCTTACTTTGGAAAATTATTTGATTAGACTTGTTTTGCTTTTGCCCCATAATTGTTATTTTTTCTGTTTGTGATACCTAGTAATTCCATTCAATGGGGGAAATTGTTGCATATACGTATCACACCTCGATTATGTTTTACTTCCCCTTTGTGTCCCCACCCTTCCATCACCCATCATGCCCAGGTCTCCTTCTCCTTTCTGCAACATCTACCTCTCTGTTTCCTATCATCTCTCTTTCATTTTGCTTTTTAAGTTATTTATGAGTCTCTCATATAAGAGAAGCCACATGATGTATTATCTACTCTGTCACATTTACTTTGCTTAGTATAAGTCTCAAACATGTGCATTCCTCAAGCCTAATTTTTGAGCAGTCTCTTTGGTTACTTTTGAAATGGACAAACTCATGAATTAAAACTTTTTTGGTGTAAACAACTTCATTCTCACCTATACAAGTGACAGAGAATTTGGGTGGCCATTGCACTCATCAATCTTACATCTGAGTCAAGTTAGCAGCAGTGATGTCTTGGGTTTTGATTTTGATTTGGTGGATTGGATCAAAAGAAACTCTTACCTAAAGTTAACACTGGTAGATATAATGACTGGGAAGATGGAGGGGGTAAATTGACCCCAACATGCAGGGAAAGAGGGAGGACCAGGCTAGGAATGGGGTGGCACCTGGTACTTTTTTGTTTTCCCAAACAGTGAGGTTCATATAGAACTAGTCGAAACTAGAACTTCAGAATGCTTAAGTATAATTGTATTTTTGTGGGTTAAAAATCAGATCTGTAGTTCTGATGGCTCTCATTTTAATTCTTTTCTGGGAAAGGCGAAGCTGATTCTTGGAGCTCTGTGCAGAAAACATGAGGCTGAGCCTGTGAATGCTGGCGTAGGCCACTGCTGCAGCGAGGAGTACGCCTTCAGAAAGCCTTGCTTTGATGATCTGCTAGTCGATAGCACTTATGTTTCTCCATCTTTACCTTGTGACCAAGTCATCAACCTCACAGAGAACTTGTGCAACGTGCAGGAAGAGGATCTTCAAACTGAAAAGAAAAAGTAAGGATATTTGTTTATTTTATACTTTGCTACCAGTAAAGAAATTTAAACTGGGCGCAGATCTATCTTTTGTGCAATGAACATGGCAGCTAAGTGTACTGAAAGTCGAGTGCAGTTAAAAATATTTTGTAACTTTGCAATCACAGCATTCATGGTTGCAATCCCCATTTGACCATTAATGAGATTGACACAAATTGATCAGATAATATTGCCAAAGAAGTATATCAAAGAGTTTTTCCTAAAATGGGAACTTTGGAACAGTAGTCTTATAAGGTGTTCAGTGCAAAAAAGTTCTGTGTTGAGCTGAATTTGAAAATACTTTATTTCTTTTCTCCCCTAGAAAAGAAATACTTTCCTTTAAAAACAAAAGTTGGAGAGGTCCTATAATAATCTTCCTAGCTTGTTCTTTTTAAGAGCTATTTGGGCTTCAGGACCTATTAATACTATAATTTTGCATGACCTACGCGATGGAAAGAAGCTTTGGAATGTCACATTAGAAGGATGGATTTCACCTCATAGATTGTCATCGCTTTTATTGTAGTTTTGAACATCAGATGATTTTTGAGTAATTAGGAGAAGATGCCAGCTGAGGGAGGGAAATATATATCTAGGAAATTAACTTATCTTGAATTCTTGGTTTCCCTTTTTTCTTTTATAATGCAGTTCCTCGCACCAGAAAAGACTTTGCAGTAACTTATTTTAAGAAAACAAGATATTCCTTGAAATTCACAATATGAGATTAAGTGCCATATCTTTTTATGATGGTACAGCATCAAAGCACTCTGAAAATTGAGGCAATTATAGATATCAGTTGATCATCGTTTTTACCCTAAATTTAAGAAATTCTTCTAAGACACACAGAATTTTCTTTATAAACATTTTCAGTAATAAAGAAATTATTGTTTAAAGCAGCCTATTTTATTTTTAGAGAAATTATATAAAAGGTCAACTTCTTTTGTTGTTAATAGAAATCTGTTTCCTTATCACTTCCAACAAAATTTCTACTTGTGAACACTGAGAAAAACTTTGCAGTTATTCTGTATTTTAGAGTAAGGTCACATCCTTACTATTTGACAACCAGCTGGGGAGGAGGCAGGGTTGGTATACTCTCAGTTTGTAAATCAGTCACCAGGAAATCCTGCAGGAAGGACCTACAGTGATTCCCACACTTATATATGACAATGAAAATAAATCGTGTGTGTATGCATGTATAAAATGTGAAAATATTTATACATTAGAAAATTTTATGAATGGTATTATTTCACAAGGTGCTATTGCTATTACATATACTGCAGATGTGTGGTTATAATAAGTATTGCCAGCAGAACATTTTTGTTTGAGCAGTATTTCCTAACATGTATTGTATGTAAAAAAAAAAAAAATCTGTAGGAAGTCAGTGAAAGAACTAAATCCAATGCTCTTTTCTGATCCCATTTTTCATAGGATCAGTTAAAATATTGAGTCATTTCATTATGTCTTTCCTCTTTCAATTCTGGGACTGCAGTCCATTATCAGGTTTTTTGCCCTAATTCTTTTCTCATGTGATGTATCAGTTAGTTTGTACTGAGTAACAAACCATACAAAAACATAGTAGCTAAAAATAACATCAGTTATTATTGCTAAAGTGTCTGTGGACTAATTGGATAAATCTACTCACCTGCCCCTGCTTGAGCCTCTTAAGTTTGCATTTCCTTGGGTGTCTGCAGCCTCTAAGTCAAAATGGCGGGGCAGGCTGGCTCAGCTAGGATGGCGTGTGTCTGCTGCATGTGGGTTCCCTGTCAACAGCAGGCTGCCCTAACTACCTCATGTGGTAGCTGGGAGAGCTGTGGAGGCCACACGAGGCTTAGATTTAGAATTAGGCAATGTCAGTTCTGCTGTGAGGTAGGTCCCAAGGCCAGATCAGATTAGGGGGTTGTGGAAATAGCCTTCGCTTCTTGATAGGAGGGGTTGGAAAGTCACCTGGGAAGGGCACGGATGCTGTGGA
Source organism: Ctenodactylus gundi (assembly GCA_004027205.1). Classification (NCBI taxonomy): domain Eukaryota; kingdom Metazoa; phylum Chordata; class Mammalia; order Rodentia; family Ctenodactylidae; genus Ctenodactylus; species Ctenodactylus gundi. The sequence continues at coordinate 45,556 of PVKB01000533.1, read as the reverse complement.
GGGCAGACAGTTGCTCACAACTTTTCAGTCAGTCCATGACGTGTGGATCAGCAATGTGATTGCTGGAAGTACAGAAAATGAGGAATGCTGAAATGGAGGAAAGAAATCAACTGGGTCTGAAGTCATTGGCCAGGCTTTCTCTCTGTGGCAAGAACAGAAACAGGGGACGATAAAGCTTAATGTTGTCACTTCAAACAGCTATAGCTTTCAAAAGAGGGCAAGAGAGAGATAGGTTGAAAGTAGTGAAAGAGGACCATGTGCTAAACTAAGTGCTTGGAAAGCAAAAAGAGCCTCCTCTGGAGAGTCCTTGGAGGAAGCTGTCTTCTAGGGCAGGGTCCCCAAATCCCAACTGCAGCCCCTTACAGGTCCATGGCTTTGGAAATACAGGTGATCAGCAAGTAGGAGGTGAGTGACCAGCGAAGCCCCGCCCCTGCCAGCACACTCCTATCAGGTTCCAATGCCCCTGCTAGTCTCACAGGAGGCGGAGCTTCACTCCCTGCACAACTCCTGCGGTTGCTCTTTTTAAAGCAGTCCTCCCACGCCCTCCTTCTTACCGTATACACCATCCCTCCTTTAGAGCCATTCTGCTTCGAGTCCTTAGAAGAATGGCCTCCAACCAAATCCCTCTTTGGTGTCTAAAGGATTTGGGAACACTGTTCTAGGAGCAACATGTTTTGTATACAGCAAGACAAAGACAGGTAGTGGATAGACGGGAGATTTTTTGGGAGAAAGATCCAAGTTATAAGTAAGTCCTTCAAAGATGAAGATTGAAGGAGAGCCGGAGAGAGAAGATGAATCAGATTAGGGTTGCAAACAGCATCAGTATGCAGGTGGATGACCTGGGAGATTAGCTTACTGACTGTGATTGAAGTGAGTGAGCCATGATGGCTGTGGACTTCTTGTGGGCAACACATGCAGCTCACACGACCTCAGTGCCACTTGAGAGCAGAGCTTGGCTCCCGGGCGCAGGGCTCATTGAGAGTCAGTGGCTGGCATTTCCCCCGTTCTCTCTCCCACTCACACAGAGGGACTCAATGGAAAACTGACCAAGTCTTAGAGAAAAGCCACCTCGTTTTTGTGCTGATGCCTACGTAGGAATGTCTTTCTTCATGCCATCAGTCATGCATCTCTGCGCTGTCACCCCATTTTTGGTCTACAGCCATTGTATCCCCATAAAGAGTGAGGTGTTCTTCCTTGAAATGAATTCCATTGAGGAGGGAAGTGTATTAGAGAGTCCTGTTGGAATCTGCCAATGGTGACCACTGTAGGAAAAGACAAAGGGCCCGTTTTCCTGAACCAGAGGATGCACGAAAGGGTGGCTTCCTTATAGTGCTCACCCCTCCTGTGAGGCTTGCACACCCTGCTCCTATTTTTGGGAGAAAGCCGACTCTAGCCCTAATCAATCCTTCTGCCCGAAGATCATAGGAAAGGCACTGCAATGTTGATAAGTTTATTTAATCTGAGATTAACTTTGTCAATGCACGGCCTAACTACTACTAGTCTAGCAACACCACCTTGCTGAGCCAGGCCAGGTCCTTGTTCCTGGGAATGAACACATCCTCATGGTCAGCCAGTACAAAGTTGTTACTTTCTTTTGGTCTTATGACAGTACTTGCAATTCACTAATTGGTTGGACCTTGAAGTCCCTTCGACTCACAAGGCAAACTAGTCACAAGTGAAACATTAAAAACTTCCCACTAGGTACTCCTAGACCCTTGTAGCATTTTGTCAGTCACTCTTTCTTTAGCCTAGGTTTGATGTGACCCCGTAAAGAGAAAGAAGTTCATTTCATTTCCAGAGAACAGGCTTTATGGTTTCCTCTTGCCAAAGTTCTCTGGTCATAGATGAGCTCAATTTCTGATGCCATTCTGTCAAATTCTTACCACAGATTTATTAACTAACTAATGTTATTGCTGCATTTTAATCATGCGGGAATCAAGGATGAGAAAAGATCTGCTCTGAGATCTTGCAACAGGTACAGAGGTCACTGAACTGGGACTGGAACTCAAGCTGTTTGGCTCAAAGTACATAGGCGCTGAACTACCAACGTTTATCTGCTAGTATGCCCCAAATTAAGGGAATATAATAATACTAAACTACGTAAGTTAGATCATAGAAAATACAAAGTACTAGGGAGGATCCCTGTTCCAGTAAATTTGCCACAGACAAAACAGGGCCATAAAGACAGTTAATGTAGAGAATTTTGGAGTGTTCTGGGAGGATTCATACTGGGAATAAAAAGTCCAACTGGAAAAGGATTATCCTTCAACTTCCTGGACAGTGGCGAGGACCTTCCTTGTGGTTTCCACCCTGTGTAATTCTGGCTCAACCATCACTACGCAAATCCACAAAATAATTAAACAAGTGTGTAGACTCTTTGAGAGGAAAAAATAAATTCACCAAGATAATACGGAGAAACTAGAAAGTTGAGGCCATGGGAAAACTCTATTGTCGGATAGATACAAAGGAAATAGGAAAAGTTAAAAGAGAATTTAAAATTCAATTAAGAAAATTTTGAGTTGAAATATTGATTTTTAAATGATACACAAATATGCTCTAAATAAAACGATGGCGAATTTTAAAAAATGTAATACTTTGGAAATGAGAAGCAAGTTGATAGTATCATGTCAAAAATAGAATTTGTGATTTTAAAATTAAAGTACGGAAGTGTTTAGGGGAAGTATTTTTAAGTCATAGCACTAGGTTAGTAGGCAAGGAGTTTGGGGTGGGAGTGGAGGGGGGATCAGACAGGTAGAACAGTCCCAGGTGGGCCACGCTGCATGTGACAGAGCTGTGAATGGGCTGGGGTGTGGCTCCGGTTTCCAAATGGCACAGAAGCCTACTGTGTTGAATCGCCTTCTCAGAAAATTTTGCCTCTGAGCAGCGAGAGGCCTTTCTTCTTGCCAATAAGGTAAGCTGGGGGTGAGAATGGGGGTAGGGTGCCTCGCCTCCCGACGCGGAAGTGACCGCGTTTCTGCAGCTCAGTGGTCGTGCTCTTGCCCCTCTGCTGGTCGTCCTGGAGAAGTGCACCGGGCCTGAGAAAGCCCAGGATCCTCCTGCCTCAGAGGCAGGCCACCGAATAGCAAAGAAGGCAGGTGGACGCGGGCAGCCTTCTACCGCTCTTGTTAGAGTCCCTGTTGATACTGAATCTACCAGTCAAGTCCCCGGGGGACTGTAAATATGCTTGTTTATTATTTGCCGAATGAATAAATGAATAATACGTAGCAATAAGGCATCCTTTACTGTGGAGGGCCAAGGAGGAGACGGCAGGAACAACCGTTAATTTATAAAGAGGGCAAGTGGTCTTGTGATCATTCTTATCGTTGATTGGGAACTGTTACTTCTGTCACTGTTCATTATTTTCGTTATGCCAGCTCCTGTGCTCAGCTTTTTAATAAATTATGTTTGGTTCTCTCAAAAACCTTACAGCATACCAAGTTCAACCTTTCTTTCTATGCATGAAGGTTAGAGAGGTCAAGTATCTCAGCCCCGGGCAAGGAACCAGGGAGTAGAAGACCGAAGTGAAACCAAAAACGATTCCCTTTTCGTCGTTATTAGCAGAAAAGAGAAGTCCAGGTTTTGCATGACCTAGTGGACCGCTCTGTCCCTTTCCTGTGTCAACTTCAGCTTGCTCAGTACTTAATCCTCTGGCGTCCAGGCCGCGGAAGCCAGGAGCAGGCCCACAGCAGCAGAGCAGGCCTGTTGCCTAGGCCTGCACCGCAGGGGACTTCCTCAAAGGTTCCCATGGTGGCTAGCTTCCCTATCCTGGAACTTGAGCTAGTTTATTGTTTTTTTTTTTTTTTTTTTTGGGGGGGGGGGGATTGGCTACTTTTCTTAGCGTCACAAACAACAAAATGAGATTTATGATTTAATAGCATAACATTTCTGTAGAAAAAATATGTTTGTAAACAAAACCCACCAAATTTCAAGGAGAACAAGTCAGTCTTTGTCATTTTGAACATTTAATTTACTAAAAACAGGCAACTTTTATTTAAAGGTTGAAAAGTCTAATTTGACTGTATGTACACAATAGTCTATAAACAATCACCGTGGGGTTGAATTTAGGTCTACTTTAAAAGGGAGACTGAATATGTACAGGACAATGAGAAAAATGTTTATTATTCTAGTTTTAAAAAATATTGATTTATTTTACTATTAAAGTAATACATACTTATTTATCAAATTTAGAAAATACAGAAATGTAGAGAGAAGCAAGTCATAATCTTCCAAAATTCCAACAACTAGGTCATGCCCATAATAAAAATACGCGAGGTGGAGGGCTATTTGATACCTAGACACATGGAAGGGCGCATGTTTTCGTCTTTCAGCCTTTGGTTCTGAACGATTCAGCACAGAGGTTTTGCAGGCTTTTGCTGCTACCTGCTCATACACAATTTCAGACTCAGCAACCATTCCCAGAAATCTCAGGGAAGAGCTTAGGGAAATCTGTTCACCTTCCTACCCCCACCCCAAGAATTCCCCAGGTGAGCCGGTGCTGGCACTTTCTGTGCTGGGGGCAGGCCCTGCCCTCCAGCCACTGCTGTCTCCTCTCAGCTGCCCATGTGACCCTCGAAATGGCAAGGCTGCTTGATGTCTGGTTGTGAGGCAGGGATTACGCCTCTGCCCTCCCCCACGTGCCCCCCCCCCCCAGGGTGCCGGTGGAGCTGCGCATGCCTTAATGGGTTGCAGGACTTTGAAGAAAGTGCTTTCACGGTGTCCTTGTAAGACTCAGATTTGTGGAAAGGGACGCAAGGAGGGATGAGAGTGTGAGGGGGGAACCTGGAAAGAGAAAGTGAGGAAAACTGACAGATATGTGTACCAGCTCCTCAAGTCCAGTGTGACGACTGAGTATTGCAGATGCATATCAGTGAAAAGAATAACTTTCTGGGATGGGGTACAGGCATAAATATTAATGATGAGGCCATAGCGTCTGGCTGGAGGGCGTCTCTGAGCCTGGCTTCGACTCTCAGGGAGAGTTCTCCCCCCAGTTCCCAAGCTCCTGGCTCCCGAGGGAGATTTGCCACACCAGTTCTGTATGTGCACCCACGGGTCTGAAAGGTACAAGAGCAAATGGAGACGACACAGGCCTGTATAAAGAAAGCAGAGCAGGTAATTTTATAATAGTATATAAATAATATATGTTAATACTGTATGTATGCACCTTGCTTGAAACACAAGTATTAAGGTAATCAAAGAAGTCAATATTTCTATTATTTTAAACATTGCTTTTAAAAGTATTATAATGTCTGCATTTTGTTACTAGTCATTCTTTAAAATAGCATTTTAATAGTTCCATAAATACTCTACTGTAACAACTTAGCTATTTCCTATTGTTCAACCTGCGTTATCCCGAATTTTTACTATGAGTTGGTCCAGAAATTTTGTATGTGCACCTCTGCTCCCACACCCAATTCTTCCTGTATTTGTAGGGGTTGGGATTGGGAGCCAGCGTGGACTTGGTTAAAGTGGCCTGGCTGTTTTCGGCTGTGTCTTGCTGGCTACCGGAGGGTGCCACCGTGGTATTCTTCCTGTGGCAGTTTCTGGACGTTTTCTGTCCTTCCTCACTGTGTGACGCTATGCTCTTGCGCCAGCGTCTTTGTTCTCAAGGTCTTGGCAGGGCTGTGAGGTCGGTGATGAGATGGGTGATGGGTGGGACTGTGAGAGGGGCTGAAAGAGGAATTTTGAAGAGGCCAGTGGAGCACCTTGTTAAACTGAAAGTTTGCTTTCTTTTTAGGGGAAGAGGTATGGAGATTGAACTCAGGGCCTGTCCTGGTTACTTTCTCATAGCTGCCACTCAATAACTGATATGCACAAGTTAGGGAAGAAAGGCTTATTTTAGCTCACAGTTTCAAAAGGTCTCAGTCCTTTCATGGAAAATGGTGGAATCGCACGGCAAGGCTGGGGCCCCAGAGACAGATTTTCACAGCATGGGGGAACATAGAGAAGTCTGGGAGGAAGGGTGGAACCAGCACACGCCCCTCCAGGTCAGGCCCCAAGCATCCACCCCTTCCAGCCAGGTCCCACCTCCTGATGGGAGACAGTATCCGTAGGAACATGAGGCTTTTGGGGGACATTCCAGATCCAAACCACCACAGGGCCTTTGTACTGATCTTCAATCTCCAGCCTTTAATTTTTTTTATTTTTTGAAATATAGTCTTGCTAAGTCACAGGAAGGCCCAGGCTGGGCTCAACATGCAATCCTTTAGCATCCCAGAGTTTTGAGATTACAGGCATGTGCCAGCACTCCTGGTTGGGAGCCTGTTTTGTTGTTTTGATGTAAATCTTTAGGCTACTGCCATCTAGTGGCAGCTGAATTTGTGGGAACTATTGGCACTACTTAAGTGACTAGTGTACTGGGAGTGAGAGAGGGTTCTGCTTGCTTTGCCCCCTCCCCCCTTTGCTCCTAGGGCCTGCTCCCCTGTGAGAGATGATGCTCCCTGCTGCCCAGGGTCTGTCCGGGTGCCATGAACACATTTGGGACTTTGTTGTTGGCTGATATGGGGCAGTAGAGAGGGTGACACCTCAGTCCTGGACTCCAGTGCCTTTGTGACTCACCCTACATAGGGCCAGGGGTCATGTTGAGATGGCTGTGATAAAAGAAGGTGTGCTGGAATCCAAGTGCTGCTGGGGTGGAGGAAAATGATCCCAGGGTCCCCCCCCCCCCAACCCCTCCGCCCCGCTCCTGGTTGTCTTCTCATTTCCAGCGAGTGGCCACTGTGGCCAATTGTGGCCACCATCTGGGGCTCCGTAGGCAGATGGCATGAGGCAGGGCTGGAGTTCTCTGCCTTATAAGTTTCTATGAAATAACCTTGATTTTTGCCTATTGCCTGGCAAAGCCTAAAATATTTACCATCTGAAAAAGCTTGCTGATTTCAGGTTTAGATCATAATAGAAATAGCTATGTAGAACTTGGACTCTTTAAAAAAAAAATCCATTCAAGCACAGATGAGAGCATTTGATATAATTAATGGAAACTTACAATTGGAGACTAAGCAGGGCCTAGGGTAAAAAATATTGGAATTGGCATGAATCTCCCCTGTTCTTCATGTTCAGTTTCCTTGTGACTAAATTTCTATTGGTCAAAGCAGTAAACAAAAAAAGTACAAATTTCTCCAGTCATAAAAACATTAATATTAGAAGGTCTGAATGTTCATTAAATAGGGAGACAGAAACCAGGTTACAATTTTTAATTTTTAGGGTGGTTGAGATGGTATCATTTGTACTTGTGGAGGGAAGTCCTTCTATGAAGGAAATCCAAGATGGTGGTAAGCCGCTACAGTTTCTAATTATTAGTTTATTGGTTTTATCATCAACAGCATATGATGGGACGCCCATCGTTTAAAAGTGTTGTACTTATGTTTAATTGGAAGTTGATTAGTTACCTGACTAGAATGCATAGTAGAACATAGGAAAAATTTTAATTTACTGTATGCCACCCATATGCAATAAAAATGTTAAAAGCATTTACCGTAGTAATAATTATATGAAGAGTTAAATTTAACCTAATTTTATTGTGGTGGTATGCTTACAGCAAAGGTGTGTTTAATGAACATGAAGATAGAGATGGGCTTTGTGAACGCTCTGAGGGCACCAGGGCATTTCCAAGGTCTTAACCTTAAGAGTGAGATGAGGAAGAAAAGCGGGTCATGTGTGTAGGCCTAACTAAGGGGGCAGGCTTGCAGGCTGGCCGTGTACAGCTCGGGGCTATCTGTGGTTTTGCTCCTCGTTTCTGATTTAGGCTCCTCAGCAACCTTGTGAAGCAGAAACCATACACACCGGAGACGCAGGTCCAGTCCATCGTTGTGGATTTTGTGCCCCTCGTGGAGAAGTGCTGCCTTGCAGAGAAGAGCGAAACGTGTTTCCAAGAAGAGGTATTCTGGCTTCTTTCTTTATCCTCTTAGCTTTCCTGGGGCTTATTAAGGATAAAAAAAAGAAAGAAGAAAATGTTACTGCAACAAAACCTTTACCCTATCGCAATCATGAGTGAATTAGAGAAAAAGTCACAGACATGGGCTTATACAACCTGTGGCCCACAGGCTGCCTGTGGCCCCGTATGGCTTTAAATGTATGGCCCAACACAAATTTGTAAACTGTTTCAAAGCATTATGAGGTTTTTTTTTTTTTTTGCTATTTTTTAAACTCAATCGTGTTACTATAACATATTAGATCTGTTACATGTGTCCCAAGGCAGTTCTTTCAGTGCAGCCCAGGCAGGTTGGACACTCAGATGGGTTGAAATAATCGACTATGTTTGTGCTTAAGATATTTTAATATTTATGTGTATTTGAGGAAATTAGGAGAACTAAACATGAGTAGAAATAAATACAATAGCCATGGCCACAGATGGGTGGGGCATGTTTAGGACTGAAGGTGGGAAGAGAAAGATGAATTGAAGACCCTTTAAACTTGTAGAGAAATGGTGTTGGTGTATTTTTCAATATAGAGAAAAATTATAAAAATTAACAGTTGAAAAATCTGTCTGGGAAAATCTGAGTTTGTTCTAGAAATTTCTGGGGCATAACCAGGCACATTTAAAGTGTTTGGCTTCAGAGCTCACATAGAGGACCAGGCAAAAAAAGATTTTATTTTCTCTCTGGTCAGAAGTTTGTGAGAACGGAGGTTAAAGAATAAAGACACAGAAGAACAGCAGGATGCAATAGTGCCTACCTGTGCTTACACCCTGAACTATTAGGAGACTGTTTTCTGTGATTGCTCCAATTGTACATTGTTAGCAAGTGGATAATTTTTAATAAGATGGTGAGGTTGGTCCACTGAGATTGTTGAGAGCATCATGCTTGGACATGGTCCAGTAAACTCATGTGATTCACTGAAATGAATCAGTGTGGGAGGTGTGGGATAGATTGTCCTATCTGGGATGCCACTTCAGGAGCAGAAATCCAGACGCAGTAGGTGATGTTCTTGGAGTAGAGAAGTATGAGTGAGCCATTATAAAGAGGAAATAGAAGGATCTTTACGAGTTAGCAAGTCAGGTTGGGGCTGGTTGGTACTGGAGTTAAGTTTGACAATAGCCCAGGGAAATAGTATTAAGAGTAATAACCTTCACTGTTGTCTTACTCACCACCTGCAGTGACTCCTTTTGACCAATTCAGCTAACCTTTACTTGTGCTTAGTTAAAAATTATATACTTACATGTACTCCTTCACTTACAGTGGGTTACGGACTGATGGCCCCATAACACTGCTTGTAACTAGCTTGGGAAAAGATCAAAATTCACAGTTGATGGTGGTTTCTACTGAATTCTTGCACACCATATTAAAGCAAAATTAAAAAACCCTTCTAAGTTAAATTATTACACATCAAGAGCCATTTATATAGTCTAGAAAAGGGTAGGTGAACCACAGCCCTCTGGCAAAACTGACTCTACTGCTTTTTCATGCAAATGAGCTGCTGTAGCTTGGACATGGTTTGAGTGGGTCCCCTACAGCTTCCTGTGCTGTAAGCTTGTGTCCTAGAGTGGTGGAAACTTTAAAAAGAAGGGTCTCAGTGTTATGAAAAGAACAAACCTGGCTCTTCAATGCCTCTGCCCTCTGGTGTAGATACTTGTGCTCTTCCACGCATGACTCCATTGCCGTGTCTGTGCTGTGAGGTCCTCAGAGGGGCCAAACAGATGGTACCTCCGGATCTTAGCCAAATATACCTATTATATATATTGCTCAGCCTCAAGTATTTTAGTATATTGACAGAAAAGAGACTAAGACATAGACAGATTTCTTTACAGAATGTCTACTTATATGGATACTTGTTAGTTCAACAGAAAAATTGAGTAGTTGTTGGGATAGAGAATGAATGAATGACAAAGCCCTAAATATTTACTATTTGGCTCTTCCCAGAAAATGTTCGCAGATCTCTAAACTAGCACAAAAGAAATACAATTACCTTACTAGAGTCCACTTGCTTGTTTTTGTAAAGCATTCAGGAAATGCGCCTCCATCTGAGTTGTAACAGCTGACTCTGTGCAGACAAATACTTATGCAGAAGGGGCTTTGCCTGCAGATTCCGAAGGGAATTTGTCAGAGGTGCTCCTGCTTTTGAGTGTGAATACTACTTGCTCAAACTATTCCACCAAGAGCACCATGGTTATATATCTGGGCGCTTTTCACTTATACTTTTTTCATAACTGTATTTTTGACTTAGTGATAAAAAGACAAAATATTGTTTCTTTCTCTCCATTTGCCTCATTTTTAGGGTTTATCCCCAAATTAAAGGAGAAAATAGAAGGTATTATGGAAATCATAGATGCAAACCAGGCTCATGAAAATTTGCTAGAATTTTCAGGCAAAATGCTTATATAAATAGGCATAATTTCTGCCATTTGGTCAAGTTTGCCTGTGTGAGATCGTTTTAAGGCAATGATCCTCAAATGTTAGTGTGCATCGGAATCACCTAGAAGGCCTGTAAAATATGTGTGTTCTCCTTACAGAATGTCAGATTCAGCAGGTCTGTGGACCTCAGACTTTACATTCATAGCACATTCATTGGTGACGCTGCTGATTTTGGGATCACACTTTAGCAATCACTTTTTGAATGTCAAGTACGTTTTTATGGTTTAGATTTGAAATGTACCCCTTCTCTCATGTTCAGAGATGGGGCCTGGTCAGATGGGTGGGTCACTCTGAGTGTCACCTAGGTTTCTTCTTATCCCTGCCTTCTCCCTTCTTTCTTGCTGCTTTCTGAATGCCATTATGTGAGCATTTTTCCTGCTCTAGACTCTTTCATCAGGACCGTTCTGCATTGGAACTAGCTGGCCATGGACTCGATCCAGAAAAACTGTGAGCCAAAACAAACCTCTCCTCCTTAAAGTCATAGGTGATGGGTATTATATCCCAGTGATAGGAAAGGGGCTAACACATGACCACATTGTTACCTACTTCCTTCCTAATATTGTCATATCTAACTGTCGGTGAGAAGTTGGAAATCGGACAAAAATAAAAATAATGAAACAATTGTTAAATAGCATAGTTATGAAAGAAGATGAAAAAATTTATAGATATTAAAGCATGAGGAAGAAAAGACTTGGATATTTTAAAATTACCTAGTAGTAAAAAAAGACAAAAAGGGGAAATGGATAAAATATTTTAGAATCTTATCATACAAATATGCCGATAGCTTCCATATTTGTGGAAGGAGCCTAGGATTGACTATAATGGAACAGAATGATAATATAGGAGTTTCCCAGGAGCCTCCACAGAACCAAGATTTTGGCATTGAGGAGGACCAGCGGGCTCGCAGTCTGTAGCTACTCCAAGGGCTATAAAGCGCTAACTGGTCCTGGGCCTACACTGCATTTCCTTTGTTTTCTTTTCTGAGTTAATAACAGTTAATAATTAATCATGTGAACCTGTTTAACCTGTTAAAAGAGAAAGTGAGCAGGATTGAAACCTGCCTTTCTAGCTATGGCTTTAGGAGGACAAGTACTTTAAGAAAAGAGAGAAGGAGTATCTTCAGAAGCAAGCTTACAGTAAAGAAAAGCTCTAGGGAGAAACCTGGGAATCTGGGCCACTGTGGGAATGTTAGCAAGAGCAAGAGGGAAACAAAAGGAATTTAAAATACAAAACTCAGTTTACCTCTGTAGGGTGAAATAACCTACAGTCTGTGGCTGCTCACCCATCTGCCAATTCACCAGGGTGAATTTGGGCCACCCCAAAGAGCATCCCACATTATATCAGTCAGCTTTTCAGTGATAGGACACAACACAACATCCTCCACGCACTGTTAAAGGAGGCGATGTTATTTGGCTCACAGCCTCAGAGGATCGGACAGTAGCTGGCTGGCTCCAAGGTAGGAACAGCACGACGGAAGGGTTTGGTGGAGCAAAGCTTCTCAGTGCGGGGCCGCAGGAAGCAGAGCAGAGGAAGCGTCATGGCGAGGGAGGGGCCAGTGACGGATATAGTACCTAAGGGCGCACCTCCATGATCTACGCACACCCAGACACAAACGTGTGCTGAACATTCCCTTGGCCGGTCCCAAGCCAATCAAACTGACACAACTAAGTGGAACCGCCACACTGTTCATGAAATAATGTGAATCAAATCATTAGCAGGCTCAAGGAGAAAATTCTGCTCACACAATTTCTCTAGTCTAATCACACAAAATCTTGTCTGTGAAGAATGATAATTAGCCAGGTGTGGTGGTGCTGTCTTGGAATTCCAGTACTCTGGGAGGCAGAGGCTGGAAGATCACAAGTTAGAACCCAGTCTAGACAAGTTAGTGACTTAGTGAGATGGTATTAAAAAAAAAAGCATTGATAGATTTCTGCTAGCTTTTCACTTTTTGTGTATTTTTCCAATTATTGCACCATCCTTTTCAGGAAAGACAAGAAAAACATTTTAGGAGGATATTGGCAAATTATATCCAGAGAGTATATAGAATGGAAAGAGGGCCAAAAACCTTATCCCCGGAATATGGAGGAGTAAGAGAGTGTTGCTTTCCTGAAGCCTAAGGGTAGGTGGCCTGTTAGCAGTGCCATACAGGTCCAGCATTATAAGAAACCAGACTAGAAACTTGGGCCCAGTGTAGGGAAACTCTTTGCTCCTTTTGTTCTGTTCCTCAAATCTCAGCATAGGAGTTCAAGTTTAATATATAACAAAGTCTTGTGTAGGCCCAGACTCTATCCTGGAGTTACTGTCACTGTTATTTTGTTGGTTTTTTTTAAAGTCTCCCCCTTTACCTTACCTTAGCCATAAATATTTTCTGCAGCACTTGTTATTAAAACAATTAGACATTTACTAAGAAGAGAAGTCAGAAAGGATTGGTTGGGAAGACGATGACTCCCATTGCTATTTTAGGCTCAGAAAAAAATGGACAAGACTAAATAAGGAAGTCTTAGGCTAAGTTAATAGGGAAATTCCCCAATAAAATTGATTTAAAAAGTCACAAGTTATCAAAGAAGAAAGAATATCTTAAACCCCAGAGGTATTTTTTTTTAAAAAAAACAAGCGAAAACCAGATTTTGTTATGTCTGGATAATTTAGCATGATATATTTGAGAAAGAAAGAAGGATCTAAATTAAAAGACTTTTAACCATTTTCCACAGAATCTCAGGAATGCCTAGGAAGCTAATCAGCTGTCCCTCAGTGTGTGTGTGTGTGTGTGTGTGTGTGTGTGTGTATGTGCAATGACCTTCTAGGTTCTCATTCCTATTTTACTAAGAGAAGATCTCATTTTAATCTTTCTGTTAGGATTTCCGTTAGTAATTTTTATTTTAATAAAAACAATACAGGTAAAATGTGGGGAATGAAGCTGGGCTGAATAGAGGATTCTGTATGGGTGTATGCATGGGGTAGAGACATGCTGACTTGGTCCTACTGGTGATACCTCTTTCGAGCTTCTGAAGGGGATCAGACTAGACCAGGTTTAAAATGCAATAAGAAGTTGAAGCTAATACTTTGCTTGTAACTTGCAGCAAAAAAAGTCTGACTTTTTTTTTTTTTGGAGCAGGAAGCACAATTTTATTTATTCCAAGTCAGGGGTAGTAAACATGAAATAGGACTGTAATAACTTGAGGCTTTAAGCTAAGGGACTAGGCCTGTAGGAAAGTCCAACACCTTAGAAAAAGGGGACAGTGGACCTGTCTCAGGAATATGGCGTATTTCTCTTTGGGGACCATAGATGTTTAGATTTTTCTCTTTTCCCCCTTTCTCACATTTGTTCTTACTTGCCTTCTTTCTCCCCAGGGGTCCAAACTTATTGAAAAATGCCAGGCTCTTTCGGAAGGCTAAGTGATCTTCAAAAAGGTTAATGTAGGATCTTTGAGGAGATCAACTTTCATTTTTCATGAGTAATGAGGTCCGCGTCTGCCTTTGAAGACCAACAAAAAATGTTTCAGCTACTCACAGCGTTACTCAAGAACAGCAGCCAGTTCCCACTAAACCTCCCCCTTCCCATGCAGCAGAGAAAACCCTGATGGAAGCCCTCATGCAACGCCATCTTATTCCTCCCTCTTCAACAGTTTTTGCTACTCAGGAACATCAGGAGAAATGTGAAATCAAAGGTTTTTGAAACCCTCAGGTAGATGTCATGGGCTGCTGGGGTCCTGTGGTACAGAAGTCCTCAAGAACAACTTGGAATCCTGCCTGTATCACTGATGAAGATGATTATTGAACTCATTTCCTAAAGAAGTGACCTTCATAACTTTTTAGCCTCTGTCTGGCTGTCTGTCGTCTGTCTCAAATCACATGTGATGTTCAGCCTTTCCCTGGGGACCCTGTCATATGTTATATGAATAGCTTGTAACTTGGATTTGTTTTGAATTTTTCTAGATTCTTCTGTGTAGTAAACAGTCATAGTTTATTGCTTGCTAAATGTTAATTATCTTGATTAGAGAAACAAAAAATGTAATTGTCATTATAATGTTCTTTATTTGACATTAAACAATTGTTTTTTCCTACCTCAGTGGTTTCAATATGCTCATACACAATAGCAAATTAAATCCAATAAACATTTGTTGGCTAACTAATATATTCAACACACTGTGTTAGACACTGCAGGGAATAATAAAAATATGACTATATTAAGACCAAATTGCTAATAGGTTTATACAAGATATAAGAGTATGAGGAATTATAATAAAGGACAAATTTCAAGTTTCTAGTGTTTCAAGAGCAAAGCTAACTGATATTGTGGTCCATGGGGTTTTGAGGTCACATATTGTGACAAGGGACAAGGGAAGATCACAGAGAAAGTGACCCAGCTAGAAAGTGATCTAGAGCTAGAAAAGGGGGCTGGATTCATAGAGCGGTGTAAGGTTGCTTCCAGGAATGCGAGTGACCCCTTTGACTAGTTTTAAGTCACGAATGAAATATTTGGAGCAGGAAGAATAAGGGGAAGATAAGACGACAGTGGTATGTGGGGGCGTAGGCTAGCTTAATTATGGCATAGCTACTATTTTCACATATCTTTTATGTGCAAAGTAATATCCTTTATATAAATTATTCATGTGACTTCCACTACCATCAAACGAAGTCAAGACAGTTGTCCCCTGTATCTGTGGCAGGTTCTATAAACTGTGGCTGGAAAATATTTTAAAAATATGTACTGGATATGTATATCCCTTTTTCTTGGTCCAATTCCTACAACAATACAATGTAACCACTCTTTACATGTGTTTACACTTAATTTAGGAATGACTCAAAGTATACAGGAGGATGTGGACACATTATATGCAAACATTATGCTTTTTATGTGAAGTACTTGAGTAACCTCAAATTTTGGTAACCTGGGGAGGGTCCTGGACTCGATCCCCCACGAATACTGAAGGAGGACTATGCTATCATTCTCATTCTACAGGTGAGGACACAGTAACTGAATGCTGGATTAAAAGAACGGAAAAGTATAGGGCAAAGATAGATTACCGGCATGCAGAGGGTAGGTTCTGGAGCCGCGGGTTCAAATTCTTCCTATTATTCTACTGAAGACAATCTCATAATCTACTAAAGAAAAATCTTATAACCTTTTCTGGCTTTTCTAATCTATAAAATAGAATTGATAAAATAATCTTTATGAGAGTATACCGAGCATTAAGTAAGTTAGCATATGGGAAGCATTCAAATTGTGCCTGGCAAATGGTAAGTGATATTACAACTATATAAAATTGCTGATTTTATAGGTCAAATATTGACAATTTTAAGTACCTCACTCCAGTAGGTTTTGCATGTTATTAATTTAGAGGGCAAATAAAGGTCATTGAAGAGTTTTGCCCTCTGTAACTGCATTCTATCCCTCTTTAATTTCTCATGTATGTATCTCCATCTGGTAGTCATGCCTGCTATCGTTTCCATTCACCAAATGCCCTGCAAATGAAATCTTTCCCCTTCAGTTCATAAAGTCAATATAAACACCGCTGAACCAGATCCCATAAAAACGCTTCCCAGATGAACATCTTTATAGATCTATGAGGTAATAAATTATAATTCTATGTTATGGAAAACTACATGGAAGAGTACTTCTTTGCTTCTTTATTTACTGCATCAGATTTGTGAAGAAAGGAGGACTTTAAGGGGGATTTGACAAAAATTTCAGAGAATTTATTCACTCATACATTCACTCATTCCTTCACTCATTCATTCACTCATTCCTTTATTCAATTGATTTTTGTTGAACACATCATATACATGAGATGCAATATGAAGGCAACAAATTACATAAGGATGGATATGACAGGTTTTCTACCAATATTTAGAGGAGGTTTTTTTAGAGTTTTAATTTGATCTAATGTGTGTAATTGGTGATGATATTTCTGGTCACATAAGACAAAGGAAACATGTTTTGTGGAAACGTTTATAGTCTTGTGCTATGTGAAGAAAACGCTGAAGTAGATTTCTACTTTAGAACTGGCATGGGCTATCTACTGCTATGCAATGAGATATCCTAAAATTTAGCAGCCCATCACAGCACACATTTCTTCTCTCACACAGCGTGTGGGGTTGGGGAACCCAGGAGGGGTCATGCTGGGCTCTCTGGCTCAGGGTCTCTTAGGAGCTTGCATCGCGCTATTAGACACCTGAAGTCTTGATGGGAATAGAATTGAATCTATTTTCAAGATGGCCCAAAAGGCAGCTGTTGATGGGCAGCTGACTCTATTTCTTTGCTGGCTTTGGAGATGGTCTTACGCTTCCCGAAGTAGGACTTTTTCTAAGGCTGCTCTAAGGCTATGGCAGGTGGCTTCCCGCCAGAGCAAGAGTTTTGAGAGAGCAAATGAGGAAGACATAGAGACTCTTACGACCTAAGCTCCAAGGTGCCACACTTGCCCTTTCCTTTTCCATATTTGTTAGAAGTAAGTTACTAATTGCTAAAGCAGTAGAAGGTATGTATGTGAGGTGATGCATGTATTCATTATTTTGACTTAACCATTCTGCAATGTAAACATGCAACATCACATTGAACATCATAAATATAATTACTTTTCAATTAAAAAAATAAAAAAGAAATTAGTAAGTCCAGAGAGGAAGATTAGGCTCCATATATTGAAAGAAAAGTGTCAAAGTCTTCATGGGTATATATTTAAATTACCACAGGGGTGAATCTCTGAAAAAGGTGTGAGTATGGAGGCCCACTAATCCCCCAAATTCCATGGTTCTAATGTGTTTTAGAATTTGGAATTCATGTATTTACAAAAAATATTAAATTTTATGTCATGTGAATTTTTTACCATGATGAAGTTATTTAAAAAAGAAAAAGTATCAAAGGCTTTATGGGTATATATTTAAACTATCACAAAACTGATGTTAATATCTCATTTGAATAGTTAAATTTGAACTTTTTTTGCACCAGGTAGAATTCTGTACTCACACATACTTTCTAAGTTTGATTGACAACTTTTATATCATAACTCTTCCATTTTATGGCTTAAGTAACATATTCATTGTGCAACATTTAATAAATATAACAAAATAAGGAAGGACGTGGATCAACCACAATAATACTATCCAGACCTAACAATTTTTAACATGTTTTTAGAGTATGCACATATACAAACACACACATTTATCTTAAGAATTACAGATAATTTGTAATTTGTGCATTTATATTATTTCTAATATATAAGAAGAACTTAGTGTTATAAAATTTTTGGAAACAAAATTCTAATGACTACATAACGTCATGAGTAAATGCTTCCTTTTTAAATCTATTTCCCTGTATTTTAAGCATTTACACTATCTACTTCCTTTTATCACAATGAACAACAGCACAATAATATCTGTGCACAGCGTTTGAGTCACTAATTATTTGCATATGAGAACAGGTTGAGTTACAGAACGAACTGACTGTTGATTTGTCTGTAAGGAAGATTACATCCATTTTTATTTCTTCCAGTTTTTGGAATGCCCATCTTACTGTGAACTATTGAACAGTTACTATTTCTAATCTCTGCGGTTTGTTGACTTGCAAATTATTATTTTATTGTCGCTCAGCTCCAAATTCAGTTTGTTGCAGCCTCTGTGAAAACGGACACACACCCTTTAAAGGTTTCTTTCGCAGTTTGCGTGTTGTCACGCTTTGCCAGCAGAGGGCGCAGGAGAAGCACTGGCGGCGTGTCCCGGATTCCCAGGGGCAGGGTGGCCAGGCTCCAGGAGACCGGATGTTCCCGTCTGCTTCTGCGTCCAGGGTGGCTTCTCCAGTGCCAGCAGCCTATAGCGTGTGCATTTCTCCAGCACCTGTTTCCCTGCTGCCTTTCCAGCTTTCGATGTGGCCAGTGGCGGGACAACCTGGAGCCGCGGGGCTGGCTTGTCCCTTCGCTTCGGTGGCTGCTGCTGCCACCCATAAAACACCAGCCCAGGGCTGCGCCGGTTTCTAGAGAGGATCTGGGGGCAGCCACCTTTTGACCTGCTTTGCTCAAATTGGTGCCTCACAGCCTCCAAATCCAGGTTCCTACAAAAGAGGGCCCTCCAGCTCTCAGTCCTGCGGTGTCTAGAGCAGCAACTCTGAAATTTATTGCGCTCAACTTTAGCGAAGCTCCACCCACGTCTCTGCACAGTCCGGAGGGTGGTCAGCTGGGCCTGGGCTCCTCAGCAGACTTACACGCAGCGGGCTGCCCCACGCCATCTGTAGTGAAGCAGCCTTGGGCACCTTTTAGAATTCTCTCTTTCTGATTTTCATCATTAGTCTCCTTTTATAGTTTCATAATTCTTAGTTTATATCCTTTGCAATACCAGGTATCGAACCTGGGAACTTGCAGATGCCAGGCAAGCACTTTACCTCTGAACTGCATCCCCAGTCCTTTTAGAAATTTAAGACAGAGTCTCAGTAAGTTGCCAAGCTGGCCTCAGCTTGCCATCCACACATCCGTGTTTCAAGTACCCGGAACTCCAAGTGTGCACTACCAACCACGCATAAGAGTTTACTAATGTGCTATCCTAAACTTTCCCTCTTTCAGTTACTTCCTGGTTTCTGTATACTGATGGGAGATAAACCAGTATATTTGGTCACTCTTGAGGTTCAAGTTTTCCCATGTACTCAGCAGCCACTTGCAGTTCCTCATCTACTACTTTTCCCCTCACCCCCTCTACCTTATGCCAGGCTGGTTACTTTCCTTATACAATTTGTGAACTTCCAATATATTAAAAAATAATCTTTTGTCATGTTTGTGGAATGTTCTCATGCTATCATTAATTTTGTATAGATATAATGAATTTTAACCATTACATTTGTCTTATTGTAATGAAATGATGCTATTTTCTTATTAAGAGATTAAAATGGTATAAAAATAGATCAAAATAAAAATAGATTTAAAAATGGAGGCTTTTGTTTTACTCAGTAAGAAAGATTTTTTCAGGATAGATGAAGCCTTACCATACTTTCACGTTTAGCCAGTTTAGGTTTTGGTAATACCAGGAATAGTGATTTGGTTTCATGTTTTAATATAGATAGTCAATCTTATAACTGCTTGTTTTTTGCACACAACTTAACTTCTTAGCACATGCAGTGTGATTGTGCAATTTAAAATGATACCTCAGGGGCAGATGGAAATAGCCTACAGGAAGAAGGAATGTCGCATAAAATCCCATTTTAATACAGACTTATAAACAGGGTCATGGATGATACCTATAGCATTTCTTTACTCAGATATTCCTTTCCTAAGTGAGTTAGCAGACCTGTAAGTACCTCGAGAGTTGCCTTGTAAAATAACGAAAATGTTGCAAGGACAGAGCTCCGGGCTCCCCGCCTGGCTCAGCTGTAGTAGACAGCTTTGTTTCAGCCACTGTAATTGCACAGCAAGGACTAGGGATGTGCGGGCCACCTTTGTTCTAGCTAATGCAGTAACCAAGGCCGCATGGTGTATGTGTTTTTTTTTTTTTAAAGAATTTAACTAGCTTTTAGAAGAGCTTCACCAGAGTTTCGAATGTGATCAGTAGAGCAGACGAAGAGGGGAAAAGGCCAATGTTGAGAAAATTACAGTTTGAATTTCTTTACAAAGTCCATAATCTTTTCTTTCGCAAAGGACAGAGGGCTTTAGTATCATAGGAATCCAAAGGTCATAGCGGTAGTCCTGAATTTCATGAAGGTGGCAGAATACTGAAATAGTGTTGATGTTGGACCCTAGGTGGGGGAAGAAAGTCCCTTTGTGGGTTTCATCAACTGACGGCTTCCACTGCCAGTCGTTCCTAGCTGTCGATGATGTTTGCGCGCTCCTGACAGCTCGAGCTTGAAGAAGTGTAAAATGCATGATATTTGAAGATGATACTTAGATTCAAGGTCATTACATGTTTTTGTTTTGTTTTGTTTTGAGACAGGTTCCTCCTCTGTAATCCAGGCTGGTCCTGGACGTGCTATGTAATGCATATCGGCCTTGAACTCACAACACGCCTCCTGCCTCAGCCTCTCGCATGCTTTCAGGATTGCAAGTATGTGCACCAGGACTGGCTGATTTTATGCATTGCTGGGTGATTGAACTCAGGGTCTAGAGCACGTTAGTCAAGTGCTCAAACCACTGAGCTACATCCCTCCAGCCCTCATTACATGTTTCACTACAAAAGATATTTGGAATATGCAGTATCCAAGATTTTCTTCAGTTGCTGAAACTAAGCTCAGTCTCATCGTTAGTCCATCTGTGAACCCCAGCTAAGCTATTCCTTCGAAGAGAAGAGAGCTTCTTGGGTATTCATTTTCTACCTATGTTTGAATACGAGTATGGACTTGACGTGTCGGCCAAATACGAACATCTCTAATTCCTGTGAAGTGTTCGAACAGGAGAGGTCTGCGCTGCTACACAGTTGTCTCTGTTTTTACTACACGTTTACTTCGAAGACATTTCAGTATAAAGGCCTTTTCTGTGGCGAATCTGAAAATGAGGAAAGGAAGCGTATTACAAGCTGGACACGTTGTGTGTATCGTTAAAGGCGAAGTTGCCGGGTGCGTGCTCTCACTTACTTTGCTGTTGTTCTTTGAATCTCTCTTTTCTCTTCTTCGTTCAGTCTTTGAAGAATGGATTCCAAGAGGGAAAAATGAAAGTTAATGTATTGAGCAACCTGAGAAAGAAAAACAAAAAAACAAAAAGAAAGTAGAGCAGTTATGTGAGAGGTGCTGGGTGGGGAAGGGAGGCGCAGACAGACGCAGGGTGAACACATCCATACGTCACTGCCGATTTCTTCTGCATCATTATCCATGAGAAAAATGCGGGCGTTGTTTTTGGAAGGTCCTTGTAGGAGTTTCTGCAGTAAGGGGATATCTGTGTCCTTTAACCTTCTCTGCTCTGCAGAGAAAAAAGAATCAGCTAGAGCTGGGGGTTCATTCTAAAGAAAAACAAGAAAGATAATCTTTCATTCATTTTATTCATTTAACTCACTTTGGAAGAAATAAGACAAACATACAACATGAAGTACTCACTCACTCACTCACTTTTTTCCCCAACTGTGTCCCTTTTATTTCACTAGAAATGACTTTTGATTCATTAAATAACCAGAAATCTTTCAGCACAAGATTCAACATCTTAATGACCTCCAAGGTCTGGGCTCAGGGGCTTCTTCTGCCTCCTGGGGCTTAGAGGATGAGCTGACATTAGCAGGGACCAGGCCAGATGGTAGTTGGGCCTCTGATCCCAACCATTGGACAAGCTGCTCAATTCTTATCCAGAGAAGGAAAAGGCCAGTGTCTCAGAAAAATTATATGTGGAATTTGATGTTACACCATAAAAATCTTCCTTAACAACTTAGATTTATCAGCGATATTGTTACAGATTTTTTTTTTTTTGCTTCTAAATATTCACTTTGTAGCTTACTTTTTGTGCAATTTTAAATTCACTCCCTGGGCATAAATGCATTAATTCAGTGCAAAGGAAAATCCTTTGAACTGGAATAGTCTTAATGCTTTGGAAAGAGGAAACAGATTTTCCTCTTATCTAAGTTGTCCCTCTTATTTATGGGGGTATATTCCACTACCCTCATGGATATTTTCCCCCATATTTATATATATATGATAAAATTTAAATTGTAAATTAGGTACAGCATGAGATTAATAATACTTAATAACAAAATGCAACAATTATAACAATACATTCTAATAGAACTGTCTGCATCACTACTTTGTATGTTGGGGTCCTCCTAATAAAATAAATTAAAGAACATTTGAACACAAGCTGTGTGGCCCCTTACCCGGGCCCTCATTCTCAAGATGGCTAATAAGTGATTAGTGGTCTGGTAGATTGTAAAATGTGATATTGGCTCATGTGGGATGCTGAGGGCTGGTGAGAGAATTCACTATGCTACTCAGAATGGAATATAATTTAAAACTTATGAATTTCTTATTTCTAAAATTTTCCACTTAATATATTTGGAATGAGTAACTGAAGCCATGAAAAATGAAACCTCTGAAAATGGAAGAATTCCTGAAATTTGAAATTAACACTTTTACCTAACCTAAAAGCAAACTCCTTTCTTTTACTATACCTCAAGATTTTTAGTTTAAATAATTCCACTGTGTTTTGTTTGGTTGTGAAGGCCTGCTCATGCCTTTACAAAGCAACATGCCTTGATAACTCTTCAAAATTTTTTATTTATTCATTACTCATTCATATAACAACTATTTGTTGGTTCTTTCCAAGTTTGGTTAATGTAATTCCATTTTTCTAGTTCTGCAGGCTTCGTATCTCAGTTATCCTGAAATTTTCTTCCTTTTTAAAATCCGTATTCAATCCTTACTTATTCTTTAAAAATACAATCAGAATGTTTTGAGACTCATATTTTTATTATTTTATTATTTATCTGTGGGTTTTATCCATTCAGTCGTGAAAATGACATAGAACTTCAAAATCCTAAAGTTACAAATACTTCCATCTCAAAAGTACTCCTAGGATTCTTTCAAAATACTTTCATATCTGGAATCCCATTTGTACCAAAACGAAGAAGGGTAATAGTAGAGTGTCCTTATATTCATCTTCTTTCTTCCTTCTCCTTTTACCTCTCCTATTTCCTTCCTCTAACTGAGTCAAAACTTTCTTGTTTCCTGAACTGGACTTATCCCGGGGTGAAAATATCAAGAGAAGGTCCAAAACTCAAAAACCTAGATCTCCCCTCAGGCTCAGAGTTCATTGTCTTAATTCCTTCACCATTTCTGAAGCACCAGGGAATGGTGGTAATTTAACTTCTCTCACCTTCCCCTAGACACGCTTTTGACCTCTAAGTTATTTACTTGGTGTATGCTAGGTTTGTTCTATTTTTGATATTACAGAGCACAGTCTCTTGCTTCATGATCCTTCTTCATGAGCCCCTGGGAAGATCATTAAACAGCGTGTTTCAGGCTGGGAGGTAGCTCAGTGGCAGAGCCCTTGTTGAGCATGCTTGCGGCCCACATGGTCTCTCTCCCAGTGAGAAAAACAGAACTCTCCTGCTGTACGTCAGGTCTGTGCTGAGTAAGAAGAGACAGTAACAGGAAGCAGAGTGCAATGCGGACTCCCTGCAGAGCCAGAGCAAGAAGGAAGGCCGGAAAGAAAGAAGTACAAAGAAATAGGTACAGAGGGAAACAAAGGCACCAACCAATGCTCTAGAATTTCTAGCGCACTCTCAGTAGGGAGGTTTCTGAGGGCTCTGATCTCCATTTATTAGAGCAGATAATTTAAAGTCTGCCTAACAGACAAGCTCTTTTGTATTACAAAGTCTTTCAGGATATCTTATTTTTATCTTTCCTAGGATTTGCAACAAATGGATAATGTTTTAAAACCTTTTCCTGAGACTGAGGTGTGGCTCGGTGCTAGAGCAGGTGCTTCCCAGGTATAATAAATTCCTTAGTTCCAAAAGCTCCAGAAAAACAATAAAAACAAAACAAAACAAAAATCCTTTCCCTTTGTCCCTTCTCTCCTCCCTTCACAGCCGGCAGAATGAGGCCATTTGCTCTTCTTTTGTCCCAACAGGCAGAGGACAGTAACACACAGGCAGAGTTCAAGCTTTCTTACCTCCCGTTGCAAAAATAATGTAAAGAGCAAAATCCTGAGGACTGTTCTCAATCTGTTAACAAAAAATTAAGATATGTGGTTTTTTTTTGGTTTTGTTTTCACCTGACTTTTCTCCTAAGACAAGCAGACTCTAACTACACATCTGTGCCCTTCCTTCCCCCTTTCAACCTTGCACCTTCTCTGTTGCCCTGGGAACAATGTGATTCCTCTGGACATAGTTACTAACCAGTGCTATACACAATAAAGAATCCGGCAAAACTGAGCATTCAATTTAGATTTGTATGATTACAGGTCTTTTCAGAAGAGTGCATCTACATGTCTATAGTTAAATTACGTTAGAGGTATTTATAACTCAGCTTAGTAGTAAAGATTACCTTAAATTTTTGGAGAAGTTGCTTTATTACTTCTTTAGTCCTCATTTTACTGTTTATTCTGACCTTAGTTTCCAATCCAAAGGCTGGGGTGAAAATTGATGTCTAGGGAAAAAAGCCATGGAAGTCCTTCAATTACCTCAAAATAACAGTAGTCACTATCTTGAATTTGAAGTAGGCAAGACGCATACGTCCTAAAAGTGGTGCTGTTATTCCAAAGATTGTCAGAATTATCAAATAATTCTTGATTTAACGTAGTTCTAACTTTGATCTAAATAAACTCTATAAATTAGCTACCTTAATACTTTTAACAATGGTAAGTAAACAAAATTAATTTTATGACACAAGTGATACAGATTTAATTTTTTCCAAAAAAGGAACAACAGTGCATGGGGACCCACAGGTGGATAATTGATACATATACCTGGTGACACTCATCCTGGGAGCAGTACAGGAAACATTTTACTCAATAGGTAGCAGAAAGTAAAAAAAAAAAAAAAAGTGCCATTAGATGTATATTTAAAAGAAAGTATGAGGTAAAGGTTTGTTTCCACATATTTAATTTATATATGAATGGGGGTGGATCCAGATGTGGAAATTGGTGAGTTTTGGGGTGGTTCAATAAAATGTTAGGTGGCTGAGACTGGGAGATCACTAAATAAATGCACATACACACACACCACGCACATGTTTATATTTGATGTTTATGAAAGTTAAAAAGTCTGAATATGTCAATAACTTTCTGGGAAGACATGTGGAAGATGTCTGGGACACACTTTTATAAACATGAGCAAGTTCAGAGTCAAAACCTGAGCGCATGGATGAGTCTTTCTGTGTTGTAACTGGGTGGAGCTTATGAGCTCAGCTCTGGAGAATTCTGTTACTCTGCGCTAAGGTGCGCTGACGCCATGTCAGATGTGACCTGACGGTGTTTTCATAATGAGCTTCACAGAGTACGACAATAGTGCAAAAGAAGGACTAGGAAGACTTGGGTCCTTAGTGCCTTCTAACTACAACTTTGTCAATGCACTTCACACCTTAAGCCTTCAGTGATTTCATTTGTAAAATAAGAAAGTAGGAATGGATGTTTTCCAAGAGCTCTTATAAAGTGCTCATACACCATGACAGTGGGTTCATGTTTTCCAGAGCTTCATTTTAAAGCCTCAGGCTTTATATCAGAAGTGTTGGCCATCATATCCAATACAACCCTTCTAGACAGTTATAAAGAAACTACTGCTCAAGTCATGTTTACTGTAACCGCTCCAAAAATCGCAATGTAAGCTTTTAATATGGGTTCCATCCATAGTACAACAGTACTGGCATCATGAAGAAATTTCATGATGTAAAAATGAATCTGCAAAACATGTTGACTTTAGAAACATATCCACTGAACTTCCTAGATCTCCATCATTTGTTGGTAAGTGCTTTGGGTTTTGAGGGGGGTTTTTTGGTATTGTCTTCTACAAGTTATTAGGTTGCAGTTAATGACATCTGTTTGACCTCATTTGATGGAGAAAAATTTGAGAAGAAAAGGCTAAGCTTGCGCCCAAGGCATGCTTCTGATATCCTCCAGAGGGCATAAAAGAATTAATAACGTATGGAACCTCATGGAAGAAAAGCTCACAGGGACACAAGTTAATATTTCCTTTCTGTACGCAGCACTTTAGTTAGACCACTTGGCCATCCTCACTCACTTGACATTTCCTTTCTAAGGGTGCTCGGCACTGTGTAAATGCATTCTAAACCTTTTTGCTTAATGGGTGTGTGGATGATTACTAAGGCACTATAACCTAAAAATATCTGAGTCCTGGAAAAAATGGTGAAGTATTTCCTACCTACAGCAAACCAAAA
The DNA here is from genome assembly GCA_004027205.1 of Ctenodactylus gundi. Classification (NCBI taxonomy): domain Eukaryota; kingdom Metazoa; phylum Chordata; class Mammalia; order Rodentia; family Ctenodactylidae; genus Ctenodactylus; species Ctenodactylus gundi. The sequence goes on along the minus strand of PVKB01000533.1, from coordinate 19,432 downwards.
CGTCTTGCAAGCACTCTGAAAAGCCACACAAGAATTAATATTACTGAAAAATAAGCAATTTTATCTAAGCTACAGCCATACTTATATAAAATAAACACATGTATCGGTACAAGACCTGAAGGGGAGTGTGGCACACGAGAAGTTTGATTCATTGAAATAAATAGGTTTTTGATGGACTTTCCCTTTTATTTAAGTACGAACATTTGAATGTCCTTTATCTCTGTTGTAGCTCTTCTACTATTCTGACATCATCAGCTGGCATGCTGGTTTTCCTGCCCAAGCTCTGCGTTCCACAATGGCAGAGGCACCAGCTGCTTCCTCCAGGTATTTCCAGCGCTTGGCTCAGTCTGAACTACTTAGCTGTGTTCTCGCATCACAAGGGTTAATGACCTGGGTTCTGGAGTTAGACACTTCTGAAATCAATTACTACTTAAAATCAGTGTGACCTAAGACAAATTGCCTGACTTCTGTGAACCTCAACTCACTTATATATATAAAGAGAAAATAATGGTTCCTACTTCATACGATACTTTTGGTGATTAATGAGATAATTCATTCAAAGTGTACTTAAAAGCTTTAATAGCTGGAATAGGGTAGCGCCCAACAAATGTCAGATACATTCCTATCATTGCCATATTACTCTTTCTAATTGTAAGTTGATCTCAGTGGGATTGCTACTAAAAAAAACATTATTTTAAATCACATTAATGGGATTGTAACTCACTTCATGGTTATAGAAGTGTCCATTAATAGATGCCCTGTGGTACTGCCCGAATTTTCTGCCTATCGTTGAAAGCTTTGTCCTTCTTCTCACCAGGGCTGCTTCACTCATGCTCCGGTAGAGCGACGGGGATTCTGGCTGCTCACCTGTGTACGGCTTCAGAGTGCTGCTGTGATAGGACAAGGGGTCTGGGAAGAACAAAGATTATGAGCCCATGTCATTTGGATGCCTGTCTCCTTGCATCCTGAACAAATTGGTTTATACTTGGTTACTTTTAGCAATATTGCTGGTTTCTGACTATTTAAAAACATTACAAGCCACTGATATATTCATATATATATATATATATATATATATATATATATATATATATATGTCTATACAGCTGTTTGTCAAGTGAAACTTCCTGGAGAAATGTGAACACAGTGTTGATTCACCCCAGATGCGGCACAGTTGATGGGCCAAAGTAACGACTGCACCCAAGTCCAATTTGGTGAACTACTAAGTTTCCTCAGGGTCCTTACTTACAGGAGTAGGGGTGAATGGTTGTCTGCAGAAGTGAGGAGTTACCTAAAGGAGCACCGGCAAAGGGTTGCTAACAAGCTGATGGGTGACTCCAAAGGGAACTGTGTTACTGGAAAGCCCCCACTCCCACCTCTTAGGGAGACTGCATATTGCCTCCCGTGACACTCTGCATGGTTAGCTACTATTCCCCTGGAATTTATCTTTGTGGGACATGGCAGTTCTTTTTATAAAAACAAAACTAACACCATGTGTTGTACTTATTCCTACCAATAACTTATCACATATAAGTCATATCATATACTTCTTTATTTCAGAGCATGCTGGGTACATATTCTGACTTTTCTCTGTAACTCACTACTATCTTATTTCTTCTCATTGGGCCATCAATATTCAACACTAATCCATAATTTACTTGCCAAAATTTGGTTACTATGCCTTTCAATTACGTTAGGAGGGTCTAGAGAACAAAATTTATAGTGTAGCATTAGACAGTCCCAGTAGTGGGTGGGTGGACAGAAAGCATTTAAATAGAATTGTAATGAACTACAATATACTTCTAGCCTAAGATAAAGAAAATTCAGGACTTCTTCCTACTTTTTTTTCAATTTCTTCACCTAGATTTTTTTTTTTTTTGTAAACATAGGGCTATCTAGCGGCATTTGTATTCTGTTTTACATTCAGATTTTAAATATTTTTCTATTGCAATTAGAGTCCCATTAAAAAAGAGTGACCTATTTCATCTTTTTTTTTTTTGCACTGTTGCTCAAATACCAATAGATTTTTATTTTATCTTTGGTGCCAAGATTTGGTGTTCCTTTAGGTTTAATGGATATTTCCAAAGGGATAATTGGAAAGGTCTGTAAATAGCAAGATGTCAAGATCCCATGAGGCAAAGATAAGAGAACACGGGTGGAAATATCATGTTTGTTACAGGATCTGAACTTCTATCTCCTTGCACACTGATTAGATTGAACTCTTATGGAGACCGTTGTAGAGGCAGAATTGAGAGCAGTTTGAAAACAAAATCTAAATATTAGAAGTAATTGGTAAACTTACATGTCAACACCAGCAGGATATCCTTGATCAGTGTGAAAGTGGCTTGGCCATATCAGAGCCCCAGTGCAGACCTATGAACACTAACCCTAGCACCCCACCCTGCAGCTTACTTATCAGCTCCTCCTTGGATTTCTATTTATGAGAATTCCATGAAAAACATCCATTCCTGACACTGAGTAAGGTCTCAGTAAATGACACCTATCAGTAACTTTGCTACCTGTGTCAATTCATCATTGTTATTATAGCAATGAATATCACATGTCACAGGAGCTGGCAGTGTCAAATTTTATAAAACTATTTTATATTTGGTATTTCTATTTTAAAGAAAATTGAATTAACTGTCAAGCATAAAAATGACAGTACATACCAGCCTCTTTCTGAGCAGCAATGTCATATGCATATCTATTAAATAACTAAAACTTTCAACTGCTAAGAAAAAGAGGAGAGATTTGTTTGAGGGTCCTGGCCTAACATATGAAAATAATCTCAAATGTTGGGGAAAACGTTGACCAATTTTATGACTTCAAATTTTATTCAAGCCATTAGCTGTATTTAATCTAATAAATCAAAGTGACTTGATGTGACTACTTTTTTTTTTTGAGACAGGGTCTTGCTCTGTGGTCCAGGCTGGTCCTGAATTCACTTCAGCGCCCAGGCTGGCCTTGGACTCACGGCAATCCTCCTGTCTCAGCCTCCCAAGTGCTGGGATTACAGGCGTGAGCCACCATGCCCAGTTTATGTGGTGCTGGGGAATCGAACTCGGGTACTTAGCGCTTGGCTTAGCACTTACTCAAGCACTTTAACCGCTGAGCCATTCCTCCAGCTGATGTAACTACTTTTAAAAATCAACATATTTTTATAAAGTAAAGTAAGGCCCTTAACTATCATTTGAGCACTGAAAGGACTTAAGTTATTATGCTGCTAGAAGATTTTAAAGAAATATATGTGTATACACACACACACACACACATACACCACACACACACACACACACACACACACACACATATATATATACATACATACATACATACATACATACATACATACATAAAACAAGAATTCATTTAGTAGTGGAACATGAAAGGCCAATGTTTAGAAGTGATGCTTTACATAAGTTTATGTTAATTGAAAAACTTAGTATCCCCATTAGTAAGACTTTGGTACTGACCTTCCTGGGAATTTCTTACTTCAGACCCTAGAATCTGGGTCCTGTCTAGTTCACTAATATGATAAAGATCATCAAATTCCCCCCAGCGTGTCATTCTCCTGCAAAACAGTACATGTTGGAAATGACATCAGTTTCATTTGTACTGAGGTCTGTTACAGTTTTCAGATTTAAAACATTAATACAGTAGTGTGGACTTTAATATGTAGGCAGATTATTCAGAATTATAGCAATTTTGTGACATGATTAAAAATTAGGTTGGAACTATGGCCAAGATGGTTGCTGAGTAACAGAGCTACACAATGTCTCTTCATGGATCCACTTAAAAAGTTGAGAATATAGTCAAAAAATACTTCTTCACTGTGGCTAGGAGAAGGAGGAGCACCCTAATAATTGAAAGGATGCCACAGGAAGGCCAGAAACCTTGAAAACGCATTGGAAGCAGAGGTAAACAGCAGCCCAGGAAGCATCCCAAGGCCAAATGTGAATGGCTGGGAGTCGCCCACATTTGCAGATGGAAAAAAGCCCACCTGGGGCCTCTGAATGAGGTAAGCCCAGATTTGGGAGAAGCGGGAATTGACAGCGATTGGTAGCCTCAGCCTCCAAAAAGCAAGCCTGTGGGTAGTGCATACCACAAACACGATGTGACCTAGGCCTCCTGGAGGCTAGATCAGAAACAGTGCTCAACAGCCATAACAGGCAATGATGTAAACAAGAGCCATTTTTTAAAAAAAAGAGCCTGAGATTAAACTTTTTAGAGTAAAAGAGAGCTCAGAAGAGCACATAAGGCTTTCGGGGGTACTTGTAAACAGTGCCTCAGAAGAAAGTGGCATAAGAGACAGTTGTGGAGAAGAGAGAAAGACCATCGACTCTCTGAATAGCTAAGGTCTGGGATTGCCTCAAGGGTGGAAAGCCCTACCCTTGCCCTCAGAGGATGCAAGACAGGCAGGAGAGCTTTGCTGAGGAGCATGGGGGAGATCATGACACCCCAGAGGCCATTGGGCGGTTAGGTCCTCCCTCATTGCCTACTCCCAGTACCTCAAAGAAATTTGGCTCCCCTTGCCACACCCCCATAACAGTTCAAAGAAACCTCTCAGCTAGCCCTTTAAAGAGAAGTCCCTCAACAACAGAAACATGGGAGAAGAAAGGCAACGGAACAGCCATAGAAACATCTGAGACCCCAGCAGCTAATGCCCTGGAACCTGAAACAGTGGAACTCATAGGGAAGGAAGTCAAAAGCAAATAAACATGTCAAACATCCAGTTCAAACAAGATATCCTCAAATAAGTGCAAGCACTGATCAGCAGTCTTAACGAGGCACTTACTAATCAAGTAGTGGTCCTCACGAATACAAAGCTCACCGAATACGTAGAAGCCACAAATAAAAAGTTGGAAGATGTAAATAAGGAAATGCAAGATATGAAGGAATATTTTGATACAAAAGTGGGAATTTTGAAAATTAATCTAGACGAAATTCAGGATATGAAAAATGCATTTGAAAGCAGAGAAGTTCACTCAAATACTATAGGACAGAATTTCAGATCTTGAAGACAAGACTGAGGAAACAAATGCCGTAATTAGGCACAACTCTAAAATTTGAAGTGAGAAGAGTAGCTGGATACAACAGCTGATGGATGATTCAAAGAGAATCAATCTCAGAATTATGGTTGTTGGAGAAAGAGTGGAAGACAGCACTGAAGGTATAATGAATTTATTCACTGAAATCATACCAGAAAATTGCCCAAATCTAGGAAAAGAAATTAAATTTCAGGTACAAGAAGCTTGAAGAACACTAACAATCTCAACCAGCAATGAGACTTGCCATGACACATCATAATCAAAACCTCAGAAATACATTAAGAGAGAATATTGAAAGCAGCAAAAGAAAAACAGACACTATTCTTCCAAGGCAAATCCATTTAAATTACTTCAGATTTCTCAATGCAAACTTTAAAGGCCAGGAGAACCTGGAACAAAAATTTTCAAGACTTAAAAGCTAGCAAGTGTCAACCCAGGTTGCTGTATCCAGCAAAACTGTCCCTGAAAATTGAAGGAGAAGTAAACAAATTTTAATTATCAAGAATTCTGTGGTGGTTTGGATCTAGAGTGGCCCCCAGAAGCCTCATGTTCCTATGGATACTGTGTAGGGCTGGGAGGTGGGGCCTGGCTGGAAGGGGTGTGTAGGGACCTCCATCCCGTGGGGACTCCTGTGTTTAAGCAAAACAACACTCGGCTTAAATTACAATTGGTAACATTTCTTCATGGGAAAGGAACTCGGCCAAGGTCATTGATGCTGAGGCTCTCGGTCCCGGAAGACCCCAACAGTGGTGGATACATAGGGCTTGACCTGGAGAGATGTGTGTTGGCTCCACACTTCCTCTCTCTCTTCTACCATGCTGTGAAAAACTCTCTCAGAGCACCAGCTGTGACCCCTACCATGTGATTCCACCATTTTCCAGATGCCCACCTGTAAATGGACTGTGACTTTCTGAAACTAAGGTAAATAAATCTTTTCTCCCTAAAGTTACATGCTGGGTGTGGAGTCACAGCGATGAGAAAGTATCTAAGACAAATCCCTAAAGAAATTTGTGACCGCTAGCCCAACATTGCAGAAAATATTTGAAGGAATCTTTGAGAGAGTCAGAGAGACAAGCAGCACCAAAGAACATGGAAGAAAGAAAACATCTAAAGACAAAGTGTAATAAAAATAAATAATTAAGTAAATTGGTATTTGAATCATTTGATTGATATTCAACTGAAACAGTACCAGCTTTCTTATAAAATTTGTGAAACTTCCCACATAATTATTATTGTTAATAGTATAGTAGTTTGTGAAACATAATTATATTCATGAGGAATCAGTATAAAATCTTAAAAATATGTATGTATGAATTTATATATGGATAGGTAGGTAAGATGATAAACTAAATCTGGTAAAATGTTAGTAGTTAGTGAAATGTGAACAAATAACTTATGAAAGTTTAAAGATTCTGAAATAACTAAATATGACATTTTATCTATTACTTACTTGTAATTTACTCTTGTGACATAGATGTAAGTTCATTTAATATAGCAATTCATTTACTTGGTTTTTGATGTAAATTTACCCTAAGAAAATTGATCAATGTAATGATAACCTGAATATCTCTTGAATGTACAAACATTTACCTTTCAGTACTCAGCTAAGGCATTTGAAATTTAACTTCTGTCTTTTCTTTCTCACGTTTTCTAGCCTTAAGGATTTCACTGTTACAGTTCTTTTCTTATGTGCACTGACGGGTGAGGCCATGTTAAAGAATCTCAACAAAGACATACTAAGATACAAAAAAATACAAATAAATAAATAAATAAGAACTTTTGGCAAATCATCCCAAAAAAGGGCTCTGCTGGACCCAGAGAAGAGGCATCAAGATGTGGCCACTGCAGCCCGTTCTAGGGGTGGGAAGCTGAGCTAAAGAGTGTTGATTTGAGCGGTGAAGGGATTCAGATGCAGAAGAGAAAATGTGTTAAATGTCACATAGTTTCTCTGAGTTGGGAAACCCAGATACAGGCATTCTATAGATCCAAATGGGCATGATAGTGGGGAGTGAGGAGGGTGTGGAAGGGCCGAAAACGGGAAGGCACTGTAATTTTGATGTGATATATATGTGCACCAAATACTTAAGTTCATTGTAAGCATGTATCATATACATACATACATACATATATGCATATATATATATATATATATATATATATAATAAAATAGGAGAAAAAGAACAAATTATATTCATAGCAGAGTGGTCAATAAGTGATTTGAATACTTCCTATATATTTTGTTGTTGTTGTTCACAGTACATCAGCACTGTAACAGAAGAATTCAGTGAACATTATGTGGAATGTTCACAACGTTATGTGGAATTTGGAAAATTCATATGCAAATAAATTAGTAGGAACAAATAGGATCTTTCGTCACAGACATGTCTAAGAATATTTGTATGAAAGTCTATATATAAAAACATGTTCTTCCCACTGTTGTATAGAAAGTATTATGTAATGTAGCTCTAAAATAAGAAGATAAGGTATCTAACTTTAAGGGCCCTGAAGAACGCAACTGATGTAGAATAAAATGTACAAAAAATTTTCTTTACTAAAAAATTATGATTTCACATACAACATCAGCAATCTTCGGTGAATTCTAGGGCCCAGAATACGCAAGACATCATGACAGCTTATTTTACAGCAGTTTTACTTTTCTATTCATTGATCCTCAAACCAAGTTACTTCTTTATTGACCCAATATCTTTACCTATACATGGGAGTGATAGTAATGAGATGGGACAGGGTTGCTAGGAGCATTAAGTGAATCAGTTTTGTGAAAGTATTGAAACAGTCATCTTCATCATCATCATCATCGTCACCTCCATCTTTATCTGTTTTTGGTTGACTCAGGTGCAAATGGAGATCAGAAACATTTCTGGACCTCTCTGGACAAATGGGAACTATTATTTATGGGAGCAGTTATAGTTTCATTACAAATCTCTCCCATAATATGTTTATTACGATCGAAAAATTCATCCATAGGGAAGTTTCAGCATTGTCTCTATCCAAACGTCACTGGTGATTAAAATGTTTGCTAATGTTAATAAACAGTGAATGTGCAAAAGCATCCTTCTTTCTCCCCTTGACCTTTGAGTTCTCTTCGCCTCTTCTCCAGTTACTGTGTCACATGGTTAGTACAAGAACCATAAAGAAGTAAGTAATATAGTTCTCAAATATTTGTTAATACATTTTCCAGCAAGTTCTACTCCCCAGAATATAGTCAAAACAAATATCATAAATCAAAAAATTATATGCAATAACTTAAAGATGACCTGCTTGACTCTTAGCTCAGAATCTCATCATTTATTTATTTATTTATTTATATAGTGAGACAGGGTCTCACTCTGTAAGCCAGGCTGGTCCTAAACACACAGGGAGCCCAGAATGGCACTGAACTCACAGCAATTCTCCTGCCTCAGCCTCCAAAGTAATGGGATGACAGGTGTGTGCCACCATGCCCAGCTTATGTGGTGCTGGGGAGTTGAACTTGGGTACTTAATGCTTGATGTAGCGCTTGCTAGGCAAGGGCTTTTAACTGCTGAGCCATTCCTCCAGCCCCTAATCATTCTTATGATGTATAAAATTACCTTTTTTGTAACCTGCAGTAGATTAATAATAAAAGAGGCTACGGTTTAACTATCATAAAAGGGGGTTAGTAAGACAAAAGAATGCGTAGTAAGGATAAGCAGAAACTGAGCAGGTGGAGCAACTTGACCCTGTCACAGGGGGCACAATGAGAACTTCCAAGAATGTCAGCCCAATGTGCAAAACACAAGCTCTTGTTGATCTGGGAAAGCTTGACAAATGTCCTCCTCAATTTCTTACAGCTTAGTGGTGTCACATAAGCCGCTTACTATGTTCCTTTTTGGTCTCTTTTTCCTTACTATCCACACCTGAAGGCAATACTTCTAAGTTTTGGATTGTGTCATGTGAATGTCACTTCATACAACTGTGTACAGGACTAGGCTTGAGGGAAGGTACCACAATTTTCAAGAAAGGACTGGTTGGAACGTTAATACCAAATAGTTTCACTTGCCCAAACACAGGGTTGTTTGTCTCACCCAGATCAAACCTCAGGATGAATGTCATTTGCAAGTTAAACCCCAGGAAGGTTTTAATGAGTTGCAAATAAAATAGAAATTTGGTACACAAATAGAGTGTAGCCACTTCCCTACCCATGAGCTAAGAAACAAATGCTGCTGGTGTTATTCAAATATATACCTGTCCAGTTTCTACTTTATTATTATTTTTTTAAAATCTCAATTTACTGCTATGACTTGTCTAAAATATGTCACTGTTGACTTTGGAGTGATATTAAAATAGAAATAAAAGAATGAAAGCAAAATAACCTCAAAATGGTATTTTTTTAAGTGAAAAACTTCTGGAAGAAAATGGTTGGCCCAGATATGAGATATCAAAGTTCTACCCATAGAATCATTTCTATGCAATACCACTAGAAGTCCTGGCTCAGATGTACTGGCTTGTTTAGAAGCTCCACTCTTCCCATTCAGCATATATGTCCCCAGCACGAATTTTTCTGATACACTTAGGCTATCACCACAATACGGATGATTCTCTCACAGTGTGGACTGAAAGACACGCACGTGTAGCCCCTCCTGCGGCTGAGTTGAGCAGACATCAACGTTCTGGATTACACATCTGCCCACTGGATGTGTCGAGTTTATGCTCCTGTAAGAGCAGCGGTGTCCAATTCTGCCCACAGGTGACCAGTGTGGGAAAAAGAACATAGGAGCAGGTTTAAAGTGAGGGCGTTGTCAAGTTCTTTATACAAATTAATTGAGACTTAGATTTTAAATAAGTCACTTTAAGGGTGACAACCAGCTTGAGGGAGCCTAAGACTAGAAACAAGGACGAGTACCTACCCTGGCTGTGCCTCCTCTTAGAAAACCGGAAGCCAGGCAAGCCATCACAAACAGCGCTGTGGTTCCCTGCCTGAAAGCTCAGCTGGCTCTCACCACGCACTCTTGTAAATTTACCATGACCAAATTGAACCTGTGTGTGTGTGTGTGTGTGTGTGTGTGTGTGTGTGTGTGTGTGTTAATGTGTGTTCACAGCTACATATAAGACGTCGGATTTTTTTCTCCCAATTCTTGCCTACCAGAAATACCTGATATACTGCACAGGTATGCTATAAATACCCTCCTAGTAAGTCTTGTTGCTATGGTAAAGAGCAGGCTGATGTAGTTTTGTAGGTAATTCTCTTTTTGAAGCTTACACAACAGGAAATAGCTCCTACTTGCTTCCAAACAATGTTCTGATCCACAATGAAAAATGCAAATAGGTGCTAAGAAGATGTATCATGAAGATGTCAGTTTATAATCTGTTTCAATAAATATGGTGAGTTGTTAGCATCCTGGACTCTTAAAATTCATGCAGGAATTCAAGATTGCTAGGAACATGTGTTTTGAATTTGAGAAATTAAAAATCTGTCCTTGGGGTATCCATTCAAAATAAAAATGGCTTAATGGGACACTCTAAGTACTTCCTTTCCATTTGCTTGACATCTCCCTCTAATGCTCCATACTAATTAAATTCTCATGAATCAAAAAGTTAAAATGCATCAAAAAGAAGCGGCTGCTCAGAGAACTTCACTGTAAGTTCTATACTATAAACCAAGACAGTTATGCTTTTGTGAATTCATACCTTATACAATTTTTTAAAAAAGCAAGGCCCATGGGTAGTTGCTAATTTTAAATGATGTTTCTAGTCATTTATATGATAGGCCCTATTAATCATTTAGCGTCTGAAAGCGAGTGGTATGAGGCTGCCTAAGACTGTGGCCCCTTCTCCTCTTCCATAACTCCTGGACCCTCTGTGTAAGACTATCTTCATCTTGGATGGATGCCTACTCGCAAGTGTCAAATAGAGAAAAAGAGTTGTCACAAAATCCAGAAGTAGTTTGACCACAGGTTCCCGGAGGCCTCTCTTGATACTATACTTTAAGGCTCCTTTTGTGCAGGCACTGGGATACAAAGATGATTCAAGATGTGTTCCCTACCATCTAGCAGCTCATGATGTAGGCAGGGAGACAAGTGCTTAAAACCAGAAAGAACCGCATGCCCTGGAGGTGATGCAGGGTGGTGTCAGTGAACCCACTATAGACTAAAGGATCATAGAAAGCTTTTGGGAAAATATGTGATGTGGCCTGAGTCTTAAAGTTGGTTTGAGACAATTCAGCAAAAGGTGTCAAGAGGTAGGTAGACTTTCAGGCAGAATCAGGTAAAAACTGCAGGACATGTTTAGGGAATTAAAAAGTTCAGCACTTCTGAATTATGTTTGAAAAATACTAGCAAGGTTGAAAGTCATGGTAGGCCTTAAGGAATTTCTGCAAAGGAAAAGCAGACTTTCCTCAAAGTGATATTTAGATGTTCGTAGGGTAGCCTAAGGTCAAACTATCATGGCAGGTCTGTCTCTCTCCATCCTCTGATAGAATCTAACTCATCCAGGAACAGGTGGGAGGATAAAGACGAGGCTCAGGGTCTCATGATATGCAGAAAGGGGAGATGCATTGGAAAGGTAAGAGTCGAAAGGAGGGAAGGAAAGATGGAAGGAAGTTGTATAAGTGTGGTCTTTACTAAGAACTGTGAGGGGTAAGAAAAGTCAGCCCAATGTAGACATGCAAGGTACCAGTCATACAGGGAGCTGTCCTGTGCACCATAAAGTAGGACCGGTACAATCAGGTGGCAGGTAATGAGTGAGGTTCCCTTTCCAGAAGTAGGAAAAGTCCTTTGTTCCAAGGAGAGGAGAAATTTAAATTTTATCCACTTGGTTTTGGACACTAGACCAGGGGGCTGACCAAATCCTGCCTTTCCATTTTCTCTTCCCATGAAGAAACTTCAGGGGAGAGGCGCTACAGCAGAGTCCGATTGCAGACTCTGGAGCCCAAGGAATGAAGGTTCAGCCCAGTTCTGAAATCTGGGAATTGGCACAAACTACTTAACCTCTGATATCCCAGGTTTTGGGCTCATGGAGTTGGTGGGGGACTATGAGGCTTTTTACACACAATCAGAAATTCTGCCCTTTAAGAGAAATGCAATAAAAGGAAATATAAAGGTCATTAAAGGAATTAAAGGTATGTGAAATAGCATACCCTTTGCCGGCAAAGGCATCTGACAACTTCAACGTGGAAAAAGAAGAGATTTGCTTCTCATCTTGTATTTTCAGCTGGATGGGTCGTTTTACCCCCCAGAAAACGTCCAGCATTCCCTCCACAATTAGTTCCCCTTCTTCAGTCTAAGGAAGAAAACAATAATGTTCACATTTTTTTGTGGTCCTTATAGAAGATAAACACTCTCCCTGAAGATGTAGGTATTAACTTTATATGAAATCTTAATAGATTTAAAAAAACCTCCCAGGAGGGATTGTTTGGCTTCTTGCTATCTGCAAAACAATTCTATTTTTGGAACATTCATTTCTTGTTGAAAATCACTGGACCCAGAAAACAAGGAAGTCATGATGGTAACTAACAGCCTGTCCCCCAGATGGCCCAGGATGGGAAGATGTCTTCTGGATTCCATGATTCTTCGATTAAATGGAATTTCGATTCTCTAATTAAGTTTATTTGAAAATTAAGCAGGTTTAAAAACTGTACTGAACTAGAAATTAGAATAAACAGTTTCTGGGAAACTTGATAGCTACCTATTCATTTTTAAATGAGCAATAGGCATAACTTTAAACAAAGTTATGCATAACAAGTGAAATAAGGCATATGCGAACACAAGAGACTACAAAATATTACAGAAATAATATTTATAAAATCAATAATAATTAAATAACTCATCTTAAATTATAAATACTATAACAACAGAAGCAAGCACCATAAAAAGACAAATTAACAAGCATGAACATATAAGATAAATAAAGACATGTTGAGAACAAAGCGTATTACTATAGAACTTATATTCTGTACTTTTCTCTCATATGTAAAGTACTTTTTCTGTTACCAATGTAGTGTTTAGTCTATGGAAACTTTAGGAAATACAGAAACTTGATAAGTTGTATGAAATAATTCCATAAATATTATAGCACTCATTAACTTCTCTTATTATGCGAAGTCAATTGTTAGACAGCATGAATGCCTCTATCCTCACTTGAGAACAAAACGAAAATTCCAGTCTCTGGAATCAGGTCTGAGTTTGAGATGTAGCTCTGTCACTTACTGCTTGTAACCACCTTTAAACCTTGGGTTTCTCACCTGCGAAACTGACATTATGCCAACCCTTAAGTCACGGGTCCTGGCATTCAATAAATGCTCAATAAATATTGCGGATTATTTATTTGCCTGAGAAGTTTGACATGGTTTTAAATTAGGTAGTTTCAATAAAGTGATTGGTTATTCTATTCAATATATTATTAAATTTGCGGAGGTAACTGAAACAGGACTGAACTAAGCCACTTTGACTCAGTAGGAAAGACTGGGGTGCTCTGTAAGTTTACTTCCCTCCATACTCCAGACTAAGCCAATTGATGGTAGCCCAAATTTCATGCCGTACATCACACTGGAGGATTCAAGTCAGGAGTAGAAAATCCTAATGTTCTCTAGGGCCAGAAAGACATTTGAGTAAGTGTGGTGAGCCCTGTAATGATACAAGACTGTGTGGAGAGATCTGTGGGAGAATCAAGAACTCAAAACGCCAAAAAAAAGAGAGAAAAAGAAAAAAAAGAAGAAAATCTAAGATCGCCTTGTACAATAGGTTGCATTTGCCCCCAGAAGAGTGCTTTTTAGCTTCAGGAGTTTGCTGAATTGCTTTTCAACATTTAAAATCTATCATTATGATGGCCAAGCACACATTCATTTAGTATAACTCATTCATGTTACAGAAACATTATGATTTATTTCAGTAATCCACTATTGGCAGAGACTTAAGATATCTTTGGGTTTTCTCCATCACGAACGGTGTCGCAGTGAGCATTCTTCTGCACACATCCTGCGCAGTTGTAAGGAAGCATTATGGCCGATTTCTGGGGAAACTGCCCTTCAATGCATACTCCTGCTTCATTTTAAAAATAGAAAGCAAATACATCATTAAGATTATTTCAAATGCTTTCCTATATGAAAAACGATTAGAAGCCACAGATATGCAAACACGGATCAAAGAGCCTAGAAATTAAATGAGATAGTCTAAAAATAAGAGTCAATTGAGGATTTGCCTGCTTCTCCCCGATGATTTGTGCTGCTGGATTCTAGCACAGCCTGACTTCCCTGTGTCTTCATGGAATCTTCCCCGTGTACCCAATAGGTTGCATTCTTCTGATGAGCTTACCTGTCCATATACAATGTGCAGATTTTTCTGGTTCTCATAAAATAAGTTATATGCATTCAGCAAAGAATTAAGTTGCTCCCTAAAAAATAAATATTACATTTAGTTATAATCAGTCATAGGCTTTTTAAATACTAAGAGCCAATAATAATGCATTTGGTTCATAAAGGTATGAGATAAAATAAATGGTTCAGTGGGATCCTTATTTCTCTCACTTACTTGTCGTTGAACATCGAGGCAATCTTAGTGCACTCACATCCATTAAAGATGCTAATTCATAAATGACAGAGAAGGAAAGCTTCACAAGGTTGGTGAGGAGAGCAAGCGTGAGGCAGTCACTACACAAATTTGGTTTCACATTTTTTTTTTTTTTCGTTTTATACGATAACACCAAACCAACCTAAATTAAGCATTTTACTGTGCATCTGACATGTGTGCCCCGCAGGGGTTAAGCAGTGGCTAAGGAATGATAGCCGTTGACCTACACGAGCCTTAGGGACACTGGTCTCTGCCACACCTGTCCTTCTGTGTCTTCACATCTTGACATACTCATTGCCTCTCACTTGGACTATTGTAATGGCCTTCCACAATCTTCTGAACTCGTTGCACATTCTAAACAGCAGGAATTATTTTAATGCAGACTTTCCAACTCTCTCCCAGGCTCAAAATCCTCCAAAATCTTTCCATTATTTAGAATAAAACCCAACATCCTTACAGTGACTGAAAGGCTGCAGGTGACTTAGTCTTCCGTCACTTTTTCCGTCTCATCCTCTGTTCCTCAGGCCTTCCCCTACTGTTCTCAGATTCTAACCCCCATGGTTCCCCCTCCTCCCACTGCAGGCAATGACCATCTCAGGCTTTTGCACGTGTAGATCCTTGCATTCAGAAAGACCCCCCTCCCCCCACCACTACCTTGCCAGCTTGTTCATTCTAACTATTTAACCACGAAGCCACCCTTTCAAGGCCTCTCTCCTGAGCACCTGCTGTAAAAGCCTGTTTTCTCTCAATGCTTCATATCCTCCTCTACCTCTGTCTTTGGGTGATCATCTAACTTATGCATTTTACTTACTTATCCTACATCCTGTCTTCGCTAGACAGCTCTGCAAGGGGAGGGGAATTGAACGAATTTTTTTTTATACTCTGGGAGTATGGGAGTATGCTTAGCTCGTAGTGAGAGCTTAACAAGTTGTGGTCAAAATGAAATTATCAAAAATTTCTATTTTTAAAAAGCAATAACAACAGACGCATGAAAGGAGGAAGGCATACACACACATACACACACACACACACACACAGAGACACACAAACACACACACACACACATTTTTAATGAAAACAATTCCACTATTATTTCAGTCACAAAATCTCCTTGGTCTGCAAATATCCATCTCTGCCTAGGATTATTGGCTCCACAGGGCCAGAAAGTTCGGCAAATTTCCAAAGGGCAGAAACTTGCTCAGAGTAGGTTCTTATTCAATAAACATTGGCTGAATATGGAAAGGCAGAATTGCTATGTACTGATTTTCTACATGCTTAAAACCTCCATACTTAGGTGTGGAGGTTTTCTACTTGCAATTTTCAAGTTGTAGTAGTTGTTGTGCACTGTACAGAATTATTATATAAAAAATTCTACGGAAGTCTTCCATGCTACTGTTCCATTTTCCAACTGAGTTACTTTAAATTTTTAATGTTAATTAGTATTTCTTCTCTAAATATCATTGAGCACACTGCTTTTGTTCCCTTGGGCTCATTACTGGGTGATCTTTCCTAAGATTGTACTATGGATCAAAAGTCTGCAAGCTCTTTTATTGCTCCTGTTATTTAATGCCGGAGCACTGCACCAAAAATTCAGGCTCAGCTGGGATGCAACCCCTGATAAGCTGAGCTGCAGGATTGTTATGAAAGCAAATTAAGCTTTATATAATTTTATTCCCTTGGCTTCAGTTTCTGATAAAATTGCATTGCATCGTATGGCACAAGTTGTCTTCAAAGTATTTACTCCACTGGTATTTTTCCAGTTGGAAAATATTTTTGTACCTGAATCGAGTCCGATTAAATCTCCTTCCAGTGAAGTAAGTCTCTAAATGACACAGGAAGTTGGCAAACTAGGTCCTGGGCTGCCTGTTTTGTTCTCTTGTAAATCAAGTTTTATCGGAATCTAGCCACCCTAAACTGTTTGCTTATTGTTTATGGCTGACTTCCTGCTATAAGAGCAGAGCTCAGTGGCTGTAACAGCAACCACATGGTTCACAGAGCCTAAAATATTTACAATCTGGTGTTTTGTAGAGAAAACCTGCAATTCATGCTCTATTGTGTAATGCACATAACCGGGCACCACAAAAGTCATCTGTATCTTTCTCAACATGAGCTGGATTGTCTGACTGAGTGCTAACGGCACATTCAAGGATTGGAGAGTATGGGAAAAGATTAGACCTCAGTAACCGGAATCAATAAAATCCAGTTGATGATGTAAAGTGAGGAAATAGGAAAGAACATTCAGACCTTATGTGAACAACTGTATCAATGGTGAGTGCATTCCTAAAATGCCTTTTAATTATGGGCATCTTACCAGAGAGAGGAACTTTCGAAGATGCATCATTTATTATGCACCTAATGAAAGAGTGGGTCTAATATTGCCTTGGGAACAAAATATTAACCATTCTAATTTAAGCTGTTGGCAACTGCAAGTACAAGGAGCTCAAGAGTTCCTCTCAAGTTGGTCATTTGTGTCTGTTGACTGCTTCAAGTGTGCCCACTGACGGAAGCCTGCACTGATGGTCATACACTGCATGTGGCAGTCACGTGTGTGCACAGCCAAGAGGCCCCAGTCATGTGCGGGAGGTGGGAAAGAGCAGTGAGAAATCCATGCTGCCTGGGGTGAACTTCGGCAGGCAATAACTGAACAAGAAGAGAGTTAGGCATTGACCGTGAAGCCGAAACAACTTTCATGTGGGCATGCCACTATTTCTGTAGTTTGTGGAGAAAATCCAGAGCAGAGATTTTAAGTATATTACATGTAAAACTGGGACTGGTGAGCTTGGAGCACTGTGAACCACGGAAGAAGTAGAATTCACCCTGCAGGTGGTGGGCAGGCAGTGAAGGCTCTGGGCAAAGGGAAAGACAGATGATAGTGAGGCCTTGTAGATGGGGTGCGGAAGGTGGATTTCAGCATGAGAGGAGACAGAGGCAGCCAGGCAAGAAACCGGTGCAGTCCTCTAGGGCGCAGGTGCAGGACTGAGGCTGATCTCCCATGGAAAGGTGACAGGGTGTCTCACATGTATATCGAGGGATCTAAATCTAGAAGGGGCCGAAAGGAACTACAGAGGAGAGGGTTGTTTTTGTGAGATTCAAAGTGTTATGAAGGAATTTTCTTGTCAGAAAAAGGATGCTGATTAAGTATACAATACATTGTGACCCATCAGTAGAACTTTCAACAGAATTTTCAGAGCTTATTTAAATGGAACCTTTTCTGAAAAGGAAACGAAAGCAGCTCCCTTCCCCATCAGCTCTCAGAGTTCCCTTCCCTGCCCAGACCAACTGCTTGGCACAGGCTGCGCAGCTTCCCTTAGCAAAGCTTCAGAATGGGTGCTATGAAGGGGGCTGTACATGGTCTTCCGATCTCATACAAGGTGGCTGGAAGCAGCAGAAATGCCTAAGAAACACACACAAGGCCCAAATACATTCTATGTGTAAGCAGAAAAGGTTGATTTTTCTAAGAAATATTCTTTCATTTCTTAACACAGAACACATCACAATACATAACAAGAATTTAAAAAGAAAGGTCATCACACATTATGTCATTGGGATAGTTCACTAAACGGAGGAACTCCCAACTTTCATATAAAGTGAACGTCTCATGAATGAATGTATGAACCATAAGCTTTTCTGGTGTAGAAACTGGCACTGTGCCACTGACAGTACTAGGAGGAAATTTGAATAGAGCCTGGAGGATGCCCAGAACCCTTCCTCACAGCTTGGGGCAGCCAGCCAGGCAGGGGGAGATCTACCATCGGGCTGACAAACATGCATGTGTGTTGGGGGAGGGCAAGGGTCCTAAGGAGACCCCAGGGATCCTGCTCCTTTAAGGCTCCTGCCTGGTTTTAATGAGTAATAGCGGACCCTGCATTAATGGTGAAATGCTTAGGTGGCCTTTGTACTTTGTGGCCTGAGTTGCAGCTGCTCAGCAGATGGGAATTACCCACCTCCTGAAGTATGCCATGAGTAACAGATTTAGCAAGAACAGAGTTCCTCAAGCTCATCAAGATATTTAGCTATCTAGAAGAAATACTTTTTATTTGATTTTGCAAAACCATAACAAACACAGGCACAGGACAGGATGATGGTGGAAATGAGTTATACTTTACATCCATAGATACATGGATGTCAAATATTAGCTACGGCAAGAATTTTTCCTTTTTTTTTTTTAAATAATGATTAGCAGTATAGTTGAGTGGATTTTCTACTGCTTTCCTGGAAACTAAACGCCCTGTCCTGCTCTTGAGTCTTACAATTTAAACTCACTATGACTAAAACAAAAGTACTGTCACATTCCATAATACAACACAAGCTTCAAAGGTTGTATGGGACACAAATAAACTTCAGGGTGAAATACAGGCCAACCATAACTGCCCAAAGAGCGTTCGGCTCTTGGCCACACGTGGCTGTGCTTCCTGGGTTTGTGTTACTTCTGGATCTTGGAGACTTGTTGAAAAACATTCATGGGGCAGGTCCAGCAGCCACTGAACTGCACACTGACAAGGGCATTAGGAACAACACTTTGCAGTGTGAGCTGTCAAGTTTTAAGTGCAGAAACCTAAAACTTTCGAGACAGTCTCTTCAAGAGATAAAAAGCAGAATAAAAAAGATTATTCTCTTGCAGTGTCAGTTGGCTTTCTGTCATGATGACAGAAATACCAGAGAATAGTAACTTAAAGAAGAAAACGCTTATTTTGGCCCAGAGTTTCCCAACCATGGGCAATTAATTCCTTGAATCTGGGTCTTTGGTGAGGCTCATCTCATGGTGGATAGAGGGAGAGAGAAAGAGAGCTCAAGCCAGGAAGAGGCTGGGGACCAGACATAGTCCTCAAGGACCCATTCCCA